>QRDG01000540.1:356804-525959 GCA_012064385.1 Puccinellia tenuiflora | reverse complement strand
GTGTCGTCATGACAAAGATAAGTTCACCGAAAACGGTTTTCATATGCGTCATCTTTGCGGTTTCGGTATTGGAGATTTTGCCGGTTCATCCGTGCGGAAGATTTACCTCTTCCATTTTTTTGCAAAATCTTCATTGCTTGTTTGCCTTTTTCAAAGGTTTCTTTTGTCGTCCTCTTTCCAACAAAATTGGTTTTTCTTCTTTCGGACTTCAATTGCAAAAGAAACGGCTTTTCGGTTTGCGAAAAAGAGCTTTTAAACTCTCCCCATTTGGTCTATAATATCTTGTTGGACTATGATGTTTCTCTGCATAATCTTATTGTGCTCGTTGTGATGATTCCAACGAGTCCAAGATTGTCGAAACGGAGTTAATTCGCAAAAGTTATGGGGCTTTGGATTTGCTGTTGGATCTACCCCGGAGATGGTCCGGAGTCTCCGGTCCCCCTGTTTTTCGCTACCGAATGGTTTTTGTGTGGTGTGCTCCTGGACTGTGTCTGGAGGCGCCCCGGAGTCTCCGGTCTGGCCGGAATCTCCGGCCCTGATGACCGGAGTCTCCGGTGTGCCTTCCTCTCCGCAAAAGTGTGGTGCGTCTCTGGCACCTGTCCGGAAGTAGGCCGGAATCTCCGGCCCTGGCCGGAGTCTCCGGTGCACTCAGGCCGGAGTCTCCGGTCTAAGTGGCCTCCAACGGCTAGTTTTTCAGGGGACCTATAAAAGGCCCCCTTCTTCCCCATTTGCCCTAAGGTTTTTGGCGGCACGAATTTCACTCTCTCTCCCTCCATTGTTGACCTTGGAAAACCTTGCCCTCTCCAAATCCCTCCAATGATTCTTGCCCAAACTTAGGGATTCAAGAGAGGAGATCTAGATCTACCATTCCACCAATCAAATCTCTTCTAAGTGAGGGAACCTAGTGGATCTAGATTTGGGGTTGCTTTGTGTTCATCCCCTTTGTTCTTCCTCTCTTATTCCCCCTAAAGAATGTGTTGCTTGGTTGGAATTTGAGAGTGAAGGACTTGACCACTTCGTGTGTTCTTGCCTCTTGCATTAGTTGCATCGGGTTGCTCTCTCCGCGGTGATACGTGAAGATCGAAGTTGAGAAGCTTGTTACTCTTGGGTGCATTGTGTTCCCAAGAGCTTGTTGCCTCTTGGGTGCATCGTGTACCCTATACGGTTGGAGGTGCCGCGAAGACTTCGGTTGTGAAGCTTCGGCACAATTTGGGACCCCCCAATTGAGTTGTGGGTGTGTGCCCCAAGCAAGTTGTAAAAGGGCTCCGGAATCCACCTCGAAGGATTCCGATAGTGGAAGGTGAACCAATCCCTTGGGTGAGGTTCATCGGAGAATAGGGTGAGGCCTTTGTGGCATCTTGAGTAGGCCTTTTGTGGCGAGCTCACACCCCTCCAACGAGACGTACTCCCTTAACAAGGAGGAACTTGGGAATACATCCTCGTCTCCACGTGCCTCGGTTATCTCTATACCCGAGCTTTTACTTATGCAATTTACATTGTGATAGCCATCGTGCTTGAAGTCTATATCTTGCTATCACTTTGTTGCTTGCCTTGCTTAGCATAAGTTGTTGGTGCACATAGGTAACCCTAGTAATTTAGGTTGTTGGCTTGTTAATTTAAACACCTAGTTTTATTCCGCAATTATCAAGCCCTAATTAGAAAATGTGTTAATCGCCTATTCACCCCCCCCCCCCTCTAGGCGACATCTCGGGCATAGTTTGTTCTTTCAATTGGTATCAGAGCCTCGTCTCTCTTGTTTGGCTTTACCGCCTAGAGAGTAAAGATGTTGTCTAGGGATTTAGTGCACAATTCCTTATTTAGATTTAATGGCACAAATTTTAATGTTTTGGAAAACTAATATGCTTAATCACTTACGGGTCTTGGACCCCAATATTGAGCGTATCCTAGATATAGGTTTTTCTACTCCAAAGGATTACGAAAGTACGACTTTAGAGGATGAGAAAAACTTATATCTAGATGCTCTAGCTTCTAATGAGTTTTGCAAATTTGTGAGTATTGTAGTTTTCGAGTCAATCATGCCTCTTCGGGATACTCATGAATTATGGACCAAGCTTCAAGAAAAATATGGAGTGTCCAACTCTATTGAGGATGATTGTTCTCCCTCTACCTCCGGCCGTGACGAGCTGTCGTCTTCGTCTACTTCACCAAAATGTGGTAAGCCACACATCAATGTAATGGTGAGTAGTGATAGGTCTTGCAATATTGATAGTGATCTCATTTTTGATGATCTTTTATCTCTATCTTGTTGCAATGCCTCATCTTTGGACTTAAACTCTTCTAGCACTCCAAATGTCATACATGCGAGTGTTGATAGTCCTTGCATATCATCCAAAAATTGCTTAGATAAATCTCGTGATGATATGTTTGCTTTATCTTGTTGCCATGATAAAAATGCTTGTGTTCCCTCTAACTCTTGCATGAATAATAATGTAGAGGAAACCCAATTTGCTATGCAACAAGATGTGAATTTGAGTAGTTCAAAAATTAATTGTTCTTCTTCATCCATCACTCATTGCCTTATGGCTAAATCTTGTAGTAGTGATGATAATAATAATGATAATGATAATAATGATGAAGAAGATGATATGGAAAAGGTTAATGCTCTCCTTCAAAATAAAGGTCTAGTAATTGTTAAAGCCCTCCCTAACAATAAAAATGCTCAAGCTATTCTCTTTGAAATCATGGAGGCGCTAATTGAGTGCGGGGAGACTATTGAGGCCTTGGAAGCAAGCCTTGAAGAAAAGGGTAAGATCGAAAGAGATGATGCTATGGAAAAGGCATCGTTAGAAGATGCTCTTGAGGAAGAGCATGAGACTCGTGCTTCTCTAGAGGAGAAACTAGAATCTATCGAGGAGTCTCATAATGAAATTATTGCTAAAATTATTAAAAAACGTGACCATGCTCATGCTAAATATAAAGTTACAAAAAAGGAAAATGCCAGATTAAATGAAGATCTTGCTAAATTTTCTTCTTCTATTCCTAATGAAAATGATGCTTGTGCTACTAACTCCACTTCTTGTGAAGCATCTAGTTTGAAGGAGAATGTTGAGCTAAGGGCTCAACTTGAGTCGCTAATTAGCAAGTATAGGATGTTGGAAGAAAGTCATAAAAATATATCTAGCTCTAATGATGATCTTCTAGCATCCTATGCTAGTCTAAAGTTAGCTCATGAGGCCCTCACTACCAAGGTAACATCTTGTGAGCCTCATGTGGATGATAGCACAACCTTAACCAAAAATGCTATATTGCCATGTGCTAGTCCTAGTAGTTCATCCACTAAAAATGTTGGTACATCATGTGATGAATTACTTTCTTTGCCTTGTTGCTCTAACAATGATGCATCTACCTCCACTAGTTCTTGTGTTATTACTAACCATGTAGAGAAAAGAGGAGATCTCAAGGCCCAAGCCACTTCTATGAAGAAAGGCTTGGAAAAGCGTCATGAAGGGAAGCGTGCACTTGACAACATGTTGAGTGTGCAACAATCCCCCAATGACAAGAGTGGACTTGGATTCAACTCCAACAATAAGAACAAGTCCAAGGTTGAGAAGAAGAAGGGCCAAGTTCAAATCAAGAATCCGGCCAAGATCACTTGCTTCAAGTGCAAGCTAGAAGGGCACCATGTTCGTGATTGCCCAATGAAGAAGAAGAAGCCTCTTAGTGAGAAGCAACTAGGGAAGCGGCCTCTTGTTCAATCTCGTGCTCAACCACGAGTTGAACAAATGCCACCTCCTAAGAAGACTCAAGTTATTGCTCCTCAAGTTGAGGAGCTTATTAAGAAGAAAAAGAGTCGGTGTTGCTACCTTTGCCGTGGCAAAGGTCATTTTGCTTCTTCATGCACTAACGGTACCTCACCAACCCTATCATAATTGATGATGTTTATTCTCTTGGGAAGGACAGAGTTGGCAATGTGTTTGCCAAGTATGTGGGAGCTCAAAGTGGTGTCAAGAAATGCACCATTTGGGTTCCCAAACCTATTGTGACTAACCTCTTAGGACCCAACTTGGTTGGGGACCAACAAGCTTCAACTTGATCAATAGGTGTTAGTGGAGGACATTGGTGACTTGGCTTTCATTTGAAGAATTAAGGGATCTTCGTGGTTTATCTTTCCATCTAAGCCAAATCAATTGGATTCTCACATATCTATCTCATATCCAATGCTTCCTCCTTGCGGTAACTTGTATTTAATCATTTATATACATTGAAAGTTGCTTGCTCCCTTTCATGTGTTAGTTTTGTTCCTAGCATGTGCTTGTATATGATATGCTCATTTCCTACTTGTCTTGATATTCAAGGTTGTGTATGATAGTTGTGTATCATGTATGTGTAATTTGTGGGTTGAGCTTTTTGAATCTTGTGTGGATTTCATTTGGCTCTTTGAGTTATTAATGGACTATCCCATTTTGGGGGAGTGATGTGCTTTGTGCACCTCACAAACCTAAAAATGTGTGTACATGAAGGACACCACCTAGTATTGATATTTCAACATTATCTAGTTACTATGTGGTATGTCATATTCATGAGAAATTCAAATTCTACAATGTCCATTAATTTCTCTAGTTGGTTTTATTTGCCTCTTGTTTAAAAATAAAATGAATCATCACATTATGGGGGACTAATAAGCTATGTGCATATTACAATCCCATAATAATGTTAACATTTGAGGTTTGCCACTTAGATTTGATATTGTACATTATCTATTTCCTATGTGGCATGTTTGCTCAAACAAGTTCCAATTTTCCTTTGTGGCTACCCTTTGGTTCTTGTTTGTGTGAGTTTGCTTGGTGGGATTTTTCTCTAATATGCATTTCCATATATTATGTGAGAAACCATTTGTTTCATCTTATTTTAACCATGGCTTCGCCGGTTGGTTCGAATAGTTGAAACTAGCAACAAACCTTTTTCGAAATAAAACGCCATATTTCTCATTTCTTATGTTTTATTTCTTATCTCTTGCCATATGCTTTTTTGTTGTGAAGTTTGTCTTGAACATCATTCCTATATACCACCGAGAGATATCTCCATATACTTCTTGTCCATGACAAGTGATTCTAGTAATTGTGGTGGATTTTGTAGATCATCTTCACATTGGCTCTTGCGTTGATTTGCTTTATCTATTTCCTTTCTTGCCTTTTGAATGGATCCTATTTTTCAATTGGTAGTGTTTAGTGTTGTAAATAAATATGGAGAGTAATGATCCCTTGTGCATGCATTTTGTATTCAAATGCAAATATCAAAGATAAGGCATGAATATTGGAGGAGCATTCCTTTTTATTTAGAACACTAACCTATCTATCAATTTTTGATCCTTTCAATTGGCATTTGTTTCTTTATCGTGTGTTGGTACCTTCAATTGGTATTAATTGGAATTTAATATCTTCTCCATAGATATTTGTTCCAATTAATATTTATTGTGGGAGTCTTGATACCTTTTTGCCTTATTTTCCTTTACTTGATTTCGGTCAAGTATCATCCTCTTCTTGGTATCTTTTCTCCTAGTTGATATTTTTGTTTTAATTGGTATCTTACTTTCAATTGGTGTCTTATCGATCATTTGTTGTGTTGATTTGATTCCTTTTGATATCACACTTCATGTGTTGATGTGTTTTGGAATCAATCATTTGTTGATTTGATTTTTCCTCAATCATGTGTTGATTTGGATTTTGATATAATTTGGACAACCTTTTTGTGTCACACCTTGGTGTGCTCTCTTCTTGGTTGACTTGGTGTTTTTGTCCGAATTGTATCTTGTTTGGTTCTTGTAAGTCTATGTATGCATATTTACTATATATTTTTTATATGGCATGCTAGCCTTTCGTGATCCAATATATAGGGGATACTCCACCAAATCCTAAATCGGCTAAGATGTGCATGAAATTCAATTTCATATCTATATGCACATATTTATGTGGAGTGTTTCCTATATATAGTAGTTGATCTAACTACTATGGGACCCAATGAGTTAGGGAACCATTTTGTACTCTAATTTTGTTTTAGGTACAATGGAGATGCATTGGATGCTTGCCTCATTCATAAGGAAAGTGTTCTCACCGTGTGATTGTCGGAGTCAAGCTTTGATGACAAACCAACTCTCATCATCTTCATCGTCAATGCATCTCTGTAACAAGTATCTATCCCATGCATACTTTTCTAGTATTCAACCTTGTGTAGGTTGCCTCTTGGCATGAAATCCTTTATGTGCAATTGTTGTGGTTTTGGCTTATTTTCTTCACTTGGTATATCTTTGTGATATTTGTGATGAATTTGCAAAAACCTTTTCTTCAATTGATATTATTTATTTGTGATACTTGTTGCCTATTTCAAAGCATCTTCACTATCTCTTGTTCCCTTAGTGATATGTGTGATGCATTTGATATATTTGAAGTTCATTTATATACAATGAGATAAATTTGAGCTATGTGCTATGCTTTTATGCAATAATCTCGTTTGTATATTTATGACTTCCTTTTGGATACCTTGTTCTCCTTTTCCCTAACCATTTCGTATGTATATGTTTCTTTGCGGATGTATATCTTCATGGTTTGTCTAATTAGAAACCTATACATATGAGAGAGGTCACCTTTTAGTTGGTATCCTATTTGTTTTTTATCCACCTTGTGTTTCTTCTATAATTCCTTGGTGGCTCCAAATTTGTCTCATGAGTGCTTGTCTTATTGTTTATTGGTATCTTTGCACACTCATGTATTTCTTGAAGATCTTTGACTTCATGCTTACCATGGTGAGCATGTTGAATTTTATTGGCTAAATGATCTCACTAGCTTTTGGCATTTTCAATTGGTTTTAGTTTCCAATTGGTATCCCTAAGCGTGTGAACATATTTCTTTAAAAGATCTTTTATCTCGGTTGGGCCTATCTTATGGTGGATTTTTGAAAATTGGTATCTGTTTATGGCTCAACCACATCTTTGGTGCAAGTGCTATGATTTGCTTTTGCATTATTCACAATTGCACTTGTTGCGTGTTCTAGATGATTTTGGGGGAGCAAGGATGCCATTTTTGTGCACTCCTCAATTGTGCATGAAAATTGGGGAGCTTCTCCATTTTTATTTAGAACTCTCGCTTTGGATCTTCTCGATTGCTTTTCTCCTTTGTGGAGATGTTTAGAATGATTTCATCCCTTGCAATCTTTTGATCCTCAATATAGTTTGATTTCCTCTAATTTTTCGTTAAAAGGGATTGTCATCACCTTTATGGAGGAACTCATATTATATTGGCTCTCTAAATTTTTCTTCCCATTTCGGCAATCGATGCCAATGGGGGAGAAGTTTAGAGGGTTTAAGGGAATTTGGGTTTTATGCTTTTGTTGCATTTTCCTTTAATGCGCTTTGCATCCTTGCTTGTTTGTCGTGCAAGGTTGATTTATTCTTTATATAAACCCTCTTAAAAAGGGATTGTCACCAATTACCAAAATGGGGGAGATTGAAAGTGCATGGTTGCCCCCATGCATGGTTTTGGTAATTAATGACAATCTCTATGGACTAATATTTGCATTGAGCTATATTTGCAGGTTGTCCATTTGGTTGCTCGTTCTCCATTTGTTGGAGTCAAGGTTAAGGGAAGAAGAAAAGTGTGTGTTGATCAAGGCTTTGTGCGGATTGATCATCACTCAAGGCCAAGTGAAGATATGCCGAAGAGAGCGTCTCCCATCTTGGTGTATGTGGGAGCATCAAATGAATCTTCACCGAAGCGCAATCGAGGAAGGTGGTGCATCTTGAGGAGATGACCTCAAGTGGTTTAAGCGCAAGGCGAAGGTATGATCTTGATAGGGTTTCTTTTTACCGGTCTCATGATGTTTAGTGAGAGACCGGGTTATAGGATAGATAGCCGTACTATCAAGAGGGGCTCTCGACCGGATATCTTGATCGTATCGTCGTGGAGAGCACAAAACTTTGCATCCATGCAATCATCTTTATTGGTTCTCATTTGTCTCTAATCATGGTGCGGTCTTGGTGCTTGTCGTGCTCGTCATGACAAAGCTAAGTTCACCGAAAACGGTTTTCATATGCGTCTTCTTTTGCGGTTTCGGTATTGGAGATTTTGCCGGTTCATCCGTGCGGAAGATTTACCTCTTCCATTTCTTTGCAAAATCTCCATTGCTTGTTTGGATTTTTCAAAGGTTGCTTTTGTCGTCCTCTTTCCAACAAAATTGGTTTTGCTTCTTTTGGACTTCAATTGCAAAAGAAACGGCTTTTCGGTTTGCGAAAAAGAGCTTTTAAACTCTCCCCATTTGGTCAATAATATCTTGTTGGACTATAATGTTTCTCTGCATAATCTTGTTGTGCTCGTTGTGACGATTCCAACGAGTCGAAGATTGTCGAAAACGGAGTTAATTCGCAAAATTTATGGGGCTTTGGATTTGCTGTTGGATCTACCCCGGAGATGGTCCGGAGTCTCCGGTCACACCGGAGTCTCCGGTCCAGAGGACCCGGAGTCTCCGGTCCCCCTGTTTTCGCTGCCGAATGATTTTTGTGTGGTGCGCTCCTGGACTGTGTCCGGAGGCGCCCCGGAGAAACCCCGGAGTCTCCGGTCTGGCCGGAATCTCTGGCCCTGATGACCAGAGTCTCCGGTGTGCCTTCCTCTCCGCAAAAGTCTGGTGCGTCTCTGGCACATGTCCGGAAGTAGGCCGGAGGCAGGCCGGAATCTCCGGCCCTGGCCGGAGTCTCCGGTGCACTCAGGCCGGAGTCTCCGGTCTAAGTGGCCTCCAACGGCTAGTTTTTCAGGGGCCCCATAAAAGGCCCCCTTCTTCCCCATTTGCCCTAAGGTTTTTGGCGACACGAATTTCACTCTCTCTCCCTCCATTGTTGACCTTGGAAAACCTTGCCCTCTCCAAATCCCTCCAATGATTCTTGCCCAAACTTAGGGATTCAAGAGAGGAGATCTAGATCTACCATTCCACCAATCAAATTCTCTTCTAAGTGAGGGGACCCTAGTGGATCGAGATTTGGGGTTGCTTTGTGTTCATCCCCTTTGTTCTTCCTCTCTTATTCCCCCTAAAGCATTTGTTGCTTGTTTGGAATTTGAGAGTGAAGGACTTGACCACTTCGTGCGTTCTTGCCTCTTGCATTAGTTGCATCGGGTTGCTCTCTCCGCGGTGATACGTGAAGATCGAAGTTGAGAAGCTTGTTACTCTTGGGTGCATTGTGTTTCCAAGAGCTTGTTGCCTCTTGGGTGCATCGTGTACCCTAGATGGTTGGAGGTGCCGCGAAGACTTCGGTTGTGAAGCTTCGGCACATTTTGGGACCCCCCAATTGAGTTGTGGGTGTGTGCCCCAAGCAAGTTGTAAAAGGGCTCCGGAATCCGCCTCGAAGGATTCCGATAGTGGAAGGTGAACCAATCCCTTGGGTGAGGTTCATCGGAGAATAGGGTGAGGCCTTTGTGGCATCTTGAGTAGGCCTTTTGTGGCGAGCTCACACCCCTCCAACGAGACGTACTCCCTTAACAAGGAGGAACTCGGGAATACATCCTCGTCTCCGCGTGCCTCGGTTATCTCTATACCCGAGCTTTTACTTATGCAATTTACATTGTGATAGCCATCGTGCTTGAAGTCTATATCTTGTTATCACTTTGTTGCTTGCCTTGCTTAGCATAAGTTGTTGGTGCACATAGGTAACCCTAGTAATTTAGGTTGTTGGCTTGTTAATTTAAACACCTAGTTTTATTCCGCAATTATCAAGCCCTAATTAGAAAAAGTGTTAATCGCCTATTCACCCCCCCCCCCCTCTAGGCGACATCTCGGGCATTAGTTTGTTCTTTCAAAATGCCCACATCATTTTTCATCAGTAATTAGGTGGTATCCAACAACAAGCATCTAACTCATCCTTTCACCTCCATTCACCATTGACTTGTCGCTCACGGTTTCAACTGCAACTGCCACCACCACCGAGTCAAGCACCACTAATATCAACGGTGATAGGGGTGGCCAATGCGAGATGTGACATGGGTGTTCACGTGAAACTATTGTGAGGGAGGTAGGAAGTCCTTCAACTCACTGGCGTTGGGTAGCCACCAGAGGGGAGCACACGTGATGTGCAAATTGACAATGGACTTGAGGCGCAAACTTGGGGATGGAGGTGCCCTGTAGTCCTAGGTGCTTGAGGGAGCCAGAGGTGTGTGCTGAGAGACGGGTAAAATTTGCGACGGGGCGGCTGGTTTCATTAGAATATGGCTTGAGGGAAGCGGAGGGAGAGAAAGAGTGTCACCTAACACAGGCTGCACGACGCTATGGTGGACGCTGTCGGCAGAGAAAGGATCAAGGAGAGAGTTGTCGGATAGTGCCAATAGCTCCGTACTCACCGCAAATTCTTTTATAAAAAAATCGAAACGACATGTCTAGCTAGGTTTCAATTTTTTGAAATAAACATACAACTACGTGTACGTTTGTACGCACTCTAGAAGATTTGTAAAAAATATATATTGTATTTTGGTATACACAAAAAAGAGAAATTTTGAAGGAAAATGGAGCTTTTTTTCCCTTTTCCACAGCCACAAATTTTTTTGTAGTTGGGAATATTAGGTTTTCACCGAAAATTTGATAGATAAATATAAAACATGTGTATATATCCAATAGAATTTTTTTCAAACTCAATTTCAATATTCAAGAGTTGTGAACTATAAATAGAAAGTGAGAGTTGAGTGGAGTCCGTCGTGAGGTGGTATCACTACTCCATTTGAGAACATGGGAGCAAGGAGAGGGTAAAACATACAACTATATGTACATATCATACACACCCTATAAGTTTTGTAACAAAATATTTTGTATGTTGGTCGACCCAAATTTGAGGGGAAATGAAGCTATTTTCGTATTTCACAGCCATAATTTTATTTTTGTTTAGCTGGGAGTATTATTATTTTTCACCGAAAAATTGGTAGATAAATATAAAATATATGTATATATTCAATAGAAGGGTCCACCGTGATGTGGTGTCACTATTTTATTAGAGGACATGAGAGCTAAGTAAGGTCCACCGTGATGTGTTGTCACTATTCCATTGGAGGAGATGAGAGCTAAGTAGGGTCCACTATGATGTGGTGTCACTATTTTATTGGAGGACATATGGAAGCAAGGAGAGGGCACCAATCCTAGGAACTTAGTATTTGGAAGGGATGGCGAGTACACTGTCCATTCAGGCTATCACCTTGCAAGAACGGAGAAGTTCTTTGTTGATCGTAGAAAAAAGGGAGGTGGCGCTCACTCAGCTACGCAAGATGACTGTCTGCTCTGGAACAAGTTGTGGGCAATCAAGGCTCCTGGAAAAATGAAAATAATTTTTTGGAGAGTCGCTCATGACTGTCTCCCGTCAGGGGTGCTGCTCAGACGTCGGCATATCCCTGCGTCGACGTTGTGCGTGTACTGCAACCGAGAGGAGACAGCAGCTCACACCTTCCTGTTCTGTCAACTTCCTAAAGAGGTTTGGCGGGAGATTAAACCAATATATGGTTTTCACCTACGGCGGAAACTCTTCACTGATCCCAAGTCTTGGGTTTTCGACTTCCTGGCACACTCAACTGACAGAGACCGAATGGTTGTGGTAGTGGTTATTTGGCACCTGTGGCTGGCTCGGAATGGAACTAAAAATGGAGATCCGATGAGACACCCTCACAGCGTGGCCGAGCAATGTAAAGCATATGTCGAGATGATTGAGCTGCATATCTTCAAGCCAGATTCTTCTAATAGGCATGAGACTTCCAATTCAGTACCCCGTTGGTCTCCGCCGCCTGAAGGTATGGTTTATATTAACGTAGATGCAACTTTGTTCTCTTCTTCACGCCGGATGGGCATAGGAGTCGTGATCCGAAACCACAGAGGGGAATGTTCCGTTGCTTGCAGCGAACTACTTCAGGAGGTCACGGCGCCGGAAGTTGCTGAAGCGCTAGCTCTCCACCGTGCTCTGTGCTCTGTCCCTTGCCGGAGATTAAGGTTTCGACAAATTGGTGATCACTTCAGATTGCCTATCATTGGTGCAACGAATCAAGTCCGCGGAGATTGATAATGATCGTAGCCAAGTGGGGGTTGTGGTTCAAGACATCAAGGTCCTTGCCTCTGGGTTTTCTTCGGTGTCTTTTAACCATATTTATCGTGAATGTAATGTTGCGGTGCATACCTTATATTAGCTCGCTCGAGCAGTTTATTTCTGTCATTTTTAGAAACTCAATCCTGAATTGCGCACACAATTTGTAATGATGTGTCATGATCAATAAAGCGCTGTATTCTCTCAAAAAAAAGGACGCACAGTACGTGTTCGCACAGTCAGCCTTTGCACCATGACCATAAATCAGGTATCTCGAAAACCCTCAGCAGAGCGAGTAAGAAAATACTATGGGTGAGTATATCTAAGAGCATATCTAGTGGAGTATGGAAAATTGGGTATGTATATGGTTATATAGACACCCGTCTAAAAAGATTCTCTATTACACATTTCCAGTTTTCAGTTTAGTGTCTAAATACAGTACCTCTACATTCTCTCTCCTATAATATCTTATAACCACTAATTTAGCAAAAAAAATGTTATATTTACAACGGTACTTGTTACGAGTCAACCAGTCTACATAATTCTGATTTAAATCCATCTGTAAAATATTGACACAAACATCACCAAATACTGAACACAATCAGATGTACTAGATGAGTACATGTAAACAGCGGGCAGCTCGTAGGCGGGCTACATGGCGGCTGTGTTTGCTGTTTCCCTCGGTCGTGTGGGCGGTGAGGGGTGCAGCGGAGGGAGGTCCTGACGGGAGGCTCGTCCTCGACGTCTTCTCGGCCCAGATCTATGTTATGTCCTTGCCGATGGATTTCTCCGATCGGATTTGGGACGGCGACGGTGACTTGGGGAAGAAGAAGCTGGGGTTAGAGGAGAGACGAGAGAAAGGTCAGGGAAATAGTTTCTTTACTTCATCGATAACCAAAACAACTCAGATCCCGAGCTTATAACCACGCTAGCCCAAACCTGACATACACACACACGACACTGGCACGCAGGCCTGACACACTTACATAACACTTTCAGCCCAAGTGACGCGGCAGCCCAAACCACCAGTTTCTCTGCCGCGGCAGCACACTTCTTTAGTTCTCGCCACCAGCACTACTATCTGTCGTGACAGTGCTCTCCCCTGGAGAACCAGCTTGCCCCCAAGCTGGTGCATCTGGGAAACGATGATGAACTGCATCGTAGTCTTCCCAGGTTGCTGAAGCTGCAGGTAAATCAGACCAACGAATCAAAACTTGGAGGATCGCGGCATTACCTCTTTTGACCAGGCGACGTTCTAGAATTTCCATTGGCTGAAGATCTGCAGTGTCCAAAGACAATGGAATAGGCAGAGAAGAATACACTGGAGTGTGATCTGGGACATGTTCCTTCAACTGGGACACATGAAAGACCGGGTGTATCAAACTGCTGTCTGGCAACTATAGTTTGTAAGCCGCTTGTCCAATTCTCTCCAGGATTTGAAATGGTCCAAAGAATTTCTTGGCTAATTTGGGACATGGCCTGTTGGCGACACTAGATTGTGTATATGGTTGCAGTTTCAAGAACACAGCTTCCCCCACTTGAAATTCTCGAGGAGATCTTTTTCTGTCTGCATCTGCCTTCATTTTAGTTTGAGCTCTCATCAGATGTTGCTTGAGGAAACTGGTGTACTCCTCTCGCTCCTTCAACCACTCCTGTAATTCTGGACTGCCTACAGTCTCTTTGCCAGAGTACTGCCCCATATGTGGATCCTTGCCATAAACCGCTTTGAATGGAGTGCATCCCAAGGCTGTGTGAAAAGAAGTATTGTACCAAAATTCAGCTGCTGAAAGCCATTGTGCCCATTGCTTAGGTGAATCCTGGACTGCACACCTCAAATACATCTCCAGGCATTGATTTACCCTTTATGTCTGTCCATCGGTTTGAGGATGGTATGCAGTGGACATCTGCAGCTTAGTCCCCCAAAGTTTGAACAATTCTTTCCAGAAGTTGCTAGTGAAAACCTTATCCCTGTCTGAAGTAATTGTGAGTGACATACTGTGCAGCTTCACAATATTGTTGAAGAACACTTCTGCTATTGTAGCAGCTGTATAGGGATGTTTCAGTGGAATGAAATGGCTATACTTGGTGTATCTATCAACTACCACCAAAATAGCAGAGTATCCATGTGACTTGGGCAGCCTCTCAATGAAATCCATGGAAACATCTTCCCAAGGACCATCAGGTATTGGGAGAGGACAGAGTAGACCAGGATATTTGCAATGCTCATTTTTAGCTTGTTGACAGACCTGGCATTGTTTGACAAAATTCTCCACTGCCTGTTTAATGCCTGTCCAATGAAAAATCTTATGCACACGTTGGTAACTTGCCTGAAACCGAGAGTGACCTCCAACTGGTGATGTATGGAAAGCCTCAATCAGTTTGGTCTGTAGGCCACTGTTTAGTCCAATCCATATCTTGCCCTTGTACCAAATTATGCCATTGATCAAGGAAAAATCTGGCACAGCATCTGGAGTAATAGATAATTGTTGCAGCAGTTCCTGAGCTTCACTGTCAACAGCATAGGAATTCAAAACCTCCTGCAGCCAGACTGGTTGGGCAGTGGATATTGCTTGCAATGCAAAAGCATGTCCCACTCTGGATAATGCATCAGCTGCCTTGGTGTCCTCCCCTTTCCTGTATTCAAATTTGAATTGTAAGCCCACCAATTTTGTCATTGCTTTCTTTTGGAGATCTGAGCTCAACACCTGGTCCTCTAAGTGACATAAGCTCTTATGATCTGTTTTTATCACAAAGGGTCCCCTGGAAATGTAAGAACGCCATCTGTCCACTGCCATCATGATGGCCAGAATTCTTTTTCATATATTGACAGTTTCTTGTTGTTCTGCCCTAAAGCCTTGCTGTAGAAAGCCACAGGATGGCCATTCTGACTGAGCACAGCTCTAATTCCTGAGTGGCAAGCATCAGTCTCAATGCAAAATGGCTGTGAAAAACCAGGTAATGCCAAAACTGGGTGGACATCATTGCTTGCTTCAGTGCTTCAAATGCCACATGTGCTTCCTGTGTCCATTGGAAAACCTGTTTCTTCAACAGATCGGTGAGGGGTTTAGCAATTATTCCATAGTCCCTCACATATTTTCTGTAATATCCTGTTAAACCCAGGATTCCCCTCAGTTCTGTCAAGTTGGTGGGAACAGGCCAATTGGCCATGGCTGTAATCTTATTGGGGTCTGTGGCCACTCCTTTATCAGAGATGATGTGTCCTACATACTCCAGTTGAGTCGTGGCAAAAGTGCACTTGCTTCTCTTGGCATACAATTTGTTTCTTCTCAGAATTTGTAGTACTTCTGCAAGATGTTTGGCATGAGTTTCCAAGTCCTTGCTGTAAACAAGAATGTCGTCCATGAATACCAAGACATACTTCCGAATGCATTGTGAGAAAACTGAGTTCATGAGGCACTGGAAAGTTGCAGGAGCATTTGTCAAGCCAAAAGGCATAACTCTGAATCGAAACTGTCCATGATGAGTCTTAAATGTTGTTTTCTCTTCATCAGATTCTTTCATTCGTATCTGATGGTAACCTGCCCTCAAGTCCAGCTTGGAAAACCATTTGGTGCCTGCTAATTCGTCCAGCAATTCATCCACAATAGGCAAAGGGAATTTACTCTTTACTGTAATATTGTTTAGCTTTCTGTAGTCCACACAAAACCTCCATGTGCCATCTTTTTTCTTTACTAGGAGAACAGGGAATGCAAAAGGTAACATGCTATGAGTGACTAGGCCAGCAGCAATCATCTCTTGTACTTGTCTTTCTATTTCATCTTTTTGCAGTGGAGAATACCTATAAGGTCTAGAGTTCACTGGTGTACTGGTTGGCAGCAGACTAATGGCATGATCAAACTCTCTGTGAGGGGGTAAGGTTTGTGGGTCCTGAAAGACATCTTCAAATTGATCCAATGTTGTCTGAATAATCTGTGGCAATTTGGTTTCTCCAGTTTCACTTGCAAAGGAGACCACAGCTGTGGCCCATATGTCATTTCCCTTGTGAGCTTTCTCTACTTGCTCCATCGACATCTCCTTCAATTGCCCCATGTGACTATCCACTAGACCTTGCAGCTGGACAGGCTTTCCATGGAGTTGGAACTTGATCCATTTTTCTTGCCAATGACATGCCATTTCACCCCATTGAGATAACCAATCCATGCCCAAAATAGCATCATACCCTCCCAGCTGTACTACCTTCATGTCTGTTGCAAAAGTGTGCCCTTGTATCCACCATTCCAAGCCATGCACTTCAGTATCACAAAGCATCTGCTGCCCATTAGCTACTTTTACTTTCATGGTTTTTTCCAACTTAGTGGTTTTGCACTGCAACTTGTCCACCAATTGTTGATCAATGAAGGTGTGAGAGCTACCTGAGTCGACTAATAATAGCATTACTTGATTGCCAACCAAAGCCCTCAATTTGATTGACTTGGTGTGAGCAGTTCCTGCAATGGCATTCATGGTGAGAAATGCAGCTGCTTCCTCCATTGTTTCTTCAGCTGCAACAGCATCCAGAATGGCGTCACACAGAACTTGCCCATCTCCTTCGACTTCTATGGCCTTTGCTTGTGCTACTTTGTTGGTGCACACGTGCCCTGGGACAAACTTCTCCCCACAACTGTAACATAACCCATTCGCTCTTCTGTATTCCTTTAATTGCCTGGCTTTCCACACATCTCCTGGAGCAAATTGTTGTTTAGGAATATACTCTCCACGATTGCCATACCCTCTGTTTCCTGCAAATCTAGTTACTTGCCCCCCTTGTTGCTTCCCTCTGAGAAGCAGTGTTTCCTGTACCAGGGCATACTCAGTGGCTATCTGCACAGAGCTGGGCAACTGAATTTCAACTGCCGACCTAATTTCTTCCTTCAATCCCAATATGAATTGTGTGACCAGGAATGTCTCACTCACACCTCCTTCATAGAGCCTCACCTGATACACCAACTGATTGAAAGCACTTCTGTACTCTTGCACTGTGCCAGTCTGTTTGAGGACAAGTAAATCTCTCATACAAGTTCTGTGTACATTCATATCGAATTCTGTCAACACAGCCGCACTGAAAGTCTGCCAACTGTTACATGCTGCCGTGAACTTTACTGCCTGGTACCAGTGGGCCGCATTGCCATGGAGGGGCAAGGATGCTGACATCAGTTTGAAATTCTCAGGGATTTGATACAGCAGAAAATACGATTCACAGTTGTCCAACCACATGCGAACCCCTTCTCCATCGAATCGAGGAAATTCCATCTTAGGCATCCACGCCCTTTTGCTACTGCTACCACTCTCTTCCCTATGGATTGAAACGGGTGATACCTTAGGTGCCTCCGGTGGTCGGGTGTGATGCCGCCAATGCGCAGGCGGTGGTGGAGGCGGTGGTGGTGGATGTGGTGCTGGTGGTGCTCCCGGAATTGAGGTTGACGATTCCTTCCCCACGGACGCCGGTGATGCAGCGAAGCACCCCTCCCCCGCCAGTCGCTCTGTCTCCGCATCTACTGCCGTGGAGGATGCCTTCAGAACCCGCGCGACGTGGACTTGCTCCTGGTGAATCTGCCCAATCGAGCTCACGGATAGGTTGACCTTAGTTTGGACCTGATCCAATCGCGCGACCTGCTCCCCGAATTTGGCGTCCAAATCGTCCAGTCGGGCTTGGATCGAAGAGATCCCCTCCATCTGCGCCTGGATCGCGTGCAGGGCCTCGAACTCCTTCAGAACCTTCTCCTCGAACGTCGCCATCCGTTCCGCTAGATGCCGCGTCTGAGCGCTAGCCTTGAACGGAGCCGTCGCAACTCCCTCTGAATCAACCCTAACGCCGATTTCGGATTTACAGCAGATCGCTCTAGAGCAATCCACAACCAATCGGTCGATGTTACAGGGCGGATCTCGAGTAGCGGAGCGCGGATCGACCGAACAAAGCTCTGATACCAAGATTGTTATGTCCTTGCCGATGGATTTCTCCGATCGGATTTGGGACGACGACGGTGACTTGGGGAAGAAGCTGGGGTTAGAGGAGAGACGAGAGAAAGGTCAGGGAAATAGTTTCTTTACTTCATCGATAACCAAAACAACTCAGATCCCGAGCTTATAACCATGCTCGCCCAAACCTGACGTACACACACACGACACTGGCACGCAGGCCTAACACACTTACATAACACTTTCAGCCCAAGTGACGCGGCAACCCAAACCACCCGTTTCTCTGCCGCGGCAGCACACTTCTTTAGTTCTCGCCACCAGCACTGCTATCTGTCGTGACAATCTAGATCTGGAGGCTCATCTCCGGGCGCAGCCGCGATGGCCTGAGGACATAGTGTGGTGGAGATGGCGACGAGCGAAAGCTCAGCCCGACCCGTGTCGGTGCCAGCGATGGTGACGCCCACGGGCGCCACTTCCTCCTCGGGGCGTCGTCGTGACCCAGGTGAAAACTCTGGTTCAGTTTGCTAGACCCGACGGTGGCAGCTCACTCGTCGCTCCCTCCCTGGGCACCGCCGTGGAGACCTGCTCCTCTTGGCTTGCGTGCGTCTGGTTTCGTTGGGCGGTAGGGATGGGGCCTCCTTGCGGCGGTGCATCTTCTTTGGCAGCTGCTCCGTGCTAATGCTGTCGTCGGCAGTTGGCGCGTGCTCGGAGGACTAGTTGCCTGCAGGAGCGGCGCTCCATGATCCCGAGCGAGAGGGCAGGGTGCTCTCTTTGGCAGGGGTCCTATGTGGGCGGCACGACACAGTCCGGCATGTGGTATCTGCCGTGGGCATTCTTCGCCTTGGGTTCCTAGGTTGCTCTGAAGCTTTGCTCCTCATCTGTCAAGCTGGTTTCTTGAAGCTGCTCATCGACCAAGGTTTTCGTTTGCAGCCGGTGCTTACTGCTTACAAGTTCAGGGCCTGAGGTTGCTCCGAGTGGTGGATGCCTCGAATGAGCTAGCTATCGGTGCGAGGGTCGCCCGGTGAGCTGTTGCTATCGATGGTGCTCGGCTGTAGAGACGTTTGTGCTCGTTTAGTGTAGCAGTGATGTATTTTTTTTCTTTCACTTGATCTATGTTCTGCTTTGTAAGAGGATTGCTTAACACCTTGTATCATGCGGTCGATGTTGCTTTATTAATTTAAAGCTGGGTTGCAAAGCCTTTTATCTAAAAAGAATAGAATAGACTATTGAGCAACCGTTTACATAGCTCTGGTTCTCTCTGTTCTAGCAAGAGCGAGCAGCAGCAGTACCCCGACCCGCGTCCATCTGGTAGCGAGAGTGAGGAGCAGCAGCGCGGACGAAAGCCCCCCGTGAACAGCTATAGAAGAGACTAGACGGTGAAGCGAGCTTCGTCTCGCGTGCGGCATTTCGTTTTGGCACAACGTGACCGGCGTGGTAGAATTGCAGGTGTTTCCATCTATGCCACCGCCATGAATAACACTTTTAGGTTTTTGAACATTTTCTTCTAATTGGCACACGTAAATCTAAACTGGTAGGTCGTGTGCTAGTCGGTGACCAAGCATTCTAAATGGATGCTTTTAATGAATCAACCGCGGAATTTGACGGCTAAAAGCATATCGTCGATAGTGGCCTGAGCAGCTGAGTAGATAGCAGTCTGCCTGCTTTAAAGCTTAGATGTATGTGCTAGGGGCAAAATCACAAAACGTGGATGCAGAAAGGACTGAACTTAGGGATAAACATTTTTTATTTTTACAGTAAAAACTTATGTAGCAGTTGCTTTGTCTTGCTAGCAACTCGTTGATTCATATATGCCATGTCACTGCATCTTGAAGACGGCATTGTAGTACTTGGCCTTGGCTTCTTCGTTGAGGGTCTGCTAGAGGAGAGCAGAACATGAGCTTAGAGCAAGCCGCTGCATATTTCGGCGTGCTAAAATGCGTATGCACCACGCGCGAAAGGTGTTTGCAGCGCCACACATGATTCTCCTCCGGCGGAAGCGCGAAAAGCCGCGCGGCAAAATAGCGCAAAAATGGCACCCCCAGCAGGCGCGACAAAATGCAGCGCGCGGCGCCGGCGCAAACATGTTTCAACAACATCTATAGGATGAAGAAGATCAAACAAATTCAAATAAATTCAACAACAAATAGTCTACTTATTGTTACAACACAACCAAATGGTCCACAAGTATACAACAAATATAGGAATTGTTCACCAACACTACAACAAATTGTTTTCCAACAATACAACAAACATCAACTAAAAGGAGGGCTCAACGTTGTGTGCCAAACCATTTCCACCACTCCTCGATGAGATCCTTTTGGAGATTATCATGGGTCTCATTGTCGCGAATGGCATGATAGGAGGCAATGAAACGGGTCACCCTATGCTCTCTCCTATGCACTTGCACAGGAATTCCCATCAAGTCATAGTGGTGGCTCCGATCTATATCTTTGCCACGGTCATCCTCTATTATCATGTTATGCATGATGACACAAGCGGTCATGATGTACCAAAGGCATTCTTGGTCCCAAAATCTTGTCGGTCCTCTTACAATAGGAAATTGTGCTTGCAGAGTCCCAAATTCCTAGCCGCCGCTTGTGCGGCGTCGAAATCCTTTTCTTTCTTACCTTTGGGTTTGTGGCACCCCCCTCTGACACATGTCGCCAGAGGGGTGGTCGCCCCGTGCGCCAGCCCAGGGTTTCTGGACGCACATTACGACAATGCAACATAGCGGAAATATCATTACACAATCAGGCCCAAAGGGCTACAAATGGTTTACATGGCCTTCAAGGTATGAAAATTCTCATGGCCAGGTATGGCACAGGACAGAGTTTAACTGGCAGCGGAAGACAAAGGTATGGCAACGGATTGGTGCGGCTCCACTCCACAGGCATCTGGCTGGGCTACTGATCCTAGCACGCTCTTGCTCCATCTCCTTGCTATGGTGGTAGATGAATCCTCTCAACGTCTGGCCACATGAAAAGCCAGTCTGAGTACAATGATGTACTCGCAAGAAAATAACCACAAGACATGAACCGTCAAGCAATCAGGCAACAAGTAAGCGGCAATAATAATAATCTAAACATGGCAAGTATCTACTTACGACGGTCCAAAAGGATGACAACATGGCATTACAGGAAGACATGGCATAAGCAAACAACGGGAGTACCACCAGCACAGAGTCCAAGCCAGGTGGGGTTGGATCGTGCACCGGGGGTCACACAAAGAGCTTACCTGTGACGAATAACGGGTGTACCAGTTGATACCAAGTAACACAATAAATCATATTCTCGCAACTAGGCTCACTGGCCTCTAGCCTCACAGGGCTAATCTCATCTGTCACCACTGCTAGGCCCACGGGCCTTATCATATTCCCTTATCTCAAGTAACGTTCCCTGCATCATCTTATTGTTTATTAAGTGAAATCAGGTCGTACATCTTTCTCACAAACAACTTAAGTTCAACCTCCGGACTCGACAAAGGACAAATAGTGTGACCGACACTGAACCGTTCCATAACCTAGGAACAAGGCTAGCTGCTAGATGACATACTCTCGAGAGGTTGCAGTGACCACCCATCTAGATGCACCTTACTCAGCCGGCACTTTAGGACATCATCCTTAAGTCAAACTCAGCAAGATACATTTACATAACCGTTCACGCTACCAAGACACTCCCTGTATAGCTACCAGCATAACTCTATGCCTTATGATGAAGTGAATCCGGCACGTCCCCAACGGATGAGCAACGCCTAGCTCCGGAACCTTCACAAGACTAGCCCCGACCACAACTATGCAGTATCCGACTAGACTTGCCAAGTGGGTAGCATCAAAGGAGGCCTGATAGGTTACATAGGTTACGGCCTTTCCATTTGGGGCGACAGTGGTAGTGCGTTCGATGTTCAGATTGATGGCACTATGGACTGACCCTATCGAAGTTTGGAGGGGTGTTTCATTTAATCAAGTTCCATCATTCACATATCCAAGCAACAAGGATTAGTCCAACACAACAACCACAATAACATCATAATATATCATCAAGCAAGAAAACATTAGCAACACAATATTTCAAGCAATAGATAGTTTGCATCAACCGGGCGACGGTGGCGGAGATGCCTCCGGCCGGTGCCAGCCTCAGGTTGACAAAGAAAATAAAACAACACATTCAACCGGGCGAGGGCGGAGATGTCTCCGACCAGTAGCAGCCACGGGTTGAGTAAGAAAATAAAATAAAACAATTGGTTTGCGTCAACCGGGCGACTATCGTGGCGAGTCCGCCAACAAGCGTCGTCACAGATTAACTAGTTGGTTAGCGTCGACCGGGTGACTATCGTGGCGAGTCTGCCAACAAGCGTCATCACAGATCGACTACAGATTATAACATAGTGTTTCAAACAGATGACTGTGGCGGTTCCTCCAGCCGGTGTCATCATAGATCAATTACAAAGTTGGTGAGGCATGTAGCCTCCAAACAATGAACCGAAAAGCATTCATAAGAAAGAAAGCATCCATTCCACTCGAGGGTTATCTCGACGTGGTGTCAGCAATCTTGGCAAAAAGAACCAAATGGAAAGTCAGCTCCCAAGCGTCGCAGTCCGGGTGGTCTACGCCAACCATATTTGATGGAGGGACAAGAAGCAAATAACTCTTTTGGCAAATGCCCCCAACTCCGAGGATCACGGGCCGACAATTGTCCGCACCTAGCCTCGGCGTTGAAGAAGAAGCAAACAATCAACGCATGTTTTGTTATTTAGTTGTCAAAGCCACGCAAGTGCGAGGCGCACAGATAATTCATACATCAATCTAATGCATACATGGATGATGAATAAAACATGACAATAATAATAGACCGACATAATATAAATACCAAACGCAGACAAATATAACCACTTGGCATGACAATAAGCGAATAACAAAAACTATGCGGGACTGCTCATAGCAAGGGGTTATCTTGCCTTTAACGATCTACGCCATTTGGCTTGGGGTCACGGACACGTCGCGGGTTAGGGTCTCGATTCGCCGGTACCGCGGAATACACCTATACATGCATACGCGGGTGCTGAGTATATAAACATTTTACAAAAATATAAAACATATACCACTGGATAGAGATTTTAAAAATATGAATTTACAAACTTGAATCACCTCAAACGGAGCTACGGTTCACAAGTTATTGAATTTCTATTTTTTTGGAAATTAACAGGCATTTTCCAGAGAAAAAAAAAACCATTCGCGGGCCGAAACTTACCAGGCCGGACCGGTCGCGTAATTTCCGAAAATACGCATTCTCCTCAGAGAAACATAAACCTGAAAAGAAGGGAGGGCGCCTTCAGCTAGCCTCAAATCGATCGATCGATCGGCTTGGCTCCCGCACGGGAGGCTCGGCAACGGCCGGGGAGACGACGACGGCAGCGGCCGGCGGAGGAGGATGCCGGCGACGGGGGAGCCGAGGATGGCTGCGTGGTCGCCGTGCCCCACCGCGGCCTGGGGTCGAGCGGGCGAGGACGGGGCGCCTCGTCAGTCGGGCGGCCCTAGGCAGCGGCGGCCGCGTGGGAAGCAGCAACGACGCCGGCCCTGGTGCGGCACGGGAGGGCGATGGCGGGGCGGAACGATGATGGCGGCAGCGGTTGGCACGACGGGGAGGACGACGACGGTAGAGACGGTACGGCGGCGGCCGGGGTCGGCGGTGTGGTCGCCGCGGACGGCGTGGGGGAACAGCCCCGAGGCGAGGCCTCGATGCCGGGATCGTGCTCGTCTCCGCCATGGCGGGATGCAGACGGTGTTGGGGTTGCCGTGCCCCGTGGCGGCTAGGGCCGCATGGATGGGGACGGGGACGGCCTCGGGAGCCGGAGCTCCAGGTTCTGGCCAAGGTGGATCGTGCCGGGGACGGGGAAAACGGCGACGCTGGGGTGAGGGCGAGGCCGATAGCAGGGAAGGGGCGGTGGTGGGAGCTGGGGTGGACGCCGGGCTCGGGAGGCACGGGTGCGGGTGAGCACACGGTCGTCTTGGCCGCCGGCCGTGCACGACGAGCGCGCCTTGCACGTCGAGCCTCCGGCTACCCTGGGTGGTGGAGAGGGAGTGAGGAGAGTGAGGGAGTGCGGGGCTGGGCGCGAGGGAGCTCGGAAGTGGCCTCTATATAGGCCAGAGGGGAGGGAGGTTAGGTGTGGCCGGTGTGGCCATTGATGGCGCGTGAGGTCACGGCTCACGTTGCTCCGGCCACAGGGAAGGGATAAGGAGGAGGAGGGGCTGAGGCTGCCGTGCTGGTTGCACAGTGGCGCACGTGGTCTACTGCAGCAAGCGGATTAGGCACCGGCCATGGCAGTAAGCGAGGTTTAGGTCATGCCAAAACGCGCGTCCTGGGCGTCCAGAGCGAGACGCGAGCGGCATCGTCGCGTTCCCGATGATCTAGGGCACCAAAAGGAAAAAGGAAGGTACCCACGGGTTGCTAAGGACGAGGCCTACGCTACAACAAGGGTCACCTGCGAGAACCCCACACTTGGTAACACAAAGTTCTCCGAAATTCAAACGCACATAAGGTGTTCGATGGAAAGAAACTGGACTTCCACTAAGCCAATGGAACTGGGATTTTTACTGGTGATGTTGTACTGGTATATGAGCAATGTGGTCAAGTTTCAGCCAAATTGGAGAGGGTCTCATGTGTAAACATTTTTGGGTTTCGAAAATGGCCGAAGGTGTTCGATGAAATGACCATGGCCTTGCACATCTCAGAAAAATCCCCAAAATTCACATTAGGTTAGGATAGGTGTATGCAGTATGTCTGTGGAGTTTGAGATCAATTGAACATAGGGAAGTTGGTCAAATAATTCGGTGTCTAAAAATGCCCTAATGGCATGGGTATGCCAAGTGCACTTACTCACATGATATGGGCCTGATATTGCGGATATGGTGTTGTGTATGGAATCTTGTCAACTTGTCAAAATGGCAATGCCAAATGATTTTTGTAGCTGGGGGTTGCTTTGGAAACTGCAATTAGGCACAAAAAGGGCATTACAAAGGAAGTACCTCAAATATTGCTCAAATGAGGTTGGGCCAATGGAGCGAAATGTTCAGGAGGTTAAATCATGCACCTTCCCAGAATGGAATAATTTTTGGATGAGTGGAAGGTGCCTAGATAATATCCGGATCAGAAATGGCATTTTAGAAAATAACGCCCAACCTGGAAATATTGCATTGAAGTATGCAATATTTTTGCATGGAATGTCTTTGTATGGATATGGGAGTCCTCTGGTATTTTTAGTGGAATTTCTCCGGCTAAGGAAATAGGCTTCCCTTTGGTAGGTGGAGAAAAGGTTTTAAAAGGTTCGTTAATTAGGGCTAGGGTTTTCGAGAGAAAACCTGAGCATCAAAGCTATCACGGGTGATGGAATGGTTCGGGGACACCGGGGAATTTTTGAGAGAGCAACTCCCAAGTCAGATAATTCTCAAAAGTTTTGGAGGAACTTTTAGGAAAAGAGAAAAAGTTTTTCAGGTGTCGGAAAACACCACTAAAATTAGGGACGAAATTTTGGGGTGTTACAAACCTTCCCCCCTTAAAAAGAATCTCGTCCCGAGATTCGGAGACTAATAGAGATTCCCGGGGTTATACAAGATATTTCTCGATTGGTTTAATCTACCCCTATATTTAAAATATTTTAAAACTTTTTCTACAAAACATTGGAGTTTATCATCCAAACGTTTAACACTCAGCATGATATTTCTAAAACAAACATTATCAAGGCGTGATATTTTTATCACACTCATGCATTCTAAGGATGGCATGGCAGGGGCTCACACAATCATTCAATTAGGAGCTACCACCATGAGTATATAAATATAACCTAAGGTTTTTGCTCAAATACGCGCATACACAACCATGGGAAAATGAACAAGTAAGTCCACAACCAAGCTAACCGTCGATACAAGCAAACATAGCAGAACAAACAACCTCACAAACTCTCACCTACCAACTTAGGACTCCTCACTTGGTGGGGACTTGGTCTGGGCTTCATTCACCTTGCTATCTGCAGGGGCTTGCGGGTTGGGTCCTCGGCCAAGCTTGGTATCCATTAGGCTCCTTGCCACCACGGCTACAGCCTCAGGGATGCCTTCTGGCACAATGCCAAAGCTACGAAGGGGTTGGAGATCGTGGGTTGCGGCTGGTCCTGGATGAAAGGTATCGAGTCCAAACTTCAGAGCTTCTATTGATGGGGGTGGCCTCTGGAGTTTAAAGGTTACTGGTCCTTGCGGAGCTGGGTTGTTGTTAGTGGACTGCGGGACCTGGGCAAGGGCTTGCCTATTGGAATGACATTCCTCCAAGTGGTAGACAAGGATGCTCTCCAAGGCGGTGGTGTAGGCTACAAGATGTGACAAGGTTGAGCTGAGCATCACTTCGATGCTTACCATGGGATGGCTGGGGCTTGCCAGGGATCTTGGCGGGAAAAAGCGAGACGCAGGAGGTTCCATCACGGCTTCAAAGTACCGCAGACGAGCAAGACATTTCCAAGCTGCAACTTGGAGCGCCATCTCAGGGGAATCCACGAAGTGGCTTTGACTTACATATGGCGTCGCACTCTCTAAGGCACTTGTGCCGACATACACATCGGCATGATACTCGCTCACGCAGGAGGAGAGGTTAGACCGATATACATGGTACACCGGGTGAGAAACACAACCAATAATATCGCGAGCAGCTTCCCACAGCAGAGGAGGAAAACCGGGGCGAAACTCAGCGATGGTCTCGAAAATAAGGGTAGGTGCCATCTAAAAACAAAACTAGGGTGCTTGGGAGAGAGGAGAGCGCAAGATTCCTGAGCGGGATCTGCTTCAAGAGAGTTGGGTTGCAAAGGATAGCAAGCGAGGGTGGGATTTTATAGGTGGCCAGGACTTGGGTTTCATACTAATGGGTGGTGTCGATTCCTTCTCCAGGAAGAAACCGGCCAGTCTGGTTGGGTAAGATTGGGACAAGTTTTACTGCACCATACTGTTGACCGACACGAGCCATGGCGGTTAGGCGGAGATGGGTTAAATCCATCGGGTTGTTGTCAGGCAAAAGTAAGGCGGGGCTCTCCATGCTAGGGTAGTCTACAGCCAGCCTGGTGCTCTGATACCATGCTCTGTGGCACCCCCCTCTGACACATGTCGCCAGAGGGGTGGTCGCCCCGTGCGCCAGCCCAGGGTTTCTGGACGCACGTTACGACAATGCAACTTAGCGGAAATATCATTACACAATCAGGCCCAAAGGGCTACAAATGGTTTACATGGCCTTCAAGGTATGAAAATTCTCATGGCCAGGTATGGCACAGGACAGAGTTTAACTGGCAGCGGAAGACAAAGGTATGGCAACGGATTGGTGCGGCTCCACTCCACAGGCATCTGGCTGGGCTACTGATCCTAGCACGCTCTTGCTCCATCTCCTTGCTATGGTGGTAGATGAATCCTCTCAACGTCTGGCCACATGAAAAGCCAGTCTGAGTACAATGATGTACTCGCAAGAAAATAACCACAAGACATGAACCGTCAAGCAATCAGGCAACAAGTAAGCGGCAATAATAATAATCTAAACATGGCAAGTATCTACTTACGACGGTCCAAAAGGATGACAACATGGCATTACAGGAAGACATGGCATAAGCAAACAACGGGAGTACCACCAGCACAGAGTCCAAGCCAGGTGGGGTTGGATCGTGCACCGGGGGTCACACAAAGAGCTTACCTGTGACGAATAACGGGTGTACCAGTTGATACCAAGTAACACAATAAATCATATTCTCGCAACTAGGCTCACTGGCCTCTAGCCTCACAGGGCTAATCTCATCTGTCACCACTGCTAGGCCCACGGGCCTTATCATATTCCCTTATCTCAAGTAACGTTCCCTGCATCATCTTATTGTTTATTAAGTGAAATCAGGTCGTACATCTTTCTCACAAACAACTTAAGTTCAACCTCCGGACTCGACAAAGGACAAATAGTGTGACCGACACTGAACCGTTCCATAACCTAGGAACAAGGCTAGCTGCTAGATGACATACTCTCGAGAGGTTGCAGTGACCACCCATCTAGATGCACCTTACTCAGCTGGCACTTTAGGACATCATCCTTAAGTCAAACTCAGCAAGATACACTTACATAACCGTTCACGCTACCAAGACACTCCCTGTATAGCTACCAGCATAACTCTATGCCTTATGATGAAGTGAATCCGGCACGTCCCCAACGGATGAGCAACGCCTAGCTCCGGAACCTTCACAAGACTAGCCCCGACCACAACTATGCAGTATCCGACTAGACTTGCCAAGTGGGTAGCATCAAAGGAGGCCTGATAGGTTACATAGGTTACGGCCTTTCCATTTGGGGCGACAGTGGTAGTGCGTTCGATGTTCAGATTGATGGCACTATGGACTGACCCTATCGAAGTTTGGAGGGGTGTTTCATTTAATCAAGTTCCATCATTCACATATCCAAGCAACAAGGATTAGTCCAACACAACAACCACAATAACATCATAATATATCATCAAGCAACAAAACATTAGCAACACAATATTTCAAGCAATAGATAGTTTGCATCAACCGGGCGACGGTGGCGGAGATGCCTCCGGCCGGTGCCAGCCTCAGGTTGACAAAGAAAATAAAACAACACATTCAACCGGGCGAGGGCGGAGATGTCTCCGGCCAGTAGCAGCCACGGGTTGAGTAAGAAAATAAAATAAAACAATTGGTTTGCGTCAACCGGGCGACTATCGTGGCGAGTCCGCCAACAAGCATCGTCACAGATTAACTAGTTGGTTAGCGTCGACCGGGTGACTATCGTGGCGAGTCCTGCCAACAAGCGTCATCACAGATCGACTACAGATTATAACATAGTGTTTCAAACAGATGACTGTGGCGGTTCCTCCAGCCGGTGTCATCATAGATCAATTACAAAGTTGGTGAGGCATGTAGCCTCCAAACAATGAACCGAAAAGCATTCATAAGAAAGAAAGCATCCATTCCACTCGAGGGTTATCTCGACGTGGTGTCAGCAATCTTGGCAAAAAGAACCAAATGGAAAGTCAGCTCCCAAGCGTCGCAGTCCGGGTGGTCTACGCCAACCATATTTGACGGAGGGACAAGAAGCAAATAACTCTTTTGGCAAATGCCCCCAACTCCGAGGATCACGGGCCGACAATTGTCCGCACCTAGCCTCGGCGTTGAAGAAGAAGCAAACAATCAACGCATGTTTTGTTATTTAGTTGTCAAAGCCACGCAAGTGCGAGGCGCACAGATAATTCATACATCAATCTAATGCATACATGGATGATGAATAAAACATGACAATAATAATAGACCGACATAATATAAATACCAAACGCAGACAAATATAACCACTTGGCATGACAATAAGCGAATAACAAAAACTATGCGGGACTGCTCATAGCAAGGGGTTATCTTGCCTTTAACGATCTACGCCATTTGGCTTGGGGTCACGGACACGTCGCGGGTTAGGGTCTCGATTCGCCGGTACCGCGGAATACACCTATACATGCATACGCGGGTGCTGAGTATATAAACATTTTACAAAAATATAAAACATATACCACTGGATAGAGATTTTAAAAATATGAATTTACAAACTTGAATCACCTCAAACGGAGCTACGGTTCACAAGTTATTGAATTTCTATTTTTTTGGAAATTAACAGGCATTTTCCAGAGAAAAAAAAACCATTCGCGGGCCGAAACTTACCAGGCCGGACCGGTCGCGTAATTTCCGAAAATACGCATTCTCCTCAGAGAAACATAAACCTGAAAAGAAGGGAGGGCGCCTTCAGCTAGCCTCAAATCGATCGATCGATCGGCTTGGCTCCCGCACGGGAGGCTCGGCAACGGCCGGGGAGACGACGACGGCAGCGGCCGGCGGAGGAGGATGCCGGCGACGGGGGAGCCGAGGATGGCTGCGTGGTCGCCGTGCCCCACCGCGGCCTGGGGTCGAGCGGGCGAGGACGGGGCGCCTCGTCAGTCGGGCGGCCCTAGGCAGCGGCGGCCGCGTGGGAAGCAGCAACGACGCCGGCCCTGGTGCGGCACGGGAGGGCGATGGCGGGGCGGAACGATGATGGCGGCAGCGGTTGGCACGACGGGGAGGACGACGACGGTAGAGACGGTACGGCGGCGGCCGGGGTCGGCGGTGTGGTCGCCGCGGACGGCGTGGGGGAACAGCCCCGAGGCGAGGCCTCGATGCCGGGATCGTGCTCGTCTCCGCCATGGCGGGATGCAGACGGTGTTGGGGTTGCCGTGCCCCGTGGCGGCTAGGGCCGCATGGATGGGGACGGGGACGGCCTCGGGAGCCGGAGCTCCAGGTTCTGGCCAAGGTGGATCGTGCCGGGGACGGGGAAAACGGCGACGCTGGGGTGAGGGCGAGGCCGATAGCAGGGAAGGGGCGGTGGTGGGAGCTGGGGTGGACGCCGGGCTCGGGAGGCACGGGTGCGGGTGAGCACACGGTCGTCTTGGCCGCCGGCCGTGCACGACGAGCGCGCCTTGCACGTCGAGCCTCCGGCTACCCTGGGTGGTGGAGAGGGAGTGAGGAGAGTGAGGGAGTGCGGGGCTGGGCGCGAGGGAGCTCGGAAGTGGCCTCTATATAGGCCAGAGGGGAGGGAGGTTAGGTGTGGCCGGTGTGGCCATTGATGGCGCGTGAGGTCACGGCTCACGTTGCTCCGGCCACAGGGAAGGGATAAGGAGGAGGAGGGGCTGAGGCTGCCGTGCTGGTTGCACAGTGGCGCACGTGGTCTACTGCAGCAAGCGGATTAGGCACCGGCCATGGCAGTAAGCGAGGTTTAGGTCATGCCAAAACGCGCGTCCTGGGCGTCCAGAGCGAGACGCGAGCGGCATCGTCGCGTTCCCGATGATCTAGGGCACCAAAAGGAAAAAGGAAGGTACCCACGGGTTGCTAAGGACGAGGCCTACGCTACAACAAGGGTCACCTGCGAGAACCCCACACTTGGTAACACAAAGTTCTCCGAAATTCAAACGCACATAAGGTGTTCGATGGAAAGAAACTGGACTTCCACTAAGCCAATGGAACTGGGATTTTTACTGGTGATGTTGTACTGGTATATGAGCAATGTGGTCAAGTTTCAGCCAAATTGGAGAGGGTCTCATGTGTAAACATTTTTGGGTTTCGAAAATGGCCGAAGGTGTTCGATGAAATGACCATGGCCTTGCACATCTCAGAAAAATCCCCAAAATTCACATTAGGTTAGGATAGGTGTATGCAGTATGTCTGTGGAGTTTGAGATCAATTGAACATAGGGAAGTTGGTCAAATAATTCGGTGTCTAAAAATGCCCTAATGGCATGGGTATGCCAAGTGCACTTACTCACATGATATGGGCCTGATATTGCGGATATGGTGTTGTGTATGGAATCTTGTCAACTTGTCAAAATGGCAATGCCAAATGATTTTTGTAGCTGGGGGTTGCTTTGGAAACTGCAATTAGGCACAAAAAGGGCATTACAAAGGAAGTACCTCAAATATTGCTCAAATGAGGTTGGGCCAATGGAGCGAAATGTTCAGGAGGTTAAATCATGCACCTTCCCAGAATGGAATAATTTTTGGATGAGTGGAAGGTGCCTAGATAATATCCGGATCAGAAATGGCATTTTAGAAAATAACGCCCAACCTGGAAATATTGCATTGAAGTATGCAATATTTTTGCATGGAATGTCTTTGTATGGATATGGGAGTCCTCTGGTATTTTTAGTGGAATTTCTCCGGCTAAGGAAATAGGCTTCCCTTTGGTAGGTGGAGAAAAGGTTTTAAAAGGTTCGTTAATTAGGGCTAGGGTTTTCGAGAGAAAACCTGAGCATCAAAGCTATCACGGGTGATGGAATGGTTCGGGGACACCGGGGAATTTTTGAGAGAGCAACTCCCAAGTCAGATAATTCTCAAAAGTTTTGGAGGAACTTTTAGGAAAAGAGAAAAAGTTTTTCAGGTGTCGGAAAACACCACTAAAATTAGGGACGAAATTTTGGGGTGTTACAAACCTTCCCCCCTTAAAAAGAATCTCGTCCCGAGATTCGGAGACTAATAGAGATTCCCGGGGTTATACAAGATATTTCTCGATTGGTTTAATCTACCCCTATATTTAAAATATTTTAAAACTTTTTCTACAAAACATTGGAGTTTATCATCCAAACGTTTAACACTCAGCATGATATTTCTAAAACAAACATTATCAAGGCGTGATATTTTTATCACACTCATGCATTCTAAGGATGGCATGGCAGGGGCTCACACAATCATTCAATTAGGAGCTACCACCATGAGTATATAAATATAACCTAAGGTTTTTGCTCAAATACGCGCATACACAACCATGGGAAAATGAACAAGTAAGTCCACAACCAAGCTAACCGTCGATACAAGCAAACATAGCAGAACAAACAACCTCACAAACTCTCACCTACCAACTTAGGACTCCTCACTTGGTGGGGACTTGGTCTGGGCTTCATTCACCTTGCTATCTGCAGGGGCTTGCGGGTTGGGTCCTCGGCCAAGCTTGGTATCCATTAGGCTCCTTGCCACCACGGCTACAGCCTCAGGGATGCCTTCTGGCACAACGCCAAAGCTACGAAGGGGTTGGAGATCGTGGGTTGCGGCTGGTCCTGGATGAAAGGTATCGAGTCCAAACTTCAGAGCTTCTATTGATGGGGGTGGCCTCTGGAGTTTAAAGGTTACTGGTCCTTGCGGAGCTGGGTTGTTGTTAGTGGACTGCGGGACCTGGGCAAGGGCTTGCCTATTGGAATGACATTCCTCCAAGTGGTAGACAAGGATGCTCTCCAAGGCGGTGGTGTAGGCTACAAGATGTGACAAGGTTGAGCTGAGCATCACTTCGATGCTTACCATGGGATGGCTGGGGCTTGCCAGGGATCTTGGCGGGAAAAAGCGAGACGCAGGAGGTTCCATCACGGCTTCAAAGTACCGCAGACGAGCGAGACATTTCCAAGCTGCAACTTGGAGCGCCATCTCAGGGGAATCCACGAAGTGGCTTTGACTTACATATGGCGTCGCACTCTCTAAGGCACTTGTGCCGACATACACATCGGCATGATACTCGCTCACGCAGGAGGAGAGGTTAGACCGATATACATGGTACACCGGGTGAGAAACACAACCAATAATATCGCGAGCAGCTTCCCACAGCAGAGGAGGAAAACCGGGGCGAAACTCAGCGATGGTCTCGAAAATAAGGGTAGGTGCCATCTAAAAACAAAACTAGGGTGCTTGGGAGAGAGGAGAGCGCAAGATTCCTGAGCGGGATCTGCTTCAAGAGAGTTGGGTTGCAAAGGATAGCAAGCGAGGGTGGGATTTTATAGGTGGCCAGGACTTGGGTTTCATACTAATGGGTGGTGTCGATTCCTTCTCCAGGAAGAAACCGGCCAGTCTGGTTGGGTAAGATTGGGACAAGTTTTACTGCACCATACTGTTGACCGACACGAGCCATGGCGGTTAGGCGGAGATGGGTTAAATCCATCGGGTTGTTGTCAGGCAAAAGTAAGGCGGGGCTCTCCATGCTAGGGTAGTCTACAGCCAGCCTGGTGCTCTGATACCATGCTCTGTGGCACCCCCCTCTGACACATGTCGCCAGAGGGGTGGTCGCCCCGTGCGCCAGCCCAGGGTTTCTGGACGCACGTTACGACAATGCAACTTAGCGGAAATATCATTACACAATCAGGCCCAAAGGGCTACAAATGGTTTACATGGCCTTCAAGGTATGAAAATTCTCATGGCCAGGTATGGCACAGGACAGAGTTTAACTGGCAGCGGAAGACAAAGGTATGGCAACGGATTGGTGCGGCTCCACTCCACAGGCATCTGGCTGGGCTACTGATCCTAGCACGCTCTTGCTCCATCTCCTTGCTATGGTGGTAGATGAATCCTCTCAACGTCTGGCCACATGAAAAGCCAGTCTGAGTACAATGATGTACTCGCAAGAAAATAACCACAAGACATGAACCGTCAAGCAATCAGGCAACAAGTAAGCGGCAATAATAATAATCTAAACATGGCAAGTATCTACTTACGACGGTCCAAAAGGATGACAACATGGCATTACAGGAAGACATGGCATAAGCAAACAACGGGAGTACCACCAGCACAGAGTCCAAGCCAGGTGGGGTTGGATCGTGCACCGGGGGTCACACAAAGAGCTTACCTGTGACGAATAACGGGTGTACCAGTTGATACCAAGTAACACAATAAATCATATTCTCGCAACTAGGCTCACTGGCCTCTAGCCTCACAGGGCTAATCTCATCTGTCACCACTGCTAGGCCCACGGGCCTTATCATATTCCCTTATCTCAAGTAACGTTCCCTGCATCATCTTATTGTTTATTAAGTGAAATCAGGTCGTACATCTTTCTCACAAACAACTTAAGTTCAACCTCCGGACTCGACAAAGGACAAATAGTGTGACCGACACTGAACCGTTCCATAACCTAGGAACAAGGCTAGCTGCTAGATGACATACTCTCGAGAGGTTGCAGTGACCACCCATCTAGATGCACCTTACTCAGCCGGCACTTTAGGACATCATCCTTAAGTCAAACTCAGCAAGATACACTTACATAACCGTTCACGCTACCAAGACACTCCCTGTATAGCTACCAGCATAACTCTATGCCTTATGATGAAGTGAATCCGGCACGTCCCCAACGGATGAGCAACGCCTAGCTCCGGAACCTTCACAAGACTAGCCCCGACCACAACTATGCAGTATCCGACTAGACTTGCCAAGTGGGTAGCATCAAAGGAGGCCTGATAGGTTACATAGGTTACGGCCTTTCCATTTGGGGCGACAGTGGTAGTGCGTTCGATGTTCAGATTGATGGCACTATGGACTGACCCTATCGAAGTTTGGAGGGGTGTTTCATTTAATCAAGTTCCATCATTCACATATCCAAGCAACAAGGATTAGTCCAACACAACAACCACAATAACATCATAATATATCATCAAGCAACAAAACATTAGCAACACAATATTTCAAGCAATAGATAGTTTGCATCAACCGGGCGACGGTGGCGGAGATGCCTCCGGCCGGTGCCAGCCTCAGGTTGACAAAGAAAATAAAACAACACATTCAACCGGGCGAGGGCGGAGATGTCTCCGGCCAGTAGCAGCCACGGGTTGAGTAAGAAAATAAAATAAAACAATTGGTTTGCGTCAACCGGGCGACTATCGTGGCGAGTCCGCCAACAAGCATCGTCACAGATTAACTAGTTGGTTAGCGTCGACCGGGTGACTATCGTGGCGAGTCTGCCAACAAGCGTCATCACAGATCGACTACAGATTATAACATAGTGTTTCAAACAGATGACTGTGGCGGTTCCTCCAGCCGGTGTCATCATAGATCAATTACAAAGTTGGTGAGGCATGTAGCCTCCAAACAATGAACCGAAAAGCATTCATAAGAAAGAAAGCATCCATTCCACTCGAGGGTTATCTCGACGTGGTGTCAGTAATCTTGGCAAAAAGAACCAAATGGAAAGTCAGCTCCCAAGCGTCGCAGTCCGGGTGGTCTACGCCAACCATATTTGACGGAGGGACAAGAAGCAAATAACTCTTTTGGCAAATGCCCCCAACTCCGAGGATCACGGGCCGACAATTGTCCGCACCTAGCCTCGGCGTTGAAGAAGAAGCAAACAATCAACGCATGTTTTGTTATTTAGTTGTCAAAGCCACGCAAGTGCGAGGCGCACAGATAATTCATACATCAATCTAATGCATACATGGATGATGAATAAAACATGACAATAATAATAGACCGACATAATATAAATACCAAACGCAGACAAATATAACCACTTGGCATGACAATAAGCGAATAACAAAAACTATGCGGGACTGCTCATAGCAAGGGGTTATCTTGCCTTTAACGATCTACGCCATTTGGCTTGGGGTCACGGACACGTCGCGGGTTAGGGTCTCGATTCGCCGGTACCGCGGAATACACCTATACATGCATACGCGGGTGCTGAGTATATAAACATTTTACAAAAATATAAAACATATACCACTGGATAGAGATTTTAAAAATATGAATTTACAAACTTGAATCACCTCAAACGGAGCTACGGTTCACAAGTTATTGAATTTCTATTTTTTTGGAAATTAACAGGCATTTTCCAGAGAAAAAAAAAACCATTCGCGGGCCGAAACTTACCAGGCCGGACCGGTCGCGTAATTTCCGAAAATACGCATTCTCCTCAGAGAAACATAAACCTGAAAAGAAGGGAGGGCGCCTTCAGCTAGCCTCAAATCGATCGATCGATCGGCTTGGCTCCCGCACGGGAGGCTCGGCAACGGCCGGGGAGACGACGACGGCAGCGGCCGGCGGAGGAGGATGCCGGCGACGGGGGAGCCGAGGATGGCTGCGTGGTCGCCGTGCCCCACCGCGGCCTGGGGTCGAGCGGGCGAGGACGGGGCGCCTCGTCAGTCGGGCGGCCCTAGGCAGCGGCGGCCGCGTGGGAAGCAGCAACGACGCCGGCCCTGGTGCGGCACGGGAGGGCGATGGCGGGGCGGAACGATGATGGCGGCAGCGGTTGGCACGACGGGGAGGACGACGACGGTAGAGACGGTACGGCGGCGGCCGGGGTCGGCGGTGTGGTCGCCGCGGACGGCGCGGGGGAACGGCCCCGAGGTGAGGCCTCGATGCCGGGATCGTGCTCGCCTCCGCCATGGCGGGATGCAGACGGTGTTGGGGTTGCCGTGCCCCGTGGCGGCTAGGGCCGCATGGATGGGGACGGGGACGGCCTCGGGAGCCGGAGCTCCAGGTTCTGGCCAAGGTGGATCGTGCCGGGGACGGGGAAAACGGCGACGCTGGGGTGAGGGCGAGGCCGATAGCAGGGAAGGGGCGGTGGTGGGAGCTGGGGTGGACGCCGGGCTCGGGAGGCACGGGTGCGGGTGAGCACACGGTCGTCTTGGCCGCCGGCCGTGCACGACGAGCGCGCCTTGCACGTCGAGCCTCCGGCTACCCTGGGTGGTGGAGAGGGAGTGAGGAGAGTGAGGGAGTGCGGGGCTGGGCGCGAGGGAGCTCGGAAGTGGCCTCTATATAGGCCAGAGGGGAGGGAGGTTAGGTGTGGCCGGTGTGGCCATTGATGGCGCGTGAGGTCACGGCTCACGTTGCTCCGGCCACAGGGAAGGGATAAGGAGGAGGAGGGGCTGAGGCTGCCGTGCTGGTTGCACAGTGGCGCACGTGGTCTACTGCAGCAAGCGGATTAGGCACCGGCCATGGCAGTAAGCGAGGTTTAGGTCATGCCAAAACGCGCGTCCTGGGCGTCCAGAGCGCGACGCGAGCGGCATCGTCGCGTTCCCGATGATCTAGGGCACCAAAAGGAAAAAGGAAGGTACCCACGGGTTGCTAAGGACGAGGCCTACGCTACAACAAGGGTCACCTGCGAGAACCCCACACTTGGTAACACAAAGTTCTCCGAAATTCAAACGCACATAAGGTGTTCGATGGAAAGAAACTGGACTTCCACTAAGCCAATGGAACTGGGATTTTTACTGGTGATGTTGTACTGGTATATGAGCAATGTGGTCAAGTTTCAGCCAAATTGGAGAGGGTCTCATGTGTAAACATTTTTGGGTTTCGAAAATGGCCGAAGGTGTTCGATGAAATGACCATGGCCTTGCACATCTCAGAAAAATCCCCAAAATTCACATTAGGTTAGGATAGGTGTATGCAGTATGTCTGTGGAGTTTGAGATCAATTGAACATAGGGAAGTTGGTCAAATAATTCAGTGTCTAAAAATGCCCTAATGGCATGGGTATGCCAAGTGCACTTACTCACATGATATGGGCCTGATATTGCGGATATGGTGTTGTGTATGGAATCTTGTCAACTTGTCAAAATGGCAATGCCAAATGATTTTTGTAGCTGGGGGTTGCTTTGGAAACTGCAATTAGGCACAAAAAGGGCATTACAAAGGAAGTACCTCAAATATTGCTCAAATGAGGTTGGGCCAATGGAGCGAAATGTTCAGGAGGTTAAATCATGCACCTTCCCAGAATGGAATAATTTTTGGATGAGTGGAAGGTGCCTAGATAATATCCGGATCAGAAATGGCATTTTAGAAAATAACGCCCAACCTGGAAATATTGCATTGAAGTATGCAATATTTTTTGCATGGAATGTCTTTGTATGGATATGGGAGTCCTCTAGTATTTTTAGTGGACTTTCTCCGGCTAAGGAAATAGGCTTCCCTTTGGTAGGTGGAGAAAAGGTTTTAAAAGGTTCGTTAATTAGGGCTAGGGTTTTCGAGAGAAAACCTGAGCATCAAAGCTATCACGAGTGATGGAATGGTTCGGGGACACCGGGGAATTTTTGAGAGAGCAACTCCCAAGTCAGATAATTCTCAAAAGTTTTGGAGGAACTTTTAGGAAAAGAGAAAAAGTTTTTCAGGTGTCGAAAAACACCACTAAAATTAGGGACGAAATTTTGGGGTGTTACAGGGTTTGTGAACCGGCTTCACAAAAGTTTGCCACCTTGGGTAGATGCCATCTGCAAGATAATAGCCATAGTTGTATTTGTGGTCATTTGCTTCAAACTCCACTTGAGGCCCTTCACGCAATGTAATCCTTGACATAAGAGGAGACCGTTGAACAACGTTGATGTCATTGCAGGACCCGGGCATTCCAAAAAATGCATGCCAAATCCAAGTCTCATAATCTGCCACGGCTTCAAGGATAATTGTGCAATCCTTTTTGTGACCTTTGAATTGTCCATGCCATACCGTAGGACAATTCTTCCAACTCTGGGAAGGTGACATTGTTGTTGAAATAAATCTGCATCAACCTCTCGTGCCCTTCAATCCTTTCTCTCCACAACTTGCGCCTACCAAAAACCGAGCCACCGCGCTTCGGTTCTTTCATCGCGCGCCAAGCTAAAAGCATCGACATGTTCTCGTCTTCCTCGAGCTCTAGTTCATCGTCGGATGAATCATACGAGATCCTCTACAAGCACGAAAATACACTCACTTCCTCTACCGAAACTAAAATAAAATCTAGAGAAAATGGCGCAGGCGGCGGTGAAACATACCTTGCGGCAATTTAGCCGAGCACCTAGCGTGCGCCAAGTTGCGTCCCGACTTAACGACGGTCGAGGAAGCGCGACGCCGCGGCAGAGCGGAAGCTCCGACTTGGCCTGGGCGCGGCGGCGGCAGCTCAGACCTGCCGGGGCGCGGCGGTGGCAGCTCGCTTCGATTCGCGTCGCGGCGAGCTTGGGGAAGGGGCGGGGAAGCGCGGCGGAGGCGGATCTGCAGCTATTGCGCGCGGAGAAGCGCCGGCGGGAGCGAATCGAAGTGGCGGCTCCGGCGGAACGGGGGTTGGGAAATGGGGGCAGCTGCAGCGCGGGTGATATTTCAGCGGCAACACGTGTCGCCGTGTGATACCGCGCGCTGCCGTGCGTGCACCAAATTTTTTTCGCGCGCGCGAGTTTGCCACGTCTATTGGAGGTCGAAAAGTGGCCGCGCGCGCTAAATCGGCGGTTATTTTTAGCGCGCGCCGATTTCCAGCGTCTATTGGAGTTGCTCTTAGTTTTTTGCAAAAGACATTCGAGTGGGAGTGCAAAGTTGTGCACGAACATACCTTGGTGAAGCCGTCAGTGCCGGCTGCACACCAAAGAAGAGTGTGACCGTCGTGATCTAGGTCAGCCTCCTTCCACGGCTTCTTGGCGGCGAGGACTCGCGGGGCCGGCTCGCCTTTTGTGCTAGGGGCGCAGCCAAGACATATTCTGATTGAATTTGTTTTTAGTCATATTTCTGGAGTGAAAAGGATTTAAAAAGAAAAGCAAATTATGTAGAGAATGCAAATAAATATCTGTCCCATGCAGCAATCAGTCTGTTCTCACTCTAACAGATCAATTAGACATACAAACAAAAAGAGGAATCAGAATGGCATATGGGAATAGGCCATAGACTTGGTACTGAAACTATAATTAGTACACCAATTACACATAAAAATTTAAACAGAAAAGAGGAATTAGAATGTTAAATGGGAATATGAGATAGACTTGGTACTGAACTATAATAAGGAGATATGAAGTAAGCTAAAGAATTTTCCAAATATTGCTGGCAGTATACGCCCCACGGCTCCGACTTTCAAATAGTAAAAGCATGGTGGTGATGAAGTATACATAAAACAGAAAGATATATTCACCAACTTATAATCAGTTTTCTGCCATTAGGACCCTTGAAAAAACACACTTTCAGCTGCAACAGTCATAGTCAGGAAATTAGAACATGATGAGTAGACGAACTAAAATTTTAGAACATGGAAGAAATTAGAACCACACATATTCTACCAAATACGGAAATAGAACATCTGTTGCGGCCTAAAGATGGGTTGACGTTCGAGACACGATCCAGCCCAGATGAGACAGCGAGTAGAATAGAATAAGCCGACTCGGGTAAAGACCTCTAGCTTCCTCGCATTCTCTTATTTCCCAAATATGCAGAACACGTGTTTACATCTGTGTGTCAAGTTGTTCAAGGATTCAAAATGGGAAACGCTACCGTTCCTCCGGGGGCTGGAAGCTGCTGCGTCCTCCGGGTCCTCGACGCGCCACGTGTCCCGAACGGAGCGAGAAACGTCTGCGGACCACACCTACCTTATCTCCTCCGACGCGCCTCCTACTCTCTTATCGTCTTCCTTCCCCAAATCCTGCACGCAGCTGATCTCCACCTCCGGTCCTTCCCCATCCTGCCTCCGGGCGACAACCAGACCCCGCCGCCCTCCACTCCGGTGGCCTCTCCCTGCCTCCCTCCCTCCATAGTCTCCCCAGCGGATCGACGAACCCAGCCCGCGGGTCCATCCCGTCCATGACGCGGGGGCGAGGAGGACCTCAACGGCGCCCACGTCGGTGAGCCGCGTGAGCTCGCCGTCCCCAGCATGCCCGCCTCATCGACGCGCCGAGCTCGCCGTCCCCAACACGCTCGCCTCCTCGACGCGTCAAGTCTGTCGTCCCCAACACGCCCGCCTCGTCAGTCTCAGCTCAAGCTGCTCTCCAACGCCGTGGCGCCCCTCGACCTGCTCTGCTACCGCGAGTACCGACAGTGGCGACCAGCAGACCGACGTGCTGCAACGGGGGGATGTGAGGGGGTGGTGCTACCTACGACCGGCGGCGTTGCTACCAAACTTGGGCGTCGCTTCTGCAAGCAGCCAAGGATGGTGCTCCCAGGGGCTACCAGGGATGCTATCAAACTTGGGCGGCTCTGCTGCCAACGGCCATTGGTGGTCCCAGAGGCTAGCAGGGTGCTACCTACGGCGTTAGATGTTGCTACCACAAGCTATCGGATATGCTACTTTGATCGGGTATGCTACTTCGACGGTGGTGTCGTGTTGTTCCTCTTCCCCGACTTTTGCTCCTCTGCCGACACAGATGCTACAATATACCATTTTTTTTTGCTACAATTGTTATGTGGGTTTGCTAGCGTAGCATAAATATATTGCTACGAGGCCTCCAGCGGGTCTCATTGGAGGACCTCGTTGAAATATGTTTCTTGCTATGATGCTATAATATAATATTTTTTTGCTACAATTGTTTTGTGGTTTTGCTACCGTAGCGTAAATATTTTGCTACGACGTCTCCGGCGAGGTCTCCGGCGAGACCTCCAGTGAGATCAGACTTTTTTTTGTATGTTTGCTAGACGGACTGTTTTTTGCTACAATGCAGCAAAAGCGGGAAGTTTTTTAGCAAATACGGAATGTTGTGTAGAAAAACGGAACTGGCCTATTTTGGTGGACACGTGTCAGCAGGAGGACCCGGGGGCTGGAAAAGAGCAGCCCGGTGCATGAAGCTACGCTTGCGCAGGGTCCGGGTAAGGGTCTGACCGGGGAAGGGTCTGACCACTTTGGGTCTTTAGTACGCAGACTTTCCCTGCATTTCTATAAGAGGCTGTTTCCAGGAGTCGAACCCGTGACTTCATGGTCACAAGGCAGCAGCATTACCACTGCACCAAGGCTCCCCTTCAAGAAGAGTCGACTTGGAAGAGAGATAAACCAATCACCACATCAACAATAGAAAATAAAAGCAAAATGTGCGTTTGAGTTCTGAATTGGCTATGACACAGTTTAATGTACTATCTTTGAGGCGAATTGTCCAATTAGTAAATGACTCGTTTCAATGACACATTCTGTTTCAGAATTTCAAACTTAGCCCTCTCATGTAGAGGGTGCTTGTTTCGCTCAGTTCAAAAAACCACTGGCAACTGGCAAGATGGATAAAAGGTAGCAAGTTAACATGGCTCTAGAAAATTGTATGTACATTTATTTGGCAGCTAATTCTAGGAAATGACAAACCAATTAAATTCTATGAAACTTCTGAGGAATAAACAGCCACCCACCTTTTTCATGACTCTAGGAACAACATCACCTAATAGCCTAAGCCAACTGAATACGAACCTACGAACCAGGAAAAAAATGAACCGTGAAGAATACCGTGTAATGGAACGAAAAAACGAACCTTCTTGTCCTTCTCCTTACCATTTGCGGCAGTGGCAGCCGGCATAGCCACGGGTACCTTATCGGAGAACACACACTTAGAGAACCTCGTACTACCCATAATAGCGATGATAGCCATGGTATTTTGCTCCACGATGAACCGAATATACTGTGTCCACCTGAATTGGAAACCAAAGTTGCCAAATAATAATGGACAGCTTTATTATCCGTCGGTTACTGGCACAAACTATATCCTGTAGGCAGTAGCTACTTGTAATAGAACTCTAGAACAGGAACAAAGGCCAGGTTGAGTAACTTCACACTGAAGGTAATTTCAGTAGGCCTATCTCAGAATTTCATATGTGTGCAATGACAGTTGGACAAGGAATTACATATGATTAAATAGGTAACTCACAATTTTCTAATTAGTATTAGATGGCTACCCATTTCTCATAAATAGCAATGACCCCAAAAACAATAATAATAACACACACAGATCACCGCTATTTCCATTGTGTTGCTTCTTCCCCGGGTGCTGATTCACACACACAGACAACGTTGGATAATCAAGTTAAAGAGCAAGTAACTATTTGAGTCTCATCATTGTAAGAAATGATGGGAAACAATCCTTAGTACTAAATAAGAAAACCTGTGATCAGGTTAATAAAATCCATGACTCAACAATTGCACTATGCAGCAACATCAAAAAGAGAACATATGCAAACCTTGGGTAAGGAGGTCACTCTGAACATTCATTTTGTGCAAGTCCATACATATCAACCTTGACTTTTCGCACCATATGCAACCATGACATCAATCAACAGGTGTGGCACAAACCGTCTGATTACCAAAACACAATTGTCTGTTCCGAGCTGCTCATAAAAAGTAAGAATTTTAGGAGGTACCAAATAGAACACACAAAACACAGTAGATTAGATACCCAATAGAACACACAAAACACCTCAGTTCATAGGCACAAGCCAGAGACATGCGTTTTCACATCACCGACAAAGTAGCAGCTCTGCTTCTATTTTCTTCTTTAAAATCTCGGATGGAAGACGATTACCACAACTATCAACCTGCAACACAGTAGATGAGATACAAGCCTAGTTGAGTTATAATAAATGAGGCAGCTACAAACTAAACCATTACAACTTGTAAAAGGCAACCTCATCCTGGGAGGGGATGTAATATAGTTCTGTTCTTTCTAAAAAAAACTCAAAATGTAATATAAATGCAAAAGGTTGCTAGAAATTCTTGTCACATCCACATGGGACAAAACGAAGTAAATATATTCACAATGTTGTTATCTTTCATTACTTAGGCCTTGTTCGGCAGCAGTTTATCTAGGTGTGTTGCTCTGTATTATATCCCAGGGTTTTGGTGAAAACACCCCTTTCACCCAATCCACTTCCCTCCCCTCAATCCCCTTCGTAATCACCCCTCTTCCCAAAACTCATGTTGTTTGGCACATGAGCATAACATATCAGGGTTTCATCATAGATTCAGTATCAGATTCAGCAGCACCTCATCACATCATAAGAGGAGGAGGGACCGAGGTATAAAAGGGCATACGGGAGAAAAAGTCCAGCTTTTGTTGCCGGAGAAGAGAGGCGGTGGAAGGAGCTTGACGTCGCCGACAGGGCCGTCGAGATGAGGAAGCACTGGGCTCAGCAGAATGGGAAGGAGTCTTCCTTGCTTCCGGTTGGCTGGCTGCGGGCTGGAGGAAATGCCGCCGTTGGCATCGTGCGAAGAGGCTCGGAGCGTGATACGTCTCAGACGTATCTATAATTTTTGAGTGATCCATGCTAGTTTTGTGATATTGTCACATGTTTTCCCTGTCATTTATATCATTTTTATGCATTTCGTCGGACTAACCTATTGACAAGATGCCAAGTGTCAGTTCCCTGTTTTTGCTGTCTTTTTGTTTCAGAAATTTACTTCTGGAAATATTCTCGAAATTGGACGAAAATTTACGAGGAATTTTTACTCGACAGAAGGCACCAGGACACCAAAGGGCAGCCCTGGGGGCCACCCACAGGCCAGGGGCGGCCTGCTGACGCGGCCTGGGGGCCACCCGCGGGTGGGGCCCGCCCCTGCCCGTGGGGCACCTCCTCGGCCCCCTCCGACGCCTATAAATTGCTATCTAACCTAAAAACGTCGAGGAGGCCATTATTTTCCAGAAACTCGACCCCGACGCGCCGTCACTGAAAACCCTAGTTCGGGGTCCAATCTGAAGCTGATCCCGGCACTCTGCCGGAGGGGAGATCGATCCTGGAGGGCTCTTCATCATCATGCCTTCCTCCGGGATGATTTGTGAGTAGTCTCACCTTGGACTACGGGTCCATGGCAGTAGCTAGTTGGTAGTCTCTCTCTCTTGTACTTCATGTCTTATGATCTTGTGAGCTGCCTAACATGATCAAGATCGATTATTGTAATGCTATGTGATGTGTTTGCTGGGATCCGATGGATTATGAAGTTATGTTCAGATTGTGCATGATTCTTATATGAGTAATTTATGTTCATGCATGCTCTCCGATGTGCGTAGTTACTTTGGCCAAGTGATTGTGTGTATCTCCAAGAGAGGGTATTTATGCTACATAGTGGGTTCATGCCCCCTTTTGTTCCTGGGCACGAGTGACAGAAACGTCTAAGGGCGAGGGTGTGCTGTTGCTACTAAGGGTAAAACAGCGGTGTTAATGTCTCCTTTGATATTAGTATTGCTTACTTCATGCACTTTACTTAATACAATTGTCTGTTGCTTGCAACTTAATACCGTTGGGTGACAGGCTGGATAGCGATCCCACAGTGGACTTTTTGTACAAAGACGCAGTTGAACTCAATGGTCTTTGTTCCTTGTCGTGATGCCTCCATAAATATTATCATGTCCTTTTTGTCATAGCTAAATTGGGTTTGTGTCATGATCTTGTCAATTGCCTAGCTGTAATTCGTTCACCCATCGCATGCATATTTTATTTACTTGAGAGACTCCACTAGTGTACCCATGGTACCCGGTCCATCTTTTTACATTGTTTACAACCTCATTTACTTGCTTTTAATCATCATTACTCCTCTGGTCACTTTTCAAATTTCATTTATTTCATCATACAATTAACCGTTTTGTTTTCTGCGAGACCGGAAAGATTGACAACCTTTCCGCCGTTGGGGGCAAAGTATTCTGATTGAGTGTGTGCAGGTCCACGTCTGTTGAAGGTCAAGCACCAGAGATCTTCAACATTCACCTCGTTGTTGATTTCAAAGTCCTACTGGTTCGATAAACCTCGGTTCGTTAAACAAGGGAAAACTGCTACTAGCTGCAATTCCGTCTTCGCTTGGGGCACCACCCAACTTATTTTAATACAGCAGTAGAGCGTCGCGCCGGTGTCGCCACGCCAAAACGTGAGGGGCTACGAGCGTCTGGAATACACGTCGACCCGACTTGTCTCAACGCGTTTTCTGATTTTGAGCCCGGCCAAAACCGGCCTACCAAACGGCCCACTAGTGTTTTCTGGTGTTTCTAGGTTGGGCCGGGATAATACACTCAAAAACCTGTCAAGCCCCCTCTGCCGAACAAGGCCTTAAGCATAAATACTAACGAAAATAAGAAAAAGGATGAGTGCACAGCAAAACGATGATACATAACATAGAGGTAAGGATTTCTGATACCTAAATCCATCATAAAAAGGAACTCCTTATTCTAGTCATATTTCAGCTCTTTTCGATAACTAATTCATGTTTATGGAACTATGATGGAAGGATCGACCCAACACACAAATGCAGCACTACTGAATAAAAAAAAACTTCCGAATACACTAACAAATAGTTTCTGCATATATGGATGACTAAACGAGGAGCAAATGGGCAAAGATAAAAGAACCGCAGACCTAGCATCTGACTAGGCACCTTAATAAAGCTTGGAATTCAGACAGTATTTTATTTTTGTCACAATTACAAATATGGTTTAGATACAATACGTCCATATCCCAAAACAACTCAGTTTTATCGGTAAGTCGATATCCCAAAATAACTCACTTTTCTCGGTAATATCAGATGACTACACAACATGAGTCATCAACTTATTCAGCAAGGATATTTTAATCAAGAAAATCAAAGGCGTTAGTGACATGAGCCAGCAACTTAATCAATCACACAGCTCGTACCAATCCACAGTTCCAATGTCAGCAAAGGTATGTATGCATCAATGCGGATAAGAGAGTTGAAGGGAGGATTTCCATCTTACCTCAGATTTGGCGTTGATGTTGTCATGCTAGACTCTCTGCTTGGTGAGGCTAGGGCTGCAAACGAGTCGATCTCGAGCGAGTTATACTCGGCTCAGCTCAGCTCATACAAAAATTTGAGCGAGTTCAAACTGAGTCGAGTTTAGGGTCGAGCTATAAAATTGGCTCATGCTCAGCTCGTAGAGTCGATCTCGAGCGAGTTTCGAGCTAAGAAAGACAGTGAAATTCCTATATTTCTGGCCAATTATTTTATACAATTTAAACCACAAGGACATCATAACAAAACACAATAAGATACATTTTCAACAAAAGTCGTGGTGATATAAAATTCTTCAAAAGAAAAGAATGTGATGATTGCATAAGACAAAACTCACGACATACATCTAGTTGGGATAACAAATTAATGGACAAAGTTCATAAAAGTTCTATGGTTGTGCATAGATCGTAGGTGTTAGTGTATCCATGGTAGAGAAGGTAATATGTGGTCAAACTTTGTCCAGGCGTTATATGGTAGCCTATTCTAGGGACATACCACGTAAATTAATGGCTAAATTTCTTCTTTTATTTAACCTTCTAGATTTGGTTGCACGTAGAAGGAAAGAAAATTCAGTTAACAACATATAAGGTAGCAAATTATCCTATTTCCTTTTGATAAATGGCAGAATAATTATATATAATAATTTTATTTCGAGCTATAGAGCTGAATTCGAGCGAGCTAGCGCTCGCTCAAGATCAGCTCATTTTTTAGTCGAGCTATAAAAGACAGCTCATACTCTGCTCATTTCTTTTCGAATCGATCTCGAGTCGAGCTAAAAAGCGAGTCGATCTCGAGCCGCTCATGATCCTCGAGCTTTTCTTGCAGGCCTAGGTGAGACCAAGCAATGCGGCGCCGGCCATGCGACCCAGTTGTGGCTGTTACAATAGGACGCAGTAGTTTCCATTGATGACATGGGGCGCCGGCAGGACTGCAGCAGGGCACAATCTCACATAAATTTATTAAGCTTATAAGCGGCGCAGCGGCGAAGGGGCCGTCGAGGAGGAAGAAGGGTAGCGAAACCTACGTGACTGGGATTTTCCCATGTTGTTCGGGCATTTACCCAAACACGTTGGATGCGGTGGCACCCCCATGTCTCCTGCCGCAGGGCTCGGCTGGGTTCTGTGGCAGAGGAGGGCCACGCGGCTCCTGGTGCTCCCCCTAGCAACCGTCGATGCAGGGGAGGACCGGAGGCCACTGGAGCTGGCCGGAGCAGAGCTCCACCTTGTCCTCTCATGTCACCGTGGCATCCAGGCCTCCAGAGCCAAATGGCAAGCTCCAGCGTGGTGGGAGAGGACGGCCAGCTGCCCAGACGCCGATCCACGGGGTGGAGCCGCCGCGCAGCTTACACCGGTACCGGCTAGCCGCCGTTCCCCAGGCCGGTGCTCTCCAGACGGCGTCGTCCATGGTGTGCTGGAGGCACGAGAATTGGAAGGATCGGCCCGGTAGCCGGTATGGGGGCGGCGGACTGCACTCCGTCTGTGGGAATCAAGGCGGGACGGGGACGGCGACGCGCTCCGGAAGAGGGAGTAATCACGGGAGAGTAAGCTGAGGAATCGGAGGTGGGGTCCACTGGCTCCTGCAACTACACGGTGCCTTGTCGTTTTTACCGGCTTATGGGGAGTCCTCGATCGCTGTCTTGCGGGCCAGGATCGCTGATAGGCCCACTCGCTTGACGGTAGAAGACCTTACTCTCGGTAAAATAAATCAGGTCTACCATCCCTATTCAACAATTCAGATTTAAAAAAAAAAAGGGATCATCCCGGCCTCTGCATCAAACTGATGCATACGGCCATTTATTGCAAAAGGAACCACATAGCTTTACAAGAAAATACATCAATCAACCGGAAGCCACCATCTAGGCGAAAAGTCACTACACCTACAAGCTTGATGAAGGGGGTGGACCGATCAGAGCCACCGCTCTGACCTCACTCACCAACGCACATCATCTAAATCCGGTGGCCTCATCAAGCCGCCCAACAGCGCGCTGGGAGCACCAACCGGTCCAGCCAACACTCAACGCACACCACTGCACACGTTGAGAAGTCGCTGCCGCCGTCTTCCACCATCCCATCTTCAGGAGAGATCGATGCAATAGCCTTGTATGACCCGCCGTCGGCGCCGCCACGACGCCAAACAACACCACCTTCCTGCGCACGTCCATCATCACGCTGCCATCACCGAGTCTCCGCTGCACCATGCCGCCAAGACCCGTCGTTGTCGATGCGGTAGATGAACCGCCGCTCCACCATTCAACCATTCAGATGCCATCGTATCCGAGATTCAATGGTTGTAAACGCACCGGCCGGCAGTACCTTCAGCGAGCGGGTCTTTAACCGGACGTAAAGCTTTAGTTAATGCCACCCATACAATTCCTATCCGTTTTGCCGATCTACTTTTAGCCAGTTCCTGAGGAAATTTGACCGAAAATAACCACAAAGACAAACAATTTCACGAAATAAACGTTGGTTGAAACTATTTCACGAAATAACCCTTTTTGGGTAGCGCCCTATAATCAGACGCTATATTATGCGGTGTAGCGCCTCCGTGGGAGGCGCTACACATCCTGCCAGCGTGGCGCCGGGGGGCCCAAAGGCGGACATGTAGCGCCTTGAGCCGAGGCGCTATGAAGCGATGTGTAGCGCCTCAGCATCAGGCGCTACACATGTGTTAGGGTTAAGTTCGGGCCCGTGCCCAGTGCTCATTCCTCCCTGGTTCTTTCCCAGTCCGAAAACCAGAGAGGGCGGCGGCGGCGCCCCACTCCCCCCTCTCAAAATCCTCACCGAAACCTCTCCGATTCAAAAGGAAAAGCGTGGGGATTTCATCCCCAACTACTTCCCCAAAGGTATTGTCACTCGATCTTATGTTTTTAGTCCACATATTGCATTCTATCTTGACTCAAGCTTAGATCCAAATCTAATGGCTATTTCATTTTGATTTACTTGTGCAAATAATGGGATGTTTGTAATACCATTACCATTAGGATAGGTATACTATTTATTGGTAAAATAGTTATAGGTCACTTATTGGTCAATGTTAGAAAATTGATTATGCATGTTTCAAAATGTATAGGTTAGTGAAATGGCCTCCTCCGAGCCTAGTGATAGGCCTCCTTGTGCTGATCAAGAATGGAGGCCACGAAAAGCGAACCGTAGCAATTTGTGGTTGGAAGGTAAAGACAAAGGGGTCAAAACTCCTACTTGTTGGTGCAATGATCCATGTATTGTGAAAGTGTGCACGGAGAATTCCGACACCAGAGGAAGAAGGTTCTTCATGTGTCCCAACTACACCCGTTCTCCTGAACGTCCGAGAAATGCATATGATCGCCCACCGGTACGTTAATCACCAATTATCATGTCGCATTTACATTTCACCTCCAAAGACTAATGAATGCTTTTTTTTTGTAGTCTCCCCCTCCTCTTTGTGAGTACTACACTTGGATAGATCTCGACCAGCCCCGAGCTACCTTGGCTCTCTTATGGAAATTGAGCGTAGGCAGATTAGGGCTAGGTGGCTCGAGATGGAGCGTCAAGAGAAGATGGAAGAAGAGCGCAAACGTCGTGAAGAGATTCAACGCAAGAGGGAGGACGAGAGGAAGCGCCGTGCCAAGGAGGCTCGTGAAGCGGAGAGGACAAGGAAGCGAGAGAGGGCGGAGATCGCACGGGCTCAAGACATCCAGCGTGATAAGAAGGGAAAATGGCCCCGTGTCTTAGACATATAGTCGTTAATCTGGTCGGTAACTTGTCCGTAGAGAACTTGTCGTATTTCGGGAACTATTTGTGGTTGTAGGCAACTTGTTTATGTATGAAGCGAACTATTTGTGTTTGTTGGGGCCATGTTTATGTATTTCGGAAACTATTTGTGGTTGTTGGCAACTCGTCATGCACTCCATTGTCTCTGTTTGTGCTAACACATTGACTTAGTCGTTTCCCCGCTGGTTTCGCTAGAGCAGCTTTCGGCTAGTGGCTGTGGATCATAATTTTCCATATCATAGCGCCTTAGGCCGGGGCGCTACATATGCATAGCGCCTTGCACTCGGGCGCTACACGTCGACTTAGTCGTTTCCCCGCTAGTCTCGCTGGAGCAGCTCTCGGTAGCTCTCTGGTGTCCACAGTTTGCATAGGGTAGCGCCTCATTACGAGGCGCTACACTCTGTTGTATAGCGCCTTGCAGCGAGGTGCTACACATTGAAAGCTGTTAAGTCGCGCGGCGACGGCCTCCCCAACCCTAGCTCCTCATTTGACACCTGACGCGCAGAAGAAAGGGCTGGCGGCGGCTCCTCTCTCCCCCCCCCCCCCCCCCTCAAATCCTCTCTCAAATACCTCAAATCTGAAGATTTCTTCCGTGAATCAACATCCCTCAACTTGCTAGAGGTAATCTCTCTCATTTCCCCATGTTTGAACCAATGGAAATTTTTTATTTGGTGGATCTATGTTCAAATCTTGGAAACCCTACAAATGGTGAATTTTATGATGTTTTTGTGTAAGAATTGTTAATATGGTTGGTGCATTGGTCAAATGGTAGCTTGTATGATGTCTAGGGTTAGGGTTATTACTATGGTAGGGTTAGGTTTTTGTTATGTTAGGGTTAGGATGCTAGTTAGGTTATGAATATGTGAGGCCCGGTGTTGAACACATACAAGGGTAAAACTAATTTTATTACCTCTCCCTTCTCCGCCATCAAATAGGCCCGGTGTTGAACATCGTAGTGATTATCTAGTAACCACACCATCCTACATATTCGAAACAATAGGTTCAACACACTATGTTTAACGGAAAATAGTAACCATACCATCCTACTAGCCTAATGATATGGCCTAATTGAGAAGATAATTGAACGCTACGGCCTAATGATATGCATTGCAACTATGCCATATTGTTGATGTTTTACAAACGATGAACAACAATCCTACGTTTTCCAACTATCACACTAACAAACTAACATCATCATGTGGAAAAAATAGTGAGGATTTCCATACAATCTGAAAAATTTACCAATACATACTATGCCTATCCTAATGCTAAACATATTACAAACATGTCATTCTTCCATAAAGACAATCAAATAGGCAATACATTTGCATCCAAATATACTAATTTCGGAGTGAAACATATAGATCAAATATTTGCAAATAAATTTGGGACCGAACCCATACCTTGCTCTTAGGGGTTCGGTGGGGAGGAGCTCGGTGTGGAGAGGTGGACGGGCAGAGGAGCTCTGTGGGGGGAGGAGCACGGACGGAGCAGCTCCGTGGGGGAACGTGCAATGACGGAGCAGCTCGGTGGGGGGTGAGGAGCACGAGCGGAGCAGCTCGGTGGGGAAGACGACCACGAGCGGAGCAGGAGCTCAGAGGAGGTCCATGGGCCGGCGGCGGCGTGGTTGGGAGGAGCTTGGTGGGGAGCAGCTCGGTGGGGAGGTGGGGAGGCGGTGGGGAGGAGGACCACGGGCCGGCGGCGGCGGCTAACCCTAACGCGCCCGTGCTCCTCAGTGTGGGAAGTGGCCACTAGGGCCGGAGGTGGGCGTCACGCGGCTTAAGGATGCGGAGCATAGCGCCTTCCTACAAGGTTACTAAGGCGCTACACTATCACGGGTGGGGCCCCCTGGCGCCACGCTGGCAGGATGTGTAGCGCCTCCCACGGAGGCGCTACACCGCATAGTATAGCGCCTGATTATAGGGCGCTACCCAAAAGGGTTATTTCGTGAAATAGTTTCAACCAACGTTTATTTCGTGAAATTGTTTGTCTTTATGGTTATTTTCGGTCAAATTTTCCAGTTCCTGATTCGGATCCTGACACTCTACGGTCGCGCGCGCAGACGCTCACAACATGTTTGACGACATGTCTCGTGTACTGTACTGAAAGGGTAAAAGCCTCTTTACTGGCTTCTCCATCAACCATACCACAACGTGGATCTGCAAGAAGGATAAATTCGATTTTCCCCAGAGAGAAACAATTGGAGGGTGCTTTGGGCTGCAGCAGGAGGAGGCAGCCATGTCGGCAGCGGGGAAGCCGATCCTCTACAGCAAATGGTTCAGCTCCTGCTCCCACCGGGTCCGGATCGCCCTCAACCTCAAAGGTACATGTAGCAACTACCAACTAGTCTCGCTTCTTGATTCTGCCGCATAGGTCGCAGGATCACAAACTGTGAGGATTATGGATGCTTGTTTGTCAAAGCTGTAGCTCAACTTTGTCAGTTAGGAATGAAGAGCTTTTTCTTGACTAGTTATGTGATTCAGAGAAAATAGCTCCGGAATTTCGGAGGACCGACGTTTATAAAATTTCTTTAGTTTCGAGATCTTATGCCCAACTTGTTTGGTACTGAAAGACTTTGTTGTATTTACACAATTTTTACCTGTGTTAAAGGTGTGGACTTTGAGTACAGGGCGACCAACCCCATGACAGATCCAGGTATGCAGCTAATTCTCTGCTCTTTATTACAGCCGAGTGTCTACAGTTTGTGATGCAAATTATGATATCAGCTGTAACATCGGTCTACAGACAGATGAGCTATCGTCATTCGTGTGATCATAAATTATAATCATAATGTTTTCAGTGATTTCTCATGACGACCACTGTCCACCAACTGGTAGATTCTTGTTATTATATTGTTGTACATGGATGTACGGTTAATTTTTAGAGCGAAATTACATTGCTAGCTCCGCTGTTGCAACCATGTGTGGAGAATGAAATAGATACAATGTCTAGTTATCTAATGAGATTTGCCTCCTAAATTTTTTCTTCCATTTGCTACTTGCTATCTAATGATAGCAGCTGTAACATGGGTCTACAGACTCACACATGAGATATTGTCATTAGTGTCATCATAAATCATAATCATAATCATAATCATAATCATAATGTTTCCAGTGATTTCTTATGGCGACCACTGTTTTTCGATAAAAGGCTTTTGGCCCTGCTTTAAATTAATAAAGCACACAAGGTTCGACACCAATACGTCATACAGCACGCTGGGCATACAGCTTAGCCTTAAGCACCTAGGAAAGATAACTTGGGGCCGGCCTCCCCAACAACAAGCCGGAAGCATAAACTCAAGAGACTACGGTTCACTTCTTGGCACGAGAGAAGTGTAGATGGCCTTCAGCTCGCCCACCACTGCCTGCAGTGCGTCCCGATCTCGCTCCTTTGAGAGGCCCATCCAGCACTGGAGGAACATAAGAATTTTGTAAATTAGATCAGCCGGATGACGCATCACTTTTCTATCAATTGTCAATTTGTTTCTAGTTAGCCAAAGAGCCCAAAACAGCAAAGACACAACGATCCAGCACACCCTACGCCGTTGGCCAAGGAGAGATTGCAGATTCGCATGGAATTGCGGGAAGTTTGCCAGTGACCACCTGCACCCTAGCAGCTGTCGCACGCCACTCCACCCAAACTTAGCCAGCACACACGAGAGAAAAAAATGTGAGACGCGTCTTCTATAGCACTGCATAAAGCACAATGGCCAGAAGAAGGGCCATGTCTCTCCGCGAGCTGCTTCCCTGCCGGGAGCCGATCTAGAGCAAGCTGCCACGTAAAGATTTTGATTTTCAGAGGTAAGCTCGCCCCCCAGAGGTCCTGCGCATGAGCAACTTCTTGGATTTTTACTAGTTTACTAGTGGGCCTTTGGTCCAAAACCCAACTTAAAATCCTGAAATTCTCATTGGCCTATTCATGCTAACAAGTGGTGGAACGTAACTACAAGTTTAGTCACATACTGCTAGTTGGATGAGAGTTGCACCAGCTTATAAGGTGAGCTGTACTAGCACTTGTATAAGCACAGAAAAGAGAGAGAATAAGAGAATGCCACACGCGCGCTCCTCCTCCGCCGCCCGCCTCGACTCGTCACGACGCGCCGCGGGTTGCGGGAATGAGCCGAGCCGATGGCTATCTTTTTGCTGTTCGGGAAAATTAATGAGTCAATTAATTAGTAATTAACGGACGCGTTAATCACTCAGTCGTTTCCGATTCTTTTGGATCGTGGGGCTGTTACCGACTCGAACGTGGGGCTGCGCTCACGTTCTACCCGACTCGCACTACATATACAGGCTGAGCTAACCCTAGCCGTGTGTGCGAACACATGGTCTCTCGTCGTTCCAGTTCCAGAACCTTGCGCCGCCGTTTTCCAAGTCTTCTCCATCCCGTCTTCCGGCGTACACCGCTAGGTGGGACAGTAGGCCTCCGAAACCCCGCCTCTCGTGATCCTGTACGGGAGAGGGGCGATCAGGTTTTTGGGGAGCGCACTCGCGCGACTACTGGCAGCGATTACTTCCCCAACGACGACTTCTTCCCCGACATCGGCAACCTCTTCATCGACAACATGAGCGACAACGGGGATGGCAGCGGTTCCACTCCCGCTGCGATGTACGTGTTTTTGTCCTTTCTGTTTCAGATCTTATTACAGTTTCTATTCGTAGTAATGGCTGTAGATTTGATCTCTATGTCTACTGTATTAGTAGATCACATGCTTAGTTTAATATTTGTTCCAGTCATGAATTGTTTCCTATTTTTATGGATTAAATCATATGCTAAATTGCTAATATATTCAACAATCCAAAAACCTGATCATATGCAATTTACTCCAACTGGCTTTGTCGCGTCTATGAAGCCGTTTCCCTTTAAAGGGGTGACCTATAAAAGGTGGCGCATGAGAGCAGTATACTGGTTCCAAAACATGAACTTCTTTGACGCCACCAAAGGCAAGCCTGAAGGCGATCTTACTCCTGCACAGCAGGAGGCCTTTGATAAGCTTGATACCCTATTCAAGGGTGCCCTTCTCAGTGTTCTTGTCGACTCCATTGTGGATTCATATATGTCGTTTGATAACGGCAAGGACATGTGGGCTGCGCTCGAGGCCAAGTTTGGTACCTCGGACGCTGGCAGCGAGTTGTATATCATGGAGCAATTCTATGACTACAAGATGACTGAAGAGCGTACTGTTGTTCAACAAGCTCATGAAATTCAGTCACTCGCTAAGGAATTTGAGCACTTTAAGTGTGTGTTGCCGGACAAGTTTGTTGCCGGTGGCATTGTTGCTAAGCTTCCATCTTCATGGAGCAACTTTGCTACTTCTCTGAAACACAAGAGACAGGAATTTTCTGTTTCAGATCTCATTGGGACTCTTGATGTTGAGGAGAAGGCTAGAGCAAAGGACACACATGCTCGAGTTGCCGAGGCTGGTTCTAGTGCCCACGTGGTACAGAAGAAGAATTACCAGCAGCCCAGCAAGTTCAAAAATAATAAGAACAAATCTGAGGGCAAAGGCAAGTTTAACATGAAGAACAAGCCGTCTCATTCTACCAACTTTAAGAAGAAGAAGGGATCCTGCCACATTTGTGGTGACCCAAATCATTGGGCTCCTAGATGCCCTAAACGGCAGGAGCAGCGCGAACTTGAGAAGAGCGGCAAGACCGCTAATGTTGTCATGGCCGATACTGATAATGGGTACGGTATAATTCCCACCATTCTTTCAGTTTGTCATTCTCCTGAATGGTTGATTGACACTGGTGCCAATGTACATGTTTGCGCTGATGCCTCCATGTTTTCTTCTTATCAAGTCACAGGGACTTCTCCCGTGCTGATGGGAAACGGGTCACATGCTTTTGTTCGTGGTGTTGGTACGGTCGATCTGAAGTTTACTTCGGGGAAGATCGTGCACCTGAAGAACGTTCATCATGTTCCCTCCATCAATAAGAATCTCGTCAGTGGTTCACTCCTATGTCGAGATGGTTTTAAGTTGGTATTTGAGTCCAATAAAGTTGTAATTTCTAAGTATGGACAATTTGTTGGAAAAGGCTATGAGTGAGGAGGCTTGTTCCGCCTGTCTTTGTCAGAAATTTGCACTAAAGTTGTTAATCATGTTTGCCATGATAATGAGTCTAATATTTGGCATTCACGACTTTGTCATATTAACTTTGGTTGCATGACGCGATTAGCCAATATGAGTTTAATTCCGAAATTCACCACTGTCAAAGGTTCCAAGTGTCAAGTATGTGTTCAAGCTAAACAACCTCGCAAGTCCCATAAGACTGCGGAGGCAAGAAACTTGGCACCACTGGAGCTTATACATTCTGATCTCTGTGAGATGAATGGCATGTTAACTAAAGGTGGAAAGAAATATTTCATGACACTGATCGATGACTCCACTCGTTATTGCTATGTATATCTTCTGAAATCAAAAGATGAAGCTTTAAATTATTTCAAGATCTATAAAGCTGAAGCAGAGAACCAACTTGATCGAAAGATTAAGAGGCTTAGGTCTGATCGTGGTGGAGAGTATTTTTCCAATGAATTTGTTTCTTTTTGTGCGGAACATGGTATAATCCATGAGAGGACGCCTCCCTATTCACCTCAGTCAAATGGGGTGGCCGAAAGAAAGAACCGTACTCTAACTGATTTGGTTAACGCCATGTTAGATACATCGGGTCTTTCCAAGGTATGGTGGGGGGAGGCGCTAATGACAGTGTGTCATGTCCTAAACCGAGTTCCCACAAAGAATAAACCATTACTCCATTTGAGGAATGGGAAAGGAAAAGATTGAAACTCTCTTACCTACGTGCTTGGGGTTGTTTGGCTAAAGTCAATATACCAATTCCCAAGAAGCGAAAGCTTGGACCAAAAACCGTAGATTGTGTTCTTCTGGGTTATGCTTTTCACAGCATTGGTTATAGATTTTTGATAATAAAGTCTGAGGTATCCGACATGCATGTTGGTACAATTTTGGAGTCGAATGATGCGACTTTCTTTGAGAACATATTTCCTATGAAGGATATGTCTGGCTCATCTAATCAGGAGATACCCTTTTCATCGAGTCAGGATTTAATTGCAATTCCTGAAACCACCATTTCGATAGAACACGTTGAGGATGACAATGAAGCTCCTGTTAGGAGCAAGAGACAGAGGACTGCAAAGTCCTTTGGTGATGATTTCATTGTGTATCTCGTGGATGACTCACCAATACCATTTCAGAAGCTTATGCATCACTTGATGCTGACTACTGGAAGGAAGCCGTCCGTTGCGAGATGGATTCCATTTTGGCTAATGGTACTTGGGAAATCACTGATCGTCCTTATGGGTGCAAACCTGTAGGATGTAAGTGGGTGTTTAAGAAAAAGCTTAGGCCCGATGGTACAATTGAAAAATACAAGGCAAGGCTTGTGGCCAAGGGTTATACCCAGAAAGAAGGTGAAGACTTCTTTGATACTTACTCACCTGTGGCCAGGTTGACCACTATTCGAGTGCTACTTTCATTGGCTGCCTCACATGGTCTTCTCGTTCATCAAATGGACGTTAAGACGGCTTTCCTTAATGGAGAGTTAGATGAGGAAATTTATATGGATCAGCAGATGGTTTCGTAGTACCTTGTCAAGAAGGCAAGGTGTGCAAGTTATTAAAATCTCTATATGGCCTTAAGCAAGCTCCTAAGCAATGGCACGAAAAGTTTGAAAGAACTTTGACTGCTGCTGGCTTCATTGTAAACGAAGGTGACAAATGTGTGTACTATCGCCATGGTGGGGGCGAGGGAGTTATCCTTTGTCTGTATGTCGATGACATACTGATATTTGGAACAAACCTTGATTTAATCAAGGAAGTTAAAGATTTCTTATCTCGTTGTTTTGAGATGAAGGATCTAGGAGTAGCTGATGTTATCTTGAACATCAAGCTGCTGAGAGGTGACGATGGTGGGATTACTCTGCTTCAGTCTCACTATGTGGAAAAGGTCTTGAGTCGTTTTGGGTACAGCGAATGCAAGCCTTCTCCAACACCATATGATCCTAGTGTGTTGCTTCGAAAGAATCGACGGATTGCTAGAGATCAACTGAGATATTCTCAGATTATTGGCTCGCTTATGTATTTGGCGAGTGCCACTAGGCCTGACATCTCTTTTGCTGTAAGCAAGTTGAGCCGGTTTGTTTCTAATCCGGGAGATGATCATTGGCATGCTCTTGAGAGAGTTATGCGTTATTTAAAAGGCACTGCGAGCTATGGAATTCACTATTCCGGTTATCCAAGGATACTGGAAGGTTATAGTGATTCAAATTGGATATCTGATGCTGATGAGATTAAGGCCACCAGTGGTTATGTTTTTACACTTGGTGGTGGCGCTGTTTCCTGGAAGTCTTGCAAGCAGACCATTTTAACCAGGTCAACTATGGAAGCAGAACTCACAGCACTAGACACAGCCACTGTTGAAGCAGAGTGGCTTCGTGAGCTCTTGATGGACTTACCTGTGGTTGAAAAACCAATACCCGCCATTTTTATGAACTGTGATAATCAAACTGTGATTGTTAAAATAAACAGTTCTAAGGATAATATGAAGTCATCAAGGCATGTGAAGAGGAGATTGAAATCTGTCCGAAAATTAAAGAACTCCGGAGTTATTGCGTTGGATTATATCCAAACATCTAAAAATTTGGCAGATCCCTTCACAAAGGGTTTATCACGTAATGTGATAGATAATGCATCGAGAGAGATGGGTTTGAGACCCAATTTGTAAGTTGTCCACGGTGGTAACCTACTCTATGTGATCGGAGATCCCGTGAATTAGAAGTGGGAGACAAGCTGTTGGTCAGCTGTGAGGAGAGTATTCCTTAATATTATTTATCCCACTCAGATGCAATACTCTCATGTTCCTGATCTGTATGGCAGGTTGATATTTATCTTAATGTGTTCCGATTGACTTACTTTCTATAAGCAAAGATGTTGTCCTACAAAGCATCTTTTGAGGAACACACCTATATGAGTCTGACTGTTAAACGTCGCAGTCTATGAGAGTTGGGTCCTCTCTAGTAAGCTCATGAAAGGCTTTGGAGTATGACGTATAAGCTCCACCCGCGGGGAAGCCTTGCGGCAGCCTAGTATCGGTCTAGACGTTATGTGAATCTAGTATCGCAGAAAACTTGTAGTTCAAGGCATAGTCCACTATCAAGTTGTGAACTAGCATAACATAATGTTCTAAGTGGAAGTTCAACTTAACAGTCTCCACTAAGTACCGGTATATAAAACATGTTTTGGAACTGAATGATGAGATGTGCTAATGAGACTTTGTGGGGGATTGTTGGATTTTTACTAGTTTACTAGTGGGCCTTTGGTCCAAAGCCCAACTTAAAATCCTGAAAATTCTCATTGGCCCATTCATGCTAGCAAGTGGTGGAACGTAACTACAAGTTTAGTCCCATACTGCTAGTTGGATGAGAGTTGCACCAGCTTATAAGGTGAGCTGTACTAGCACTTGTATAAGCACAGAAAAGAGAGAGAATAAGAGAATGCCACACGCGCGCTCCTCCTCCGCCGCCCGCCTCGACTCGTCACGACGCGCCGTGGGTTGCGGGAATGAGCCGAGCCGATGGCTATCTTTTTGCTGTTCGGGAAAATTAATGAGTCAATTAATTAGTAATTAACGGACGCGTTAATCACTCAGCCGTTTCCGATTCTTTTGGATCGTGGGGCTGTTACCGACTCGAACGTGGGGCTGCGCTCACGTTCTACCCGACTCGCACTACATATACAGGCTGAGCTAACCCTAGCCGTGTGTGCGAACACATGGTCTCTCGTCGTTCCAGTTCCAGAACCTTGCGCCGCCGTTTTCCAAGTCTTCTCCATCCCGTCTTCCGGCGTACACCGCTAGGTGGGACAGTAGGCCTCCGAAACCCCGCCTCTCATGATCCTATACGGGAGAGGGGCGATCAGGTTTTTGGGGAGCGCACTCGCGTGACTACTGGCAGCGATACTTCCCCAACGACGACTTCTTCCCCGACATCGGCAACCTCTTCATCGACAACATGAGCGACAACGGGGATGGCAGCGGTTCCACTCCCGCTGCGATGTACGTGTTTTGTCCTTCTGTTTCAGATCTTATTACAGTTCTATTCGTAGTAATGGCTATAGATTTGATCTCTATGTCTACTGTATTAGTAGATCACATGCTTAGTTTAATATTTGTTCCAGTCATGAATTGTTTCCTATTTTATGGATTAAATCATATGCTAAATTGCTAATATATTCAACACAACTATCACCCCTCGCGATAGTTCCGTNAGATACTCGGCCGAGAGCCCCTCTTGATAGTACGGTTATCTATCATATAACCCGGTCTCTCAACTAACATCATGATAGTGGTAAAATAGAAATCCTATCAAGATCATACCTTTGCCTTACGCATAATCCACTTGCGCTTCGCATGGTGAAGACTCACATATTGCTCCCCCATACACCAATATGGGAGAGGCACTCTTCGGCATATCTTCACTTGGATTTGAATGTTGATCAACTCGCACTTAGCCTTGATCAACATATAATCTTCTTCCCTTGCCTTGACTCCAACATATGGAGATGAAGCAATGCATATGGGCACACCAACAAGTAGCTCAATACAAACATTAGTCTATAGAGATTGTAATTAATTACCAAAACCACACATGGGGGAAACCATCCACTTTCATTATCCCATGTTGTACTGATGACCGTTGATCTCATAGTTACAGTCGGGAGCTTGACCATTGGCAAGTCTGGCAAAAACCGGAGAACATTGCAACACGTTGATATCGTTGTGAGCACTAGCCATACCAAAGAAAGAATGCCAAATCCACGTATCATAGTCAGCCACCACTTCAAGTACAACTGAGCATGCTCCAATATGTCCTCCTTTATACATCCCCTGCCAAGCATACGGACAATTCTTCCACTTCCAATGCATGCAATTGATGCTTCCAAGCATCCCTGGAAAACCTCTCGCTTCAACTACTGCCAAGAGCCGAGCAGTGTCTTGATCATTTGGTTGTCTGAGATACGTTGGTCCAAACATCGCATTCACCGCCTTGCAAAACCTGTAAGTGGCTTCAGTGGCTGTTGACTCACCTATAGGTAGTAGGTCCACCATAGAATTGGCGGGAGCCCCATATGCAGGAGACCGTAAAGCAACGGAGCATTTTGAATAGATGAGAATCAAAGAACTCCGGTGCAGTCACTCTTTAGCTCAAAGTACTTATCATATTCTCGCACACCATGCACAATGCTCTGGAACAAACCTCTCTACATCCTAAAGTACCGGCGAAAAGCAACCTCATCGTTGGTCGGCTGGTGCGAAAAATAATCGTAGAACAATAGCATATGTCTGGTAGCCCGCTCCCGGTTCATGTTGCCCTTCTTTCCAGGCCTAGATCCTCCGCGTTTGGGTTCGTCCTCCTCCTCCTGTACCGCCGCCACAAGAATGCGGATGACCTCTTCATTCTCCTCATCATCTATTTGAAGTGCGGTCATCTCTTCCGTCATTTGGTGAACGATCATTTCGTCGTCCGAATCCATAGCCTAAACAAGCATCGAAACATCGAAAATCATAAAAGAATGGATTGTCGGCAAACAACCGAACTCCTTGCGAGCGGGAGGGAGGGACTTACTGGTCGTGCCGGTAGAGAAGAGTTTGCGTCGGAGAAGAAGGGCCGGCCTTCCAGGGAGCGGCGGGGGTGAGTGTTGCGGTTGGGGATGACAATCGGCCGTTCTATTGGGAACGGCGGAGATGGCTACGGCGACGGTGGCGGCGGTAGCACGAATCGCCGGGCAGGGAATAGAGCATGGAGTGGTGCAAGCAAAGATGACTGCCGGTTCACTTCGTGTGTATGACGGGCGGGCCATATCTGTCGGAGGCTCGGGCCGGACAGTGTCCGACACCGCGAAGGCAGCCCCCAAAGTTGGAGGCCCTGTTCGCGGTGCCGGACAGATTTTGGGCCGAACAAAGGCTTTGCGACCCCCCAGTGTGGCCTGTTTTTCTGTCCGGCGCCCCAATTGAGCTTTACGACCCCTTTTACGACCCTTAGAGCATCTCCACGGGGAGTCGTAAAAGACCATAAACCTCATTTGGAGCGTCGGACCGAAAAACAGGTCACAGGGCCTTCAATTTCGGGGGCTGCCTTTGCGGTGCCGGACACTGTGCGGCCCGAGCCTCCGATAGATATTGCCCGCCCGTCATACACACGAGGGGTTTCTTTCCCCGGTTTAATGAGCGGCAGCATTAAATGCTGCCGCTTTCCCAAGCGACGCGCAGGCGGCGTGGCGCAGCATGCACAACATTCAGCCGGCAGCGACAGGACTAGCCGGCCACGCGGCGCATTGAAGCACCGCCAGCTGAACACGCGCCAGTGCGCCGGACTTGCCCATCAGTCGAACCGTCGTTCCCCTCGGGCGCCTCGCCGACGCCCGCACTGCCCTCGTCGGTGTATAAAAGCACCCGCCCGCGCCTCCCATCACAACGCATCTCCTCCTTCCCAAGCGCAGCCTACTCTCAACCACCCTCCCAAGCGCCGCCACCATGCACAACTACGAGGCCGGCGGCAGCTCAGGCAGATCGTACCGGGGGGGGGGGGGGGGCACCCTCCTGATCGGGGATGCACGGGCCTTCCACCGGTACGACCTCCTCGTGCCGCCGGACTTCCGCCTCCCGAAGGACTGGTCCATCAGCTGGGGCGGCCTCGCCGTGCCGCCGCTCCCCAACACCGACGAGGCCTTCCGCCACGTCGTCCTCGAGCGGCGGGACATGATGACGGAGGCGGTGCGCAACCGCCCGGAGAATGCGGTCGAGAACCGCAACGCTTGGTGGGCGCGGTTCGTGCGGGAGTGCGAGGAGGAGCTGCTGGAGTACGACCGACACCTGCCGAAGCCGGCACGATGGAACTTCGAAGGCCGCCACGACTGGTGGGGGCGCACCGACCACACGGTGGCCTCTGCCATCGAGGCCGCCCGCCGCCACGGGGAACCTGATGCCCTTGCGGCTGATGCCGACTCCGCGGTCGCCACCCCCGCCACCACCAAAGCGTCAGCGACGCGACGGCTGCTTCTCCCTCTGCTCTCGCGGCGGCGGGAGCAGCGACAACAGCGGAGGAGGGCGCAACAGAGGCGGTGGGGTGGTGATCCGCGATGTCGAGCATCGCCGGTCGCCACCACGAGGGATCCTCCGCCGGCACGACGACACGCCGGCGAAGGTCAAGGAGGAGCCGGAGGACGTGAAGCCCCCGGTGTTTCCGGCGGGGTTTGAGGTGCCACCCGCGCTGCACGACGAGGCGCACGACGGGGAGTTCCCCGGCCTCAGCTTCGCTCTGGTGGCGTCGGCCACCGAGATCGAGCGGGACTCCCCCGGCTTCCTGGAGACCGTGGAGCTCTCGGCGACGGCGGCCTCGGCCTGCACCTCTGCCGGCACCGCCGGCACATCCACCTCCCGGGCACATAATGACGGCGCGTCCACCTCGCGGGTGCATCACGACGGCGCGTCCACCTCCCGCGCCGATTCCTCCTCCACCCTCATCCTTCTCGACGACAGCGACACCAACGATGACACCTTTGAGTGGTATAACAAAATTTGAATGAAATTGTAATCGTTTCACAGATTTGGTTTTTCTAATTGAGTTTGGGGAATTTGTTTAGGGGGTGCCGGTGTGGGAGGAAAAAAAAAGCGCCGGACAAGTGTCCGGCACCCCCCAATTGGGCCTCCAATGGAGGTGTGCCGGACACAATTTAGACGCTCCCCGTGGAGATGCTCTTAGTCCACAAGTACCCTGCTTGAATGACCAGTTAATCTTTCTGTAATTCTTTGCAGCCTATTAACATGTGAGTATTGTTTTACTCCCTCCAATTCAAGAGTGTTTTTTACTCCCTCCAATTCAAAGAGCATATACCATCTGTACAAACATTTTGACATGTTAAAAAAATTGGGGTGTACGTATCAACATTCATTCTATGTTTGCCCGACCAGTTTCGCAAAGAAACGATATTTCGTCACATATATAGAAAAGATAAAAAAATGTCTTGTGTAAAGCCTTTTTTATCCCCAAAATTTGTCTTTTTACATATGGCACAAAAATATATCAGTTCTTTGTGAAAGACTTCGTAACCCCGTAGAAAGTCAGACGAAACTTTTTCTTCGAATTTTTTAAAGTTTCAAAATTTTCTTAAAATATATTTTAAAAACCGTGAGCATATGCTCCTAGGTGACAAAACATCATCCAGAAGTACTATTATGTTGTACGTAATCAGTATTTTTTCAGAAACATTTAAACCAAATTAGAGGGAGTACTTATTTTTTCCTGAAAATCTTATCTTTTATTCTCAAAAAAAATACTAGGTTTATATTTAATTTCTAAATCGGATTGGAGGGCTCTTTAGAAGATTAGGTACTGTCTGGTAACCCAGCTGTCTACAAATATTGAGTGATCAGAAGTGTCTACCCGATGTGGCAGCAACGATTGTCTTTTAGGCCGGGGCGGCGGCCCCGGATGTTGGTACGGCGGTCGTGGTCTGCGAGCGGTTTATCCTGTGCAGCTGGGGCTGCGGGTGGCTGAGTCATGCGGCGTCGTGGCTCGAGTGCGAGCGGTGGTACGTCGGGATTGCGGTCCCGGAAGGTGGTGTTGGCGGCCTGCTCGGCGTGGCGGAATGGCTGGATGTCGGGGCGGCGGTTCCCGTGTTTGCACCTCCCATTGTAGCCACGGCGTCTTCTCTCTGACGGTGGTGTTTTCGAGCCGAGCCTCGCTCTTTGTGGTCTGATGTTCTCGAGGTTGTGTGGGCTCTGCCTAGTGGTGTTGGATTTTATTGTATGGTTTTTATCCGGTTTCTTCCACTAATAAACCCGGGCACCTTCTTATTAATTAATAAAAACGGTAAAGCTTTTACCTTCGTTTTAAAAAAAAGCCCCCGTAGGTCGTGTGGGCTTTGACCACCGGCGTCATCCGGCAACGGTGTGGCAGTATCATGGAGGAGGAGCGGGAGTGGCCGTTCCGTCTTTTCAAGTAGGATGACCATGGGGACAAAAGGAGGACACTAGTGGAGAACGGACCTTTAGTCCCGGGTCGGAACAGGCTTTAGTCCCGGATGGAAATCCGGGACTAGCCAATCGGGACTAAAGCCCCCCCTTTAGCCCCGACCTGTTACGAGGGCTGGAGGAACTTTAGTCCCGGGTTGTAACACGACCCGGGACTAAAGGTCCTATTTTTTCGATTTTTTTGAACTTTTTTTGATATTTCGAATCTTTAAATTATTTGTCAGATTAATATCGAGTCACCCCTAAACTCACACCCATCCTCACACTGCTCCACCCATCCTCACACTTGTAGGCAAACTTCTCGATCGGTCACCCATCCTCACACTGCTCCACCCCCAGCACGCTTAACTTTTGAGTTTTTTCCCAACTAGCTTTCAAAATTGCATTGAGTACATCTTGATAATACTATGGTATCAATCTTATTATCCCCTATACTTTGATGGCACATGATATTATTTTTTGAATTACAAATCTATATTAACATAAACAACATTGATTAACTAATACTAATCTTTATGCAGAAATCAATTATTAATTTCAATTTTTTTTTTTGAATTTTCGGCAAAAACTTAAATCTTCCTGCACGATTGCACATGATATTATTTTTTGAATTCCAAACCTGTATTAACATAAACAACAATGATTAATTAATACTAATCTTTTTTAAAAATAAATTATTAATTCCAAAAAAATAAAAAAAATAAATAATTTGAATTTTCGGTAAAAACTTAAAACTTTCTGCTTTTATAATTCCCTTTGGAATTTTGAAAATCTAAAAAAATCCCAAACGGGTAAACCCGATTGTGACCAGATGCGGATTTTCGCGCTGAACGTTTTGATATATTAAACAATTTTTCCCGAGTTCGTACGCAAAAGTTATTACCATTTTACTGAGAATTTGCAAAAATAATCAAAATTCAAAGTTTTCAATTTTCTCTAAAAGTAGGTTGCGTGAGGTACAGGCATGTCAAATGATTTTAAAATTTGAAATTTTTATCATTACCGTTTATTCGTTTTGAACGTTTTTTTTCACGCTCGGGAGGGGGTAGGCATGAGAGGCAAAACTCCTGAAATTTTTCTAAAGTAAATTTTTTTTTAGTCCCGGTTTGTATATCTAACCGGGACTAAAGGTCCATATTTAGTCCCGGTTTGTAGATTCTCGCGCTGTCCCCACCTCTACGCAACCCTTTAGTCCCGGTTTGTAATACGAACCGGGACTAAAGGTCCCGTTCGAATCGGGACTGAAGCTGGCTAGCGTCCTAGCCGTTTAAACCGGGACTAATGTCACATTTGTCACGGTTCGTAATGTGGCCGGGACGAAAGCCCCGAACCGAAGGTGGGTTTTCTACTAGTGGGAGGGCCTGTTATCAAGGATTGGTGCAACCAAATGGGAGTTTCTAAACGAAAAATGGATAACATGTGCACTTGGCAGGCTCGTGAATTGGTCCAGGAACTTGCCACGGCGAGGTGATTAGCTCGATGTGGACTCGACCCCAAGCTATGTTGCTAAGTTGATGAATCACTCTATTATATATTTTCTAGTTTGTTGCTAGCTAAGTTATCCCGCGTGCAAAGTTTATGTTCTCACCCGCAAATTTTCTTCTAGTGATCTCAGGTGCAATTAGCTTGCTCGAAAACACGGTTTGTCGTTAGACTTGTGAAACTTGTATGCATGTCACCATATCTGCGAGCAATTGAGACAGTCGGCATCACAACTCGCAAGCTGCGGTGGAGTTGGACCAAGCTGCCGGCCAGCAGCTGGCCGCCTGGCCTTATGCTTTACTACGTGAATCACCGCATAATGCGCACACACACGCATGGACAATTGGACATCGCACGCAACGCGTCGTGCTTATACGATGATGATCAAGTGGAGAATTCGATCGATAGCAACCGCTTGACGTGACGCCTCTGCTTCGATTTTAATAGATCGGGATAACGGAAATCAGGATGACCAGGTGCTATACTACTGGGGATGCATGGATAAATCCAAGTGCTTAAGTTGGGCGAGACGATCTAATGATCTGCACATGTTTCTCCCGTGGGCCCGGGTCGCCAATCAGTAAAGCAACATGCCAAGGATTGAATGACAAGCTCCTCATCGACACCTTTTACAATCTAGAATATATATTGTTTATGACTAATCATACATTGAGAAATGATGTCAAGATATTTCAAGTAATATACGCTTCAAAGATCACTAACAAAATTAAAGATACAAAATTATAGGGACAACACGAACACGTACACCCGCGCGCAGAGAAACAGAAAGATGTACATGAAGTATCACAAACTAAACTGCGAGACATGCTAATGTTTCATTTTTATCTTTACCTTGCCAAAATTCCATAACTTCGTTTACAAATAAAAATATATTTATCATAAAGCAAATATAATTCCCTATAATAGTCATTAGAAATGTACTGTTATTAATATTCAGCAAAATTGTTGTGATGTTAACTATGCTAACTTAGTGATATAAAACACGTCAGTTAAGATTATGAATTGTAAAATATGAAGTACTAATAAGTATAAATTTTTAGTATAAATAATGTTTATTTCAACTGAACTCGAGAACACTTTTGAAAACCTATATATTAATCTTTGTAAAAGTCATGTTTCTATCAATGGGAGTCGACCTAATAATTCAAATATACAATTAAAATAACCATAATGTAAAAAACTAGAAAAATGTGGCTTATACAACCGTCGTGTTGTTTGTGTGCAACAAATTCGGAGTCGGCATATCAGAGGTGATATGTGACAATTATGATTATTAAATATGGGTAGACTTGGCGGACGTTCTTTTTCGGTGTGAAAGTTTGTTTGAGACTCATAGTAAATTACTGTCCATAGAAAGTCGACGAGCTATACGAGACAACGACGATTCGCAAATGAGCGGACCAACGGGCCTGCAGCTTCCACTTCCATCTGCGAGCCTCCTTGCCGGGTGAAGAAGAAAGGAAAAAGAAAAGGCGAATCCCAGAGTAAAGCGGGAGAAAAGATTTCGGAACACAAGTTCACAAAGGATAGACGTATGTGCCTACGGTTTTCGCGCCATACTGACAGGCAGGCAATAGACGCCGTGTGCACGACATGACTCAGTAAGCAGCGTGTGCATGGAGAACGTACGTTGCCAGATGCGACGGATCGATTCCGTGTGTGTGCGATGAGTGTTGGCCACGTGACCACACATCCGATAGGCGGCCCCGACATGGAGAGCAATGCGTAGGCCCAACTGTTATTTCTCGATGGATATGTAAAACAAAGTGTTTTGGGGCAACCGCTCAACACCGTAATACGGACGTGGCTATCTCATATATATAAGGGTACATCTGATGTACAATACAAGTTACAAAGGTATGTACAGCTACTACGTATAATACAGTCTAACACTCTCTCTTAATCTTAACTGAAGTACATAGCAAGTTAAGATTACCTGTACAACCTTCAAAATGAGGCTGCGACAACGGCTTCATAGAGATATCAACAAGTTCATGGGCGGATGCGGATCTACCGTCACTTCAGCCCGAGCGGCCATAATCCGGGCTGGCCGGGTGATGATGCCATGTATTTTCTGACTTTATACAGTAATTTCTCAGAAAAAATGGTGACTTAAGCATGTCTGCCCAGGCTTCCGTAATCTTCAGATCCGTCACCGAGAAAGTTGATCTTTTGAAGAGATAAACTTGAAGCATTGATCTCTTTCCGTGGATCACCGCGTAATGCGCGCACACACACATGGACATCGCACACAACGCGTCGCGCTTATACGATGATGATCAAGTGTAGAATTAGATAGCAACCGCTTGACGTGACGTCTCTGATTCGAGTTTAATAGACCGGGATAACGGAAATCAGGATCGATGACCTGGTAATACTACTCGGCATGCATGGATAAATCAAATTCTTAATTTGGGCGAGAGACGACCTAATGATCTGCACATGTTTCTCTTCGTGGGTATAATATTGGCGGTATGGGTTGCAGTGCTGCAACCGGCAAGCCTGACGGCGAAAAAAGAATTCAGATCGATGGAGCAGCACGGGATGGCAAAGGACAGAATAATGAAACCCATTGAGGCAGGCAGGTGTTGGTTGGCGTCCACGAGCCTTCCCGTTGATTGCAGCTAACGAGCATCACCGGCCTAAACGCGCCAACGACGCATCACGCGTTTAGTTTTGAACCCTCGCCGCCTATAAAAGTCTCATTCGAGCTGCATTTCTCGCCAACTTCCATCGCTTCTTCTTCCTCTTCGATCGCAATCTTGCGATAACATACCCGACCAATTCTTCAGTCGATGTTGTCGTCTCTCTCACTCCCAACGATGCGCCCGGCCGCTGGACTTGGGCTCCGCCACGGTTCGCTGCCGTGCCACGGGCCGATGTTGCTTAGGAGGTCGCCGGCGTCGGTGTGCTGCCGAGCATTCCGGCCGGACCAACACGGCGGCGCGATGGTGGACGGGGGCATGACGGTGCTGCGGCGGAGGATCCGGGAGGCGCGGATGGCCGAGACCAACTACGAGGCGCCGCCTGGGTGGGCGGACTGGGAGAAGTGCTACTACCCTGCCTACGTCTCCGACGTGTCCGCCATCGCCGGCACGCTGCAGCTGCTGGCGATGGGAACCAGGCCCGGCATCGCCATGGCCGTCGCCATGCTGGTACTCGGCGGCGTACCGGTTTCCGTCGCCGTTGCGCTGCACCTGCTCGGGCAGGCGGCGGGAGCCGTTCTGCAGCATGTTTCCTGATTGGTTCATTCTCACCGGGCGATGAGTTTGTATAGATAGTACTCCACGTCTCCACGAATTGATTGATTGATTCCACGTACAATTTACTTGTATACATACATTCGTTTGAATATCTGATAGTACTAACAAGTAAGAGCAACTCCAGCCGTTGGCCCCTCCAGGCCGAATTGCCGGCGATTTTTTGCCCTGCTGGGGGGGGGGGCGCCGGCGGAAAAAAACGGCGTGGGGGCAGCCCGATTCCCAGCCGTGTCGCCCCCCAACCTAGCGTTTTCCGGCGTTTAATCGTTTTCCGGCGTTTTCCCCCCATAGACCCCCATTTACTAGTAATATCTATTATTTTTGAAGCAAATTTATCATTTATATCAAATAATTCGACAGAAAAATTATTACAAATTGTTTAACAAATCATAAAATTTAAAACAAGTTTTTAAAATCAAATTACATAAAACCTAGACCTCGCCTTTGCGCCTCCACAGGTGCTCCACCAGATCTTGCTGCAATTGCTCATGAACTACTGGGTCTCGGATCTCCTGACGCGTTGCAAGGTAGGCAGTCCATGATTTCGGTACAGGCAGACGCTCGCTCTCCTCTGGATCCTCGCCCACGAGAGGACCCTGTCTGAAGTATGGCACCTTCTTCTCCTTCTCATCCACTGGATACTTCCGCTCGCTCTCAATGATCATGTTGTGCAAGATCACACAACAAGTCATCACCTCCCACATCTGATCTTTCGACCAGGACATAGCGGGATACCGGACAACAGCAAATCGAGCTTGGAGCCCACCAAATGCCCGCTCGACATCTTTCCTGCAAGCCTCCTGGCACTTGGCAAACCAAGCTTTAGCCGTCTTCGACACAGGGTTTGAGATGGTCTTCACAAATGTTGACCATTTTGGATAAATACCATCTGCCAGGTAGTATCCCTTATTGTAATGGTGCCCGTTGATCTCGAAATTCACCGGGGGAGCAATACCTTCAACAAGTTTGGAGAAGACAGGCGAGCACTGTAGGACGTTGATGTCGTTGTTTGATCCTGGCATTCCAAATAAGGAATGCCAAATTCAGGTATCATACGAAGCCACTGCCTCAAGTACGACACTGCAACCGCCTTTGTGCCCTTTGTACATCCCCTGCCAAGCAAATGGACAGTTCTTCCATTTCCAGTGCATGCAGTCGATGCTTCCTAGCATCCCAGGAAATCTTCTTGCTTCATTCTCGGCTAGGATCCGAGCAGTGTCTTCAGCAGTGGGTGATCGCAAATATTCAGGTCCAAATGCGCCAATTACGGCTCTGCAGAACCTGTAGAAGCACTCAAGGATGGTGGATTCGGCCATGCGCCAATTCGTCGTCGGCGGCGGCAGAGTCGGCTTCCTCGTCCAGTAGAGCGGCGAGCATCTCCTCATCATCGGAGTCCATCGAGGCAAAGCGTCGAACACATCGCGGGCAGGGTGGAGGCGGATGTGCGCGAAGCTTGACCGCGACGGCGATTCTCGGGTGGAGGCGGTTGGGGCGGGGAGGGGATACGACAGAGGGTGTCGTCGCGGTGGTTTGGCAGTGGTTATGGTGGCGAGCTCGCGGCGGAAGGGAGGAGTCGGTGCCGGCGACGGGGAGAAGGAGAGGAGGAAAGGATGAACCCGTTCGTGGAAAGGTGCCTTCTCTCGCTGACAGGGGTGGCCCGCGCGGTTTTCCCCTTTCGCTGGCGCCCCCAGGCCGAACCCAGCGCGCTGGGTTCGGCCTGGGACGCCGGATAAATTTTGGCCCAAATCCGGCGAAAAACGAGGCCTTGGGGGGGTCCTGGGGGCGCGACTACGGGGAAAATGGACCGCCGGCGTCGAAAAGTTGTCCTGGGGGGGCTTCGTGGGGGGGCGGCTGGAGTTGCTCTAACAACTGAGGCACTGACCAATGGGAGAGGTTTTTGGCTCCGAAACTCACGTGCTCCTAGCCAATTTAAAAATTCAAAACATTAGTAAATTATTTTAAAAAATTCTGAAAAAACGTGCTTTTGACAGTAGTATTGTGGAGGAACACTAAGATGTATAAAGTGGAGCTAGAGATGACCACTTTGAAGTTCTTCGATGCAAGCTTTAGTTATGACAAGACCTTTGCTGTTCGATGTGTTTTAAGTTTTTATAAGGCATGCTATCGTTAGTTCATCAAATCAATATTGTTGGATCGCATATTAATTTAGTTGCTATGTGTGCAATCTCCAGGGTTGAATCACAACCTCCTCATCAACACCTTCCATAATTTATAATTTATAGTTTTATACCTGTTACTAATCATACACTGGAAACTGCTGTAAAAATATTTTAGGAAAGATGCCCCTTAAAGATCACTACCAAGATTTAGATACTAAGTTACACACATTACGCCGGCACACACATAGAGAAAGATAAATATTCATTGAAGTGCACTCTTTTTTGCATGGAAGTGTCACAAATTAAACTATAAGGCGCAATGCATTGAAAGCAAAAAAGCTCGCGTAACTTTATTTATAAAATATGATTTATATTTAGAATAAATAAAATATAACTTCCAATGATAGTTATTAGGAATGTACAAACAAAAACCATGATTAATATTTGGCGACATTGTTCTGAGGTTAACTATGCAAACTTAGTGATATAAAATTTGCTAGCTCAGATTATGGTTTGTAAAATATGAAGTATAGATAAGTATAAATTTCAGTATAAATAATATTTATCTTAAATCAACTCAATCTTAACTTCGAACATTGTTTATCTCCGTAAAAGCCATTAGATAACCAGCGGGAGGCTCCAAGCGGGTGTCTGATAGCGGGTAGGATGGGAACAAGCTTACCCTCTTCTATCTATCCACGGCTGCAAGGTTTGACTAGTGGGATTGCAACTGAAAAACCTTTGTCTTGGTTACCAATTCCTGAACTAACAAAATGGCAAAGTCAAGTGGCTAGTGCTTCTTTTATATGGGACCCTGGTACTATGTTACTTTGGTGGTTACTATTCACAGAAAAAGAGATCAGTTGGCACAATGACATCATGTTCTATGGAATTGCTCTTTGGATGATCAATTTTCATCCTCTTTGTTGGCATTTCCTCTATGTTGGCATCTAGTAGTGGCTAGGTATTCTCTAAGCCATCCCTTGTATCCTGTGATAACAATCAAAAATACAAACCCTAATTTTATCTTTTATTTTCTTGAAATTTACCTTTATTTAGTTCTGCAATTTACCTCGTTTAGCTACCGATTCCTCTCAAAATCATGATCTAGCTGATCATCTCTCGTCAGATCCATCGGGATCCTGACAGCTGGCCTGCCACGCGGGGATGCCAAGGCGGCTGTCATAGTTCCGATTGGCATGACAATCTATTTGGTAGCCAGGTTGGCAAGTGTGTCTTGTTTGGGACAGTGGTGATCTATGATAGTCGGTCTTTGGCTGGTTGTAATCTCACTTTTATCCTAATTAACCGGACATTTTTACTTCTTCTTAACATATTAAAAATGTGAGTCTGTTAGTTTGTTTATAAATAATAAGAAGAACGAAACATCTATAGACGAAGAACGATAAAGATAATATTGATAAATTCAAGTGTTATGTACAGCCGGCACACATCGCTGACGTATGAGGTGTGTTAATTTGCACATATTTCTCTTCGTGTGTTTCATACTTGCCATTTAAATGGGTGTCACCTAGCTGCAAGTCTTGGCGACGAAAAAAGAATTTAGATGGATGTGTGGATGGAGAATAGTAGTTGGAAGAATCGCCAGTTCGACCGATCTCGTTATATTTGCGTTGAAGGTCCGGGTTCCAATGTTCCATGGAAAATAGAATGTACCATCCATTGAGCAATACTATCTAAAACACGAATGGAGATTCCGTGCTCCCGGGCAACAGTGATCCTGGTGTTTTAAAAAATTTGGAAATACTATTTGCGAGTTTCAAAAAAACGTGAAAAAAATCACAGATGTAGCTAATGGTGTATTCCACAAACCTACAAAAAATCATCTTAAAAAAATTTGCATACTGTTCTACATAAACATGACAAAAATTTAGATCTAAGTATGTATATTTTCAAATCACCAAATTTCATCAGATTTGTTATTTTTGTGCAGCTCGTAATATTAAGTATTTGAACTTGATATTTTACACGTTTGTAGGATATACTATTGGCTACATTTGGATTTTTTTTTGATATTTTTTGAAACTCGTAAATACGATTTTCGATTTTTTTAAAACACCAGGATCAGGAAGGGGGGGACGGGCAGGGGCTAAGCCACCCCCAACAATCTCATTTTCTTCACTAACATTCTTATACTCATGCTTGTACTTAGTAGCTCTAAACTATTTTGCCCCCTCCAACATGTTTATGCCCCCTCCAATATTACTAGCTGGCTCCGTCCCTGTCCGGCTGCCACTACTACTTTCCGCTAAAACACTAATAAATCCTCCGATCCACTATGAAACTATGAAAAAAAGAATACATGAACCGATCGACTTCAGATGAGAACCTTTGGTCCGCTGCCCATACCAGGCATGACTAGTTTAACTCCATGCAAATATAGATATATTGTTTTTTTTTTTTGTAGACAATCGTCATGTTGAACTCAATCATAAGACTGGATAGCTAGAGGCGGCCAGCGGCGGCAGGTGTTGCTTGGCGTCCGGCCACGGCCTTCCCGTTGATTGCAATAACATGCTAGGTGAATAGGTGATTACCAGTCCATCACCTGCTGGATCCAAACAATGATTAAACAACGTCCAAATCACCGGCCATTACCCGCCGAGGACGATCATTTCCACACGCGCCGCCCCCTCACTGGCCTTCGCGCGCGAGGATGGATTACGCGCTTAAGTTATCCATGGATACGCGTGAGGCCCCCGACACCAGTGCCTATAAAACGGAGGCTCCCTTGAACTGCATCTCTCGCCAACTCGATTGGATTGCCTCTTCTTCTTTCCCTCGATCGCTAACTTGATTGGATTGCTAGTAGTATCATATTCTTGCCAGCGAGAGATCAGAAACTCGATCGATGAATTCTTCCCTCTCATTTCCGACGACGGCAATTCGGCCAGCCGGGCTCGGGTTCGGCCCCGGGCAGCGCGCGCCATGCCACGTTCCGGCTCTGCCGAGGAGGCCGCAGCCGGCGACAGCGCTATGCGGCGCGTTCCGGCCGGACCACTACGGCGGCGCGCTGGTGAACGAGGGCATGGTGGTGCTGCGGCGGAGGATCCGGGAGGCGCGGATGGCGGAGACCAACTACGAGGCGCCGCCGGGGTGGGCGGCCTGGGAGAAACGCTACTACCCGGCCTACGTCTCCGACGTGTCCGCCATAGCCGGCGCGCTGCAGCTGATGGCGATGGGAACCAGGCCCGGCGTCGCCATGGCCGTCACCGCGCTGATGCTCGCCGGCGTCCCGGTCTCCGCCGCCGTCGCGCTGCACCTCCTCGGGCAGGCGGCGGGAGCCGTTCTGCAGCACGTTTCTTGACTTTAGTTCACAGGGGAGGCGCGCGCGCGTGTGTAGAGATTGTGCGATGGATTGATTGATTGCTGTGGATATGTGACGATTCATTAGATTTTAGCTGTTGATTCCATCAGCTAAAATCAAATGAATCGTTATGTACCCATGCCGGCTGATTCCATTTACCGACGTACATATGCAGAGTAACAATTTATTTTGTACTGGTAGTCTGAATTTGAGAAGTTTCACGGCATATAATAGAATCGGTGAGAGCTTTGACAAATTGCTCCGTTAGAACAATCTACTAGCAGTTTTTTTTTTTTTTTTTTTGCCAGGAATCTAGCAGCTACTCAAAAAGTTGGTTCTCAGAAATCATATTGAATATACTCAGAAACAGTTTTTGAGTATCACAACGACAAAAAAAAACTATTTTAAGTTTGTATATAATAAAAAAGTTGGTACTAAAAAACCCGTTTCTCTTCTATTTGTCATGTGAACATACATATAAACGCATTCTGAACTCTATTTTGATATCAGTATAATCCATATTCATCTTTCAAATGACATAATACAATAATATTTCAAAACCATAATTACAAATTTATAAGTCAAATTCAAACATGGAATATGGTCAGAATGCAACAAATGTTCCAAATGAAACAAGAATAGAGTTACCAAATGGTGAACAAACACCACCAATCTATCTCCGAAATAGTTACCTCCCATGCTCAGTTAATGAGTTCTTCACGAAGTTGTTCATGTGAACCCTAGTCTTCTGTCCTCTCCGGTACACCACCATGAAAGCTTGAATGACGTCTCGTATCAGATCCTGGGTTGCTTTGTGCCAAGGTACCGAAAGCACTATATTTACAAAATAGTGATTTCATTAGTGCAGGTTGCCCATAACACGCTTCATACCCTAGTTGAGGGTTGTTGGACGGTTGGGAGTTACTCTGGGATTGGTGTGGAGAATAGGAGATGGTTCACATATTAGTGTCTAGGATGACAATATGATACTGAGAAGGGGAGCTCAACACCCACTGGTCTACATCTAGACGAATGTCTGAAACTTGTTGAAGATATTCTATTGCCATATGGTGGTGCTTGGCACGAATAAAAACTTCATCACCACCTATTCGAACCGGACGGACATGACATACTTTGGATTCCGATCAGACGAGCTGACTTGAGCGACTTATTGGCATGGAATTTCTGAGGAAATGGTTTGTTCTCGGTGAACACAACTTATACGTAGTAGAAGAAAGCTATATATGGGTACTGCAGAATCGTCGTGATCTTGTGATGAACACATGGTTCGACTAGCTCTATGTGATGATGCTCAAGTTCCTAACAAGGTGAAGGTTCACTTGTCGAGGAGTCTGGCTGAGAATGGAAAGTGCTAGATTTGATTAGGACGAATGGTACCGAGTAGGTTTCATGGACGATGATGATGTATAAAACCCGTGGCAAGCAATAAGAACCGACGATCTTTCTCTCAACTAGGTTGAGGAAATGACAATCTTTCTCTCAGCTAGTTTGGACGGAATAGGTTGAACCGGCTCCTCACGGGCACTAGATTTTTAGCAGTGACCTTTTCTTTTTGGCCTCGGCTGTACCATGTTTGCTTATCTTATATCAATATAAAAGGCAAAGCTTTTGGCTTGTTTAAAAAAAACGATGATAGTCACAAGGAATACTCTGGCAAGTGCTAAAAATGGCATAATTTGAAGACCCCATCACCGCTAGCACCAACGAATGGAGCTCTGGCTCCCTCCGGACCCAGGTTGAAGCAATGTGATTGCTTATGGTGCTTTTTGTTTAGTATACAACAATGGAGTGTGCGTTGTGGTTGTGAGGGATCACAATGGTGGTGGCTTCAATAGCCGGAGCATCCCATCCCCAGTTGGTGAAGCCAAGGCAGCGGAGATGTTGCGCCTCATAGGAGCTCGATAGGGGCACATTTTTATGTACTTTTAATTGGAAATTAGCGGTACATAAAAATGTCAATTGATGAGATGAAAAAACTCATTGAAACATACAAAGATAGGTTTTAGGGCTGAACGATACGAAATGAATACAGGTCGCTAATCAGATTAACGGTTTAGCATATAAATTATTTTGAAATTTTAAATTTAAATCGATGATGTCAGCTATGAGATAACAACTTTACATATATTCATGTGCATGTATTATCTCTAAGGGCCCGCTTGGATTGTGGTATTTCGGCCAAAATCTGTCGGATAGAAATACAGAGCTAATAATGTCCGTATAATTTACGAAGCAAGAAGGGTAGAAAATTACCGGGGAAAATGTTTACAGCGGGGCCTAAAGGGGAAGATTTCACCGAGAAGAACCCCATGTTAGAATTATCTAGGACACCACTCCAAGTTAAACCAACTTAACTACCTGATGACCGTATATATATTTTAATAACTTGGCGGCAGACCCAAATTAACATGTTTTATAAGCGTTGCTTTTTTTTGAAACTAAACGGGCAATTTGCCTCATTTTATTTAAAAAAGTCGAAAAGAATTGGCCGGTTAATTAGCGGGAAACCGGCCTAAAACTGATACAGACACCCTCGCAAGCCGTCATGGAACACGACCGCTTCGAGGGCACACACAGCCACCTTGGCAACTACAGCATACACACTGTGAACGCGAGGACCTTCGTCAGGTTGTCCTCCAGCGGCATCGTCATCACTTCTCCTCGAGCAAGCGACTCCGACTTCAACGAGAAACGACCACAGAAAGAGCCTCACCACAGTGTCATCAGAAAGCCCACTCCAAGGATGACTCTTCATGTAGAGACAAGCAGCTCTGATTCTTATGACGAGCTCCGAAGAAGAGATATGCAAGACCTGCGCCGAGGAAGATCTTCGCACCAGGACACCCCGGAAGGTCATCGTACACCGCTCATATGAAGGCTTGATAATATAGCAGCTTCAACTTCACAACCTGGGAAGACAAGCACTTGGACACTCGAACACGCTGGAATAGAGCCGACTAACAGGGCCTTACCGCGACCAGATCATCGCTCGCCATCATCATCGTTGCCAAGCTTGACGCCACACGGAACCGCTACATCGTCAATTGGCCACTGCCAACCACGATGCCATGTAAGCCTAGCCCAACGGGAAAGCACGCAGGGAAACACCATCTTCAAGACGACGCCCTCATGAGGGAAGCGACGTGGATCGACGCCGTCGTCCGACCCGGCACCGCAGAGTCTGGGTCTTCACCCGAAGATAGGATCCGAGGTTGCGAGAAGAGGGGAGCTCACGACGACCTCCAAGGAGGAGAGCGACGTCCACGGACGCCGCATCGTCGGGCTTTCGCCCGACCAACCCAAACACCGCACCCCCACGCAATCAATATCGGCGACGCTGCCGCTGACGACCTGCGAAACCCACTGGGCGAACACCTCCTGAGCAGTGGCGGCGCCTCCAGCACACAGGAGCCACCATCCTCGCCGCCGGCAGCAGCCAGCGGGCCAGAATCGGGTCAAAACGACCAGATCTGGCGCACCAAACACCGCAGCCACGCAGCATCCCACATCCGGCTAGCATCTCCTCACGTCGGACATCTCCGCCAAGCAGGAATGGAGGGGCCGCCACCCCTCCCCATCACGACGGCAAGCACCGAGGGGCAGCCGCCACTACCAAATCGCCGGACAGGAACAAGTCCCCGCCGGCGCCGCACGAGTCGAGGAGAGGCGGCCAGAGCGCGCTGCAGAGGAGAACCGGGAGCCGGAGGATGCGCAGGTCGGCGGCGGCCGCCGGGCCGGCCGCAGGTGACGGCGCCGAGCCTCCCCAGCCGAGGAACCGCGCGCAGCCGCGCGAGAAGCCCCGCCGACGCCGTCCTCCGAGGCGGGCTTAGCCCGGCGGAGTCATCTGGCGGCGGCGAGGGAGGGGGAGCAGCTTGAGGGTGTTGGTGGAGCGGGAGTAGGGTTTCCCCCGAGCTGCCGCCAGGGACGACGCGGGGGTCGGCGCAACAAACTTCCTGAGTTCATGTCTTCTTTTTATAAGCGTTGTGGCCGGTGAGGCATGTGAACTAGGTTTTATTTTGTTTTATATCTTTTTGTAATTTATAACGAACAAGCTATGCATCGTTTTTCGGTGCGTTCGAGCATCTCCAAGAGTTTGCCAAATCAACTTGGCATCCACAATTTTTTGGTAAAACAAGAAAAAATGGCCTCCAACAGTTTGGCATCCCAACTTGGCATTTTTTTTTTCAACTTGGCATATTTCCTCCCTCAGCGCGTAAATATGCCAAGTTGCATCTAGTTGCCATTGCGATCTCCTCGTGAGGATCTGTTCCGCCCGGTCACAAAAATTGCTTGTGGGCCTTCTTTTTTTGGGTTTTGGCAAGTTAAAAATAGCAAACTCTTGGACATGGGCTCTTTTTTTACCTGGCATATTGTTTTGGGAGTTGGGAAAACACTTGATTTGCCAAGTAAAAGATAGCAAACTCTTGGAGATGTTCTTAACTACTACATGTTTGATTTTTTGCGCAAAAAACGCAAAATTTCAAAAAAAAATTGGTAGCTAGAGTGCTGCTAAGCACTCGATATCCGCTCGCATGGCTCGCTTGTAATACAGATGGCGTGTCTAGCTGGGCTTGGCTGGCTTTATGTGCCACCGATCCAGCTAGCCACCATTAGTCAACCCCGTGGGCCCCACTCTTTGGGGTTGGTACCACTCTGGGATGAGAGATGCTTCACTACGGGAAAGACACAAGACGCCGACGGCCAGGACATACGCCGACGGCCAAATATCGGGGCCGTCGGCGTAGACCCCGACCAGGCTAGACTTGGTCTTTCCTTTTTTATTTTAGCTACGCCGACGGCAATGCCGTCGGCCTATATTTTCTATTTTTTTTTAGATACGCCGACGGCATGCCGTCGGCCTTTATATATATATATATATATATATATTTTTGAGATACGCCGACGGCAATGCCGTCGGCCTATATTTTCTGTTTTTTTACTTACTCACCGTTTTGAGCATACCTTTTGCATTGGAAGTCGGATTTCGGTGTTCTTTAGCTCGTTTCGAAGAGGATAAGTAGATCTGCATCATCATACACATTGATCAAACTATATTATTCAAAAAAAAAATCATGAGCAAGGACAAAAAATTCCATGTCCAAATGGGTTTAGCCGAAGAGGGGCTCCGGAGCGTCGGAATCGAACCAAAAGTTAGGTGGTGCCATACCAAGTGGGTACAAGTATGTTTTGGGTTGTAAATGCCCAAGATTCCACTCCGGGATGTTAGAGGCTTCACTGTCATCAGTTTCTCTCTAGTGAGTTTCTGGACTTACACCTGGAAACTCCCACTTCGGTCGAATTGGAGGGAATATTGTGAAGAGTTGGGGTATAACTTTGTTTTGGGACTTCCTAGGGTCCACCCTAACACAACCAAGCAAAGATTTGCACTTTTCTACCCCATTTTGACGCCGGTACCGGCTGTAGTCGTATAAGCCTGGTTTTTCTCTTGCGGGGCTAGGTTTTAACCGGAGAGGGGTTGTAGAGCATCAGGATCCCAGCACAAGCTAGGAGGTGCCATACCATGTGTGTACAAGTTTGTTATGGGTTTTGGATGGCCAACATTGCACTCCGGGGTGTGACCTGCTTCACCGGCATCCACCTCTCTCTAGTGAGTTTCATGACTTATAGCCTGAAAGTCCCAGATCGGACAAACATGAGGAAATTTTGTCAAGAGTGGGGTTATACCTTGTGACTTCCTAGGGCCTAGCCTAAGACAACCAAGCAACTAGTTACACTTTGCTACCTCATTTTGACGTCGGTACCGACTTTAGTCATATAAGTCTGGTTTTTCTCCAGTGGGGCTAGGGTTTCACCGGAGAGGGGCTCCGGAGCGTCGGGTTCCCACCACAAGCTAGGGGTGCCATAACATGTGTCTACAAGTGTGTTATGGGTTTTGGATGGCCAAGATTGCACTCCTGGGTGTGACCTGCATCCACCTCTCTCTAGTGAGTTTCATGACTTATAGCCTGAAAGTCCCAGATCGGACAAACATGAGGAAATCTTGTCAAGAGTTGGGTTATACCTTTATCTTGTGACTTCCTAGGGCCTAGCCTAACACAACCAAGCAACTAGTTACACTTTGCTACCCCATTTTGACGTCGGTACCGACTTTAGTCGTATAAGTCTGGTTTTTCTCCAGTGGGGCTACGGTTTCACCGGAGAGGGGCTAGCCTAACACAACCAAGCCGGAGGGAAACTTGTCAAGAGTTGGGTTATGGTTGATATGAATGTCATATTTGGATTTATCTCATTTTTCTAATCGATTTAGACATATTATTTATCAAATTTTGATTTACGGATTTGTAGATATGAATTATTCAATATTAAATGGAAAAAGGCAAATAAGTTAATTATTATTTGAATTCAAGAATATTTTAATTCAAGATTATTATTAATGATTCATTTTTTTATTCAAATAATTATTTGGATTCATAAAACAAAGGTGTGTGATATCATAGTCCATGAGTTAATAGGATTGATAGACTACTATTGTCAATAAAGCATCTGTTATTTCTAGGTAGCTCACAGGGAAGGAACTAAGAAGTTAGGCGTGCTGGGGCAGGAGTAGTTTGAGGTTGGGTGACCTGTGGGGAAGTGTTAGTAGAAACGAGTAATTAAGGTTGCAATTAATAATGGTTAGAGATAAATGTATCTCTAGTGCGATTAAGTGGCTAAACAATTCAAAAAAAATTAGGAAATTTTTTTGTTTTGAAATGTTTTTAAACAAAATTCTGCCAATTCATACGCCGCCGTCGGCGAAGCTAAGTTTACGCCGACGGCTTTTCTACGCCGACGGCAATTAGGCTACGCCGACAGCGTGATATGCCGACGGGGATACGCCGACGGCTGCCGTCGGCGTAGCCCTACGCCGACGGCTTGAGTGTATACGCCGACGGCTTTCGGCCGTCGGCGTATTGTCGGATTCCTGTAGTGCTTGTAGGAATTATCTTTGGAATACTTTTATCTTTCTCTCATACCTAGGTGGTGAGGAGAGGAGAAGGCAGCCCTCGCCCCCTCATGGGGTAGTGAGATCGTCCCACATTTCAAAGGAAAAACAAAAAGAAATTAAACCGAATTATCTACCCGATAGCCGTATATATTTCATATTTTAAACTTCGCGGCAGACCCAAATCAACACGTTTCTGGCCGGTGATGCTCGCTCGATCGGTTGGTTTACACCTAATAATCTTCTGATCGGTCCACCGAATGTGGCTGCCATCTCGGTTTGGTAAACGCACGGCTTAGCATCAACGTACTAATCGAATGCCTGAATACTTAACGATATGGAGTCCTAGCTACCTCCTTCCCAGCCATATACATGCATGTGCACGGCTGCTCTCACGTGCGAATATATGCATATGTTCGCTCAAGTATATGTAGCTAGCTTGGGCCGGGGTGATGAGTAGGTTTCTGTTTTAAACTATACACCATCCAAACTAAGACAGTAAGACACCGGAAATCTATTTTGGGTAGTGGGTGCACACTGCCTATTGCAGAGAGATCATGTATCCATGTGCCCTAAAATCCGGAGAAAACACTATATAGTCCCATCGGGCAGCGGGTGCACTCCCAGCCCACTAGGGTTCTAGTGCTAGACTCCTAAAGGCTAGTCTATGTTGGTCTCAGGACTCCTTTGATACATAGGATAGGAAAAGTATAGGAATAGGAAACTTGTAGGAATGGAATGGCATGCCCATGTGATTCCTATGGGAAGAGCCACCTTCTTTGATTGTGTGAAGGAAATTTTCCATGAGGTTAGACCTCATGTTTTTTTCCTATAGGATTTGCACTAGTTCTATAGGAAAATTTCCTATGGGATTAATTCCTATGGGATATGATCCCATGAATCAAACAACCTCTATTGGAAAATTTCCTATAGGATTCAATCCTTAAAAAATCCTATACTATTCCTTTGAATCAAAGGAGCCCTCATTTTTTTTAGCTATGGCTAGCTGCAGTGACGGAGGACAAAAAAATTCTAAGGTAGGACGAACTCTAAAAACACTGGAAAATGCATGTCCTTACATCCTTCACCAAAGACATTGACTCAACTAATATAATCTTTGTAATCAATAAATACATAAAGCCGAATTAGATCATAAATATGATCCATCGCATACCTAAAGTTGATTTTGGCCACCCCCAATAAGCTGGCAAAATACCCTGAAGTACTCCTTAAATACCCCACGTAGAATATTGTTTAGAGTCTGGTTTTACAGATTAAGAATTACCTATTGCAAAGATAAATAGCTGCTTTCCGACTAGATTAGACCTAGCCCATTTTTTCGGTTCGAAATTTGTTCTCCCTAGCATTCAATAAAACAAGTATAGCTTTTCATACAGCATATGCCTTTGATGTATGACCACTCAAATTGTTTAGACAAACGAAATGCATATTAGTATTTTTGCAATAGCATTGTCGTCGCCCGATCAAAAGATGATAGGTTTTCACCCTTAAGAAAGTTCGTACTCTCAAAAACAATGTTTTCAACAAGACCATTGCCAGACACAACCAATTAAGGTCAGAACTTGGATTTTCACCCTGAAAGTTAAGACTTTGTACTCCTCCTGTTCTGTCGCCTCCGCTTGCCGATGCCACTGCTACGAGTCATGAATCACCAATCAAATTCTTCAGCGCCTCAAAGACTCGATCCCCATTATAGACATCAGACCTCAGCCGCCATGACATTCTCTGCCGATGTCTTCACCATGGGAATCTAATACCGACATGCCACAATGTCAACCAACAACGAAGCTTCGCGTCACGCCCTCCTGAAATTTTAACCAGGTAGAAATAGAGTGTATACACGACCGGATCCCATCCGATCCAGCAGTCTACGGACGTCAATCTCCCAACAGAGATCAATGAGGGCAGACAGATTAACCATCTTGATGCGAAGAAGAACCCTATGAACTCCACCTCACAGCAGTGCCTAAGGTAGAGCATACCGCCATTATTCCGATCGAGGACAGCAAACTCTGGCCTCAACCCGTCCGGGCCATGGAGGCCATGCGCAGGAGCAGGCCAGAAGACGCCCGCGCCCTGCCAAAATGATCATGACTCGTAGCAGAAACAACCATCACCAATGAAAACACCTAGACTATGAAAGTGGTCCTTCAACAACGATGCCGTTAGGATAGAAACAATACACAAATATCGTCATCGTCCAATCTAACCATCAAAGTCAGATCATAAATTTTCATCTCGAAGAAGTCTAAGTAATCTTTAGACAATGCTTTCAACAACAAAAAAAACAGTTAGAAGTCTGTCCTTGATAGTTATAAGAGCATCTCCAGTCGGGACGCCAATACAACGTACAGATGAGCGCCCGGACGAGCTGTATTTGGTGCCGCGCGGACGAAAACATGCGTATTGGCGCCGTCGCCCCCCAGTCGCGACGCCAATACAATATTCTGAAACAACATTTCAAACTCGAAATAAGATACATTTCATTGAAACGGTACATAATTGGTTCAAACTTTAGTATAATTCATAGAAACTAAGAAACTAAAGGCTAAAAAGGCGGCAGGTGGAGCATCCGCAGTTCGGGCAGGTCCGGGCCGGCGTAGGTGACTGGCGGTAGTTGTGGCAGCAACAGTCGAGGAACCTCGCCTCCGGCAGTTCGATGGACCGCTCGATGGCGAGTTGCATGTCCTCCGGCAGCCAGTCTGTCTCAGGCCACTCGTCAGAGTCGGAGGAGGAATCGGACGAGTCGGGGACGTAGGTGTTGAGTCGCGCCTGGTGCTCAATCTCCAACTGCTCGTCCCAGTACGCCGATGTGGGCGCATACCGGGGGTCATCCTGCAACTCGGGCCTGCCGGCCATGATTTTCTCGATGTAGTCGAGCCGTGCCTGTCTGGCGATGCGAGGGGCCACCAGGACGCTTGTCATGATGTTCCTCATCCATCCCGGGGGGAGCTCACTGTTCCTCGGCACCGGAGTGTTGGTACGGATGAGTTCGTGAGCCTCCTCCTATGTGAGCAGAGGCACCAGCGGCTGCCTCGCCGCTGGTGCCGCCGGCGGAGGGTTGGAGGAGGAGCCCGCCTTGGGGCCGAGGCGGAGGCCGTGGTTGCGCCGCTCACTGCGTAGCGTCTCCACTCCTTCGCGCCTCTCCTCCTACCACATGTCACGCAAAATTCGGTTGGCATGGCGCTCGCGGCGATCCACGACCAACTCATAGCGGAGGCGGCGGTGATGAGCCTCCGTGGCGCGGCGAGCGTCGTGGCTGCGCCTCTCCTCTTCCCTCTGGCGGCGAACTTCCTCTGGCGGCGAGACTCTTCACTCTGGCTGGGATCCATGGTGTTTTGGTGAGGCGGGGAGGAATGCGGTTGACGAACAGAGAAGGGGCCATGATATAGCCGGCTTCCTGGTCATTAAACTCCGGCCAACTACCACATTAACCTCGCTGCAGTCGATGCGACGGCTCGCTGCGTCGTCAGACGCCGCCATGGGAGAAACGCGACCTCACTTTGACTGCTGCGCGCGCATTGACGCCGCCGTGTAGGAGAGGTGAAACGACGGCTCTGTACGACGCCATGAATACCGTCGACCGGGAACGGTTGGGTGGTCCAGCGTCTTGTGTCGATGACGGTGGGATTCGTCCGTCGGCTTCGCGCGCTTAGTTTCGTCCGGCGCGCCCAAGCGGCTCCCTCCGCGAAGGGCGTGGGGTGGATGTGCCGGACGAAACCGGTCTATTGGCGCCCCGACTGGGCGCCAAATTTCGTCCGGCACATCCAATAAGGCTATTGGTGGCCCTATTGGCGCCCCGACGGGATGCTCTAACCAATCAAGGTGATGCATGCATGGATCATACGCGAACATACACATGCGTGCAGCCAATGAGATGAACCCAATGATTAGTCAATAAAAAATGGACGTCTACATACCAATTGACTTTCAACAAGCAGCCTCTATCGGAATGATATAAAAAAAGGATGAGTGGGAATTTATTTGGCGAATGTGCGGCGGAGACGACATAATGATCGGTTTAGGAATAATCTAGCTATCTATTAGGGGCCCGATAAAGAAATTAATACTCTCCCTGATTCATATTAATTGACGCTAAATCAGATGTAGCTAGCACTAAAACATATTTAGATATATGTTTTTTTATAATAATTAAAATGGATCGGAATGAGTAATTAATTTATTTTTTGCGAAAGAGTAATTAATAAATTCATTCATGCATAACTGAGAACTACCTGGCTTTTTGCTAGATTCTATCTTGCTGGTGAACTTAAAGCAAAACCATTAGCAAAATTAAGCTAGTGATGCACTATTTATGAACTCGATCTAACACTGTCTGCGATCAGTACAAAGGTGCTTTGCATGCGGCGCGGGCCCAAACGAATTTAGCAACGTGCTAGATGGAAACTGGAAAGGGGACGTATGAGAGGTTGGCGTTGACGAGGTCGTCGCTAGGTCGGTTCAACAAGATACCTGCAGATGCGTTGACTGATGGAAACATGTCTCTCTTGGCCACGACCACATTCACTTCATCTCACTGTCTACGTGTGCGTACCTTGTCTGCATGTATGCCATAAATTGTGTTAGAATCGTTTGAATTGTCTACATACATACTCCTAAAAACGTATACACGACGAGACGTACGGTCGACCTAGTAATGTCACTACCGAAAACGTCTGACTATCCCGAGTGAATTCTGTCGGACGCTTGGTAAATAGGCAACTTTTGTGAGTGTCACGCGGTAAAACACTCCCAAAAATAACTCACGCGCATGCTTTAAAAATGGACTATCTGCCAACTTGTGCAAACCTCTCATACTAAATTAAGTACTACGGAGTACGGAGTACTAATCTGGCATCTTTAAAGTTGATATTTTAATTAGGTTTTCCTTTAACATTCATAATAGATTAATAGGTAGCGTGAATTAGAATCACCACTTTTTATTTAAAATTAAATATTTACAAGTTTCTAGAGTCGTTTAAAAGGAAAAATGATATGATATTCAAAACTTGTCCATTTTTTTTGCATGGAGTCATATCATGTGTATATAAGCTCGAATAATAGGGCCACTGATGAGGAGGCCCCATATTGCCGGGTAGAGGACGAACCACTACCACTAGTGATCGTGCACAAGTTCATGAGCTCCGTAGACGGACACCCGTAGCCGGCGCCGCAAGAACGGCAAGGTATTGGCAGAGGTAATCATATTGCCCAAGCGGGAGGCGGCAAAGAAGAAGGCTTCCGAGGCCAACGCTGCCCGCCTTGCTAATAAGCAGGTCCACATCGTCAAATTCCTTATCGGGCTCCCCTTGGCGACAATGGCAGCTTCGGCGACGACGAAAAATCTTCCTCCAAACCCTATGCCATCTTCTAGACGCACTATCGCCCCTACACCGGAGGTGACAATGGGAAGGGCAGGGCTCCGTAATGATCCTTTTCTGGTGTTTATATGTCTACATTTGGCTGAACTTGTCGGATGTGTATTTTGCTGAACTTGTCGATTGTATGGTTTTAAGCGGTGGGATTTAAGGTGGAGGGATGCAAGCCCAAACATTTGAGAGTTCACATGCTGATGTCCACAGACACGTCCGAACGTGTACGTGGATATATGTGGGGTTAAATAGGCAATTTTGAAATGTTTGCGATGTCCATCCGCCAGTCTATCTCCCCCACGAGAGTAATTATAAATGATGACGTCATTAGATATGAAATATTTGTCACAAATAACAAATGATTCGTAGCCTACACCATCCACCCATTCGCATAGCCCATTTTCATCCATGGGCAAGTCTCGTAAAAAATCGAATTTTTTACTAGACACAGTGACCCATGTGTTTTTAACTTCTTTTGTTACAAGATATCACATGGTAACCTTTACACCAATAGTAAAACTTTATAAACGGTTAGCTGGTTACTGTGAAGAGGAAAAAAAATCATCACAACGTACCAACATGAGGTCTAGTTTTAAATGTATTGTCAAATTTAATAAAATTGTGAGTTAAAAGATTGTAACTCAAATTCAGCAATTGTGAGCTGAAAGAAGTTAAAGTTTGCTTCGAAACACAACGGGTGGAAAATCAGACAACATGTCGTCGCACGTCATGAATGTGTGACGTGTCGAGACTAACACGCGAAAACCCTGAAGCAAGATTAGCCCCCTATATATAAAACAGAAGACACCAGAACAAACATGAGCAAGGAATCTTTCTAACAAAACCAAAAGTTGCATGCATCGAGATATTTTGAAGCAGTCGTCTCTAGGTTAACCTTTTGCATCACAATATATTGCTTCATGACTCCGTTGAGAAAACCGCACAAGATCGAAGTTGCACAAGCCGAACGAGACTGGGAGTGTATAAGCTGTGTTACTCAAGTCCTAGGCCAGTACACGTAGACCATGTATCGAATATTTATTCTACACACTTCGCTGCCAAATATTTTCTTCGTCTCAAAATAACTAAGACTTGATTCACACGTATCTAAACATGTTTTAATATACGAGTCCACTCATTTTAATCTGTACGGTCTATTTTAACTTTTACTCGTTTTAGTCTGTATGTGGTCTATATTAACATTATTTTGAGACGGAGTGAGTACATTAATAAAATACTAGTGGGAAGTAGTATTAATTATAGAATGAAACTTTTGTATTGTATGCACGTAAGCATGTATGGATGCTTGTACATAGTACACCTGAGCTGGGGTAGGCAGACGTAGAACGGGCGTACGCCTTTATTTAGGCTAGCCTGAGGACTTGAGGTGGATTCGTTTGGCATGGTCGGATGCCGCACGTGCCGGGCCCACCCCCCAACCATCGACATGTCCCTTTCCCACCCTTTTTAAACCCTCCCGCGCCTACAACAATTCTCCAACCACAGCCAGCTTCACTTCCATCCTCCTCCTCGATCATCATTCGCTATCTACCCAGGGTTCCCCAACTGATCAGTTGCACTCAATTCCAGGTTCACTGATTTTCTAGCCGACTGCACTGATCATGGAGGGCGGAGAAGGCAGTTCCGGCGGCGGCGGCGGCCAGACCAAGTACCGCGGCGTGCGGCGCCGGCCGTGGGGCAAGTTCGCGGCGGAGATCCGCGACTCGAGCCGCCACGGCGTCCGCATGTGGCTCGGCACCTTCGATACCGCCGAGGAGGCCGCGGCCGCGTACGACCGCTCCGCCTACTCCATGCGTGGCAAGAACGCCGTCCTCAACTTCCCCGACCAGGCGCACGTCTACGAGGCCGAGGCCCGGCGTGGGCAGGTGATCGTGTTCGAGTACCTGGACGACGACGTGCTCCAGGAGATGCTAGCTCCATGACCACGACGAATACATCCACCAACGACAAGTAGAGAGAATGAGAGATCGATCCATCAAACGATCGATACCAATAACAAGCGCTCACCATTAATTGACCCGTACGCGTCGAGATCAGATTGTGGTGCATTCTGAGCATTTCATCGGTCGATCTAGCTAGCTATATGTATGATCAATCGATCCGCAGTGATCAATAATCCAATATATAGTTTCATTGGGCTTCAATCGATCTTAATTGCACCCGTCGCACCGTCTGATCGACTTTCTTCGCGCGATTCATTAATGCTAATCTGGATGTTTTTAATCGCTAGAGATAGATTTGACGGGAAATTAATCGCATACACGTACGTCTGCGTACTCGACGGACCGGCGGGATGGATCCTGGAACCTTCATGTTAAATTTGGAATGCACTGCAATTACGTATGTATACGGCTGCTAGGCTAGATGACAGATCGAATCAATGTTTGGATCGCCGCCGGCACCGGTCGAACTGGCGGCGCGCGGTGCAGGATACAACTCAGTCGAGAATGCATGCATTCAGGGCTGCGGCGGAAGAAGCTTCTCGGAATTTGCTGCGTTCTTTCGCCTCCGATGAACCAACACACATGTACACCTCTAGTACATGCCTCTACTTGGACTGGATCCGATTAACAGCGCGCGCCGAATTCAGACACAAGTATTGGTTCATCAGGATAGAGAGAATTCAATAAGAAAAGATAGATGGAAAGGAGACGTTCAGCCAGATCCAATATAGCTACTGGACCCACAGTGGGCTGGCGTATATGGAGCTAGGCTTCCTGGGCCGTACGTCTAGCGAAACTGGAATCCCCGGACTCTGCTTCCCGATGCTTCCGGCGTCTTGCATTAGTTGTAGCTCCCTGTTTTGGCGTCGGGATACTATTACAACACTAATGGGCGCTTAAAAATGAACTGTCAGCATACAACCGGATGTTTCCGGGTCATACTCCGGAACCTATTCGACCTGCCCGGAAAGGTCTTGGACACTCTACGGATATCCGGCCAAACATTTGACAATGCAAAGAGTAGTACGAGTCAACCTTATTTATCACGTAGTTTTGCAAGGTATATGCATATATATCGTATGAAACAAAGAAAAAACGAAGCATGATTTTTTTTGAAAAGAGACAAAAGACTTGCCTTTTCATTTATTAAGAGAGAAAAAGAGTTTAAGATTTACGATATATATGGTCAAGGCCAACTCGCCCCAAAAGCGAAAAAACAGCACGCTAGGGGGAAACAAAACACAGCATCATCGAGATGACTACTCTCCCGGTATGAACCCCACCAAGCACGTCGCACCCGCCTTGACCCATGTTCTCGCCTCTTCCTTGATATCCGAGAAAAGCACACTTGGAAGGTGGGATGTGTGTCTAAAAATCCTCGAGTTTCGCTCGTTCCATAATTTCCACGCAACGAGGGAGATAATGGAAGCAGTCGCCTTGCGGGGCGCCTCAGGGTGAAGGACCGAAGCAGACCAACAATCACGGACCGAGGTCCGACGAACCCATCTGTCCGGCCTAAAATGCGTGGAACCCAACCACTCGGCGATTGCATTCCAAATGCGCACAGAAAATCTGCAGTGGAAAAGAAGATGGCACGCCGACTCATTCTCCTGGCGGCAAAGAGGACAAGCACCACAATTGGGCCACCCCCGACGCTGCAGCCGGTCCGCGGTCCAAACCCTATCTTGGATGATCAGCCACGCGAAAAATTTGTACTTCGGAGGGGCCCAAGCTTTCCAGACGAGAGGGTCCATCAAAGAAAGAGTGGAGCCATCAAACTGGAGCCGGTAGGCGGAGGAAGCCGAGTAGTCCCCGGAGGTGGTAGAGCGCCAGGAGATGTAGTCAGGAATGTCTGGATTCAAAACAAGATCCTGCAGCCTCGTCCAAAGGTCGACGAACTGCCCAAGGTGCTCCACCGAGAGGCCATCAGCAAGGTTCAACTGTCTAATCCAAGCATTGTCGTAAGTCCAAAACGAAGCATGATGATACTACAATCTTATGGTAAGTTCAAATTTGGATGTATGTTTGTTACAAGCATTGATATTTCGATAGACAGAGCATGCTCACTACTGTTTCGATACAGGAGACACGCATAAGTTTCAAGATAATGTTTTAACTCACATGACATTAGCCACATATCTGGGTAGAAAATAAGAGAGCAATAGAGATTTGTTTAGAGAAATCCTTATAGATACCTCCTATACTCTACAACATTCAAATTTATTAAACCTCATATGAACAAACATACATCAATAGTTGGTATGCATATACCTAAGATAGCCAACCATATACTCTTGAAACACCTATCAACATATTTATTAGACACTTCCCTTTAGTGCTCTACATGAAGATATTTAAAGATATTCAAGTGGACCACATGATGCACATATAAATAAAGGGTCATTTAACAGATTGCCACTAGAGGCTTGGTAGTACTCAGTTTTGCCACTAGTTTCAAATGGCTTACAGTTTTGCCACTACTTCAGTTGCAGCTGCTATGGCGAGGCCAAACGGCCAGTCTGAAGCGGATTCCGTCTGTTAGGCGTTAGTGGACTTGGTCCGCGTCTTACAGGTGGGACCAGTTTACTTCTTACAGGTGGGACCGGGCAAGGCGCTAGTGGACTTGGTCCGCATTTTACAGGTGGGACCAGGTAACCTCTTACATGTGGGACCGGCGACGGCGCGAAATAACGGCCACCACCTGACCTAACCGTGCACGACACCTGCTCTCGAACGGCCACCTGCGCCGCCGCCACCACCTGCGCCGCCGCCGCCACCTCCGCGGCCGCCACCTGCGCCGCCGCGTCCGTCCCGCGTATAGAGCCAACACCTCCACCGCAACGTGCTCCAGCGTGCCGTGCTCCGCCGTCACCTGCTCCACCGCCACCAGCTTGTCCCGCTGCGCCCACCAGCTGCTCGACCCGCGGCGAGGCTCCTTCCGTGCGCCCGGCGGGAGCGCTGGGGTTGGCGAGGCAGAGGAAGTAAGAGGGTGAACTCCAGGGCGAAATGGCGAGCGGATGCGACCGTGGAGTAGCTGGCGAGGCAATCGTCGGGCCGGACACCCGCCGCATCCACGACTGGGTTCCCGAGGGGTAAGTTGGAGCTCACCTCTGCATTTGAACATTCGATTAGACATGAGACGCACTCGGTTTATGTTGATTTTGCAATTGGCGTGCTGAATTCGCATTTCGTGGTGTGCTGAATTCGTCTCTATTTTTCTGGTTAGGATGGAATTGCGGTTTGCTTTCTTGCTGAATATTAGAAGGGACCGGTACGTCGTCGATGCAGAGAATAACAAGAAATTCACGGGAGGTTTCGATTATCCTTTGCCAGTGGATTGCAATTGGAGTTTTAGACAATTTGGGGAGGTAATTTGCAGTCCATATCCTTGGGGTTTGCATGATGAAGTGGAATTCAAATACTACGATGGGGGAAACAGATGGGTGGCAGTTACAAATGATGAAGAACTCGCTACCATGTTTGCTAAGCATAAGGAGAAGGAGAAATTTCATGTGAGACTGCAAAATGATGTGGTTGTGCCGGCAATTGGACCTAGTATGGCGGATGCATCTTCTCGGGCTGCATCATGTCGTGGTGCTCGCAGTTCTAGCCAGAGAAGTTCAGGCAGTGCACGAGGACGTGGTGCCTCGAGCGGCGTGGGCAGCAGCAGCAGAAGAAGGGTCCCCGTTGAAGTGGAGGAGCCTTCCAGTTATGCGGATGAAGAAGAAAGGCTATATCCTGATGTTCTTCGGAATTTACGACGAGCATCTCGGGCTGGAAACAATGAGGCTGACGCGGTGGTTGTAGACGAAGACAACGAAGCTTTGAGTGATGTCGAAGACGATGTTCCACCTGTTGAATGGGACCGTGAGAACCCATTGATGGAACAAGGTTCCATTTATTCATCAATGAATGAGTGTAGAAATGCACTTGTGACGTACTGCATCAAGGCAGAACGCTATTTCAAAGTTGACAAGAGCGATAAAGTTCGTTACAGAGTGCATTGTCCGACTGAGGGTTGTCAATGGAGGATGCATGCATCTAAAATGCGAAAGAGCACAAATATTCAGGTGAAGGTGAACCCATTTAGCCACACGTGCAAGGAATCAACACTTAGGAAGGAAACAATCAGTAGAGCCAAGTCAAGATGGGTGGCTGAAGAAGTAAAGAAGTGGGTGACAGAAGACAATCAAATTGGTACAAAGGAATTGATGAAGAACATCAAAGAGAAGTTCAAGATTGATTTACCATACATGAGGGTGTTCAATGGTAGAAATCAAGCTTTGGATTCTATTTACGGTGACTGGCAGGAAAGTTTTGAATTATTGTATTCATTCAAAGCTGAAGTGGAGAGGACCAGCCCAGGTAGTATTGTAGAAATTGACCACCACACGGTGGAGTACAAAATAAAGGGAGTGACAAGGACCAAGGAATGCTTTAGGAGGGTTTTTGTCTGCTTTGAGGCTTGTCGCCAGGGTTTTTTGGTAGGCTGCAGGCCGTATTTGGCTGTTGATGCTACTTTTCTGACAGGGAGGTTTAAAGGACAGTTAGTGGCAGCTTGTGCAGTTGATGCACATAATTTTGTATTTCCAGTTGCGTATGGTGTGCTGGAGACAGAGTCTGAGGAGAGCTGGACTTGGTTTTTCCAGAATCTGCACCGGGCTATTGGACATCCCAATGGGTTGGTAATTCATACAGATGCCTGCAAGGGTTTAGAAGTGGCCGTGGACAATGTGTTCCCTGGAGTAGAGCATAGGGAGTGCATGCGTCATCTTGCTGCAAATTTTGCGAAGAAATTCAAAGGAAAAGTGTATAGCGACAATTTATGGCCAGCAGCTTTGACTTGCAGTGTCAAGAAGCACAACTATCACATGAGGCAGTTATACAAGAATGAGAAAGTGAAGGAATACTTGGAAACACACCACTCCAAGTTATGGGCCAGAAGCCAATTCAGTGAACTGAGCAAAGTTGACTATGTGCACAATAATCTTGCAGAGTCTTTCAACTCAACCATCCGAAAACTAAAGGGTCTCTATATGGTGGATTTGCTGGACAAGATAAGAATAGAGTACATGGAAAAGTTTCATTTCCGTGCAAATATAGCCGCGGCAAAATTCATGGGCCACATTGTCATCCCTGCCGTGTTGAATGAATTGAAGCAAAAAACTGAAGGCTTGGACATGAGCATGAAACTTTGCTCGGCTACCAAAGCAGAGGTAGCATTTATGGATAAAGAGAAGAGGGAATGGAAATATCCAGTGGATTTAGAATCTAGAACTTGCAGTTGTAGGCAATGGCAGATAACTGGGTTGCCATGCATTCATGCATTGTTTTTCATCACCACTCTGTCAGGTCCAGCAGGGAACATACAGCAATATGTGCATGAGTACTACTCTGTTGCAAGGTTCAAAGACACATATGCAGTTCCTTTACCTACTTTGGAGGGAAAACATCAATGGGATGTAGTGAACCCTGGATTCAAGCTCCGTGCTCCAGTTCTGAAGAGAGCAAAAGGTAGACCGAGGAAGAGTCGAATAAGAGCTCGCAGCGAAGGAGCTGGACTTGGAGCGAGGAAGCGTAAGTGCAACAGGTGTGGTGGGTCTGGTCATTTCGGTAGGTATTGTGATCACGCAGTAGATCCAGCGTTCGGAGAGCGTTTGGATGAAACTGATGATGATGAGCAGCAGGTTGGAACAGAGCAAGAGCATGAGCATGATGATGATGATGATGATGATGAGCAGCCGGTTGGAACAGAGCATGACAATGTGGCTCCAAATGATGATGACAATGTGGCTCCAACTGATGGTGATCAAAATGGTCCATCTGATTTTGCTTATGAGGCTCCATATGAAGGTTCAAATGATTTCCCTTTTGATCAAATGGACCATGATCATCAAAATGAGGCTCCAACTGATGTTGACAATGAGGCTCCAACTGATGGTGACATTGTGGCTCCAAATGATGATGACAATGAGGCTCCAACTGATGGTGACAATGTGGCTCCAAATGAGGCTCCAACTGATGGTTCACAACATTCTGTGATTGTGAGTTCTGCCAGGTATGTCAATCTTGCCAACACTAGTACATTTATCACTTGAAAATTTTCTCACTGCCCTTTTTGTCTTGTACAGCTCTGTGGTTGCTTCAAAGAAGACTGCCAAAAGGAGAAGAGAAGAAGCAATGACCACAAGGATCACAAGGAGCACAGTGGCAAGAAGCATAAGAATCACAAGGAGCATAGCGGCAAAGAAGCCTCGACGCGGTGTAGATTGAGTTGGAACCAAGAATAATTTATGAAACATTATGAATGATGTTGTATTATGTTGAATGACCTATGGTACAACTATGTTTGGATGATTTTTTTTTGAACTGATGTTTGGATGATTTTAATAGAAAATCATATGTTTCCTTCTGTCATATGGTTGAACCATGTCTCGCAGACCAACCTATCCGAGCGCAGAAACCATCGCTGTTCTGATTGGTTGTCTCGCGGACCAACCAATCAGAGCGCAGAACGAGCGTCTCGCGGATCGCTGTGGCTGAGCCGAGCGCAACCGTCCGATGCAAAGAGTAGCCAATCAGGAAGCAGAACCAGCGTCGCGCGGATCGCGCATGCCTGCCCCCACATCTGACGGGTGGTGTTTGGCGCTTGGTAGGATCCGACGGCGGACGTTCGACGCTAGGGTTTGGAGCATTCCTGCGGGGTTTTGAGCCAGTCAACGGGGTTATTAGGGTTTGACCAGATTTCAAAAAATCATAACTAAATTACAAAAAATCGAAAAAATACAAACTCAACGGGGTTCGTCCATTTAGGAGACCTAGTTACCATAAAAAAATATAAACTCGGTATAGGGGCGTTTTTTTGAAAAATCACTTTTTGAAGTGATCTGTCGAAATCAAGTTCAAATGTTTTTAAAAAATTCAAAAAAAATCAAAATGTTGAAATTCTTGCGCACATAGCCGTCATATGTGACAAGGTTATGAGAAAAAAATATAAACTTGGTGTAGGTCATTTTCATGAAAAAAGGCTTCACACAAATGAGCTATCACCTATGAACATGTTCAGAGTTCGTAGAATAGGGAGAGAGGGTTTAGGGTTTGAAAACAATCAAAATAATTCAAAAAAAATCAGAAAAATCTCCAAAGCTTCATTTTGTAGTAAATAAGAAGGATCCAGGCTTAGTTTTTCATTTTCATGTTTTAAACTTGTTTAAATGTTGGTCAACCCTACGGTTTGACCCAAATTCAAATATTCATAGGATATTCAAAAAACATCAAAAAAATGCAAACTCTGCACACATAGTCTTCTGATGTCATATACTAACCATTTCAGTTGATAAAGAAAGTATAAGTACATTCAACCAAACAATTCATGTACATGGTGGTGATTTCTCACTTCTGTCAAATGAAGTCCAAGTTTTCCAACATGAAATCTTGGGAAACCTCCCCAAAGCTTCATTTTGTAGTGAATAAGAAGGATCCAGGCTTAGTTTTTCATTTTCATGTTTTAAACTTGTTTAAATGTTGGTCAACCCTACGGTTTGACCCAAATTCAAATATTCATAGGATATTCAAAAAACATCAGAAAAATGCAAACTCTGCACACGTAGTCTTCTGATGTCATATACTAACCATTTCAGTTGATAAAGAAAGTATAAGTACATTCAACCAAACAATTCATGTACATGGTGGTGATTTCTCACTTCTGCCAAATGAAGTCCAAGTTTTCCAACATGAAATCTTGGGAAACCTCCCCAAAGCTTCATTTTGTAGTGAATAAGAAGGATCCAGGCTTAGTTTTTCATTTTCATGTTTTAAACTTGTTTAAATGTTGGTCAACCCTACGGTTTGACCCAAATTCAAATATTCATAGGATATTCAAAAAACATCAGAAAAATGCAAACTCTGCACACGTAGTCTTCTGATGTCATATACTAACCATTTCAGTTGATAAAGAAAGTATAAGTACATTCAACCAAACAATTCATGTACATGGTGGTGATTTCTCACTTCTGCCGTATAAGTCAAAGGGTGAAGAGATGTTGTACATTTATAGATTAATAAAATGACTTGATATTGGTCAAGAACACTATATTAGTGCACTAGATGTTAATCCTAGAGTTTGAGGTCATTTAGAGAAGGTCGAAAAATTGGTCGGATTAGAAATGGGGCTGTTTGGGCGCTTTTCTAGCTCATTTTGTAGAGCCGATTGGTTGTTGGAGATGTTACCCTACCAAAAGGGCTAGGATTGTTTCCAACACGAGCATAACAACTTAGAAATGACTTGGATGTCACACAAGTTTCAAACTTTTGAAGAAATTCAAAGTACGTTCAAATTCAAATTACAAGTTTCTTCGCGTCAATTTCTTATTTAGGCAAGGTGGAGATGAGGTGGTTTTAAAACTTTGAAAATGAAAAAAGTCAAAAACTCACCGAAGAATAGGAAATTTACATTCTGAATTCAAATAACAGATTCCCATATTACAAAAACCATCTTCTGCGATTCTTCTCCACATTATATAGGTCGAATAAACATCGTAGCATCTGATAAAACCGTAGCATCTGATCGAGGTTTGCATCCATGTACTCGATCTGCACCGTTCCTTACGATCAAACGATTGAAAATGACGCTGTGCATGCAATAACGGCCACTGACTACTGGGCCCCGTTCACCAGCCCGATGCATGCAGAACTCGACGTAGACCTGCATGCCTAGTTTTTCCAGAGTAGACCTCGACGTTCACCAGCGCTATTTGCAGCGACGCAGCTGGCCTGCACCACGCCTCGTTTTTCAAGATGACACCATGTCGCGTCGCACCATGCAGGCTTTGGCGTGGAACTATGGGCTGGTTTAAATGCACGCAGCTACGCAGACTTTGGCGTGAGACTTTGGATTTCATCAGGGTTTAAATGCACGCATGCTACGTCGCATCATATATTTACGCAGGGCACCGCTTTGACCGCCTAATGCGCGCACGTACTGCTACCTGTCCTACGCCTAATGCATCGATTCTCCACGTTGCTTCTTCATCTATCTTCTTACGTTTTCACACAGTGGCTTTCATCTACCCCGATTAATTCACACGTCGTCGGGTCTTTAAATACTGCCTTTGCCTCCTCTTCCCTCTTCTCATCCCTCTCCAGCCCCTTTGCCTCTACAATGTCGAAGCTCTCTCTCCCTTCCAGCCCCGAGTCCGTCAGCGACGAAGACAACCAGCCGAAGGCTCGGCCCTGGTGGGAGCCGGAGATCACGGCGGAGGCGCTGGGCATCGATCCCTCTGCCAAGCGGAAGCGCAAGGCCAAGGTGCTGCACGAGTCAGCCTACTTCTTCCACCGCCCCGACCCCGACCGCGTCGACAACCGCTCCGACGAGGAGAAGAACCGCCTTCTCGACCTTCTTGAGAAGGCGGAGGAGAAGGAGTTGGCGAGGGAGGAGGAGGCGAGGGAGAAGGCGGAGGAGAAGGCTCTCTGGCGGCGCATCAAGAAGAGCCGTGACAGGGAGGACGCCAGGATGCGCGAGGCCAATCGCCGGGCCTTGCAGAAGCAGGAGATGGCGGCCAGGGCGGCGGCGTGGAACTGGTGGAAGAAGTAGGCCAACCGCCGGCGGCTAGGCGGCGGTTAGGTTAGGGCCCTCTATATTTAGGGCCCTATTGCATTTTTTTTGTTTAATATATGTAATCCGCGTCGGGCCCCTCTATCTATATGTAAAAGGGGCCAATGTTTAATATATATGTATATGTTCCCGTCCGTGCTAATATAATATAAAGAGTTATTATAAAAGGGTATGTGTACAACAATTTCTAGGGAAAACAATGTGTTGAAAAAATCTAACTATGAGTAAACTATAATCTAACTGTGTGCATGCAAACATGCGTGTCCAAAAATTAAGTACAAAACCCAAAGGAAAACCACTCTCACGTGTGTCCAAAACATTCAGTACAAAATGCGTTTTTAAACCCTAAACCAAGTAAAGAACTCACTATGTATAGTCTCCTTCCTTTGCCATGTCAAAGTCCTTCCATCAGCCCTAACGGTCACTAGCGCAGCACTATACTCCCCAAAACCACGGGGTCTTGGGTTCGATTCCCAGCCAAACCCCATTTTTGTTCATTTTACACCTTTTTTTTCGGCACAACCCACCCTTCTAATTTGCCCACCCCGAATGGGCCTAATTGGATAGAGTTGGCCCAATAGAAAGTTTTTTTACAGAAAGGCAGAGCATTTAACTGAATTTCACTGATGAAAGTTTCTGAATTTCCCATTTCTTCTACATTTTTCACACAATTTCAAGCATACAAATCCCTCCCAAATTCATTCCTTTCCATACAATTTCATAAAAACACCGAGTGCGATCACTATACCCACAAATGCCCAAATGTAATTGCAAAACCAATTGCAAATGGGTTTTTGTGCTCGCTGTTCGAGCATCCTAACCTTCTGGTTCAACCTCCTAAGCTCAACAGCTACCTCTATTGATTCAATGTGTGCTCCGCCCTGCATCTCCTCTTCCGGAGCTCGCGCTGCGGCCGCTGCCGTCTGTGGCAGGATGGGAAGCCATTCCTCGTGCTCCTCTAGCAGTTCATTCATCAGTCTCTCGGCCAGAACATCGACCCAAAGGAAGAAATGCTTTACCTGCATGAAAGCCAAACAGATCAACCGTATTGCTCAATGATCCCGACCACGAAAAGAGTCAAATTGCCCCGATTCTTACCCCCTTGTTCTTGCACACATAGAACGGTCGATTTGGGTTCTTCAGTGTCCCCGAAATCTTCCGAACAACCTCCCCCCTGCACCGCGGACAGAGCAACACCGGCATCTCCATGCCCGCCGGAATCTCGATCCGCGAGATGGCGCGGGAGCTCGAAGAAGACATGGAGCTCGATTGGCGGCCGCCCGCAGCCAATCGGGATCTCAACGCCTCCGCACACGTCCCCTCTAGCTGCAGCAGACGGCCGCGCCCTCCACAGCAATCTTCCCGCCGCCGGTGATGAAGGGGATCTCGACGCCGCCCTCTCGGCCGCCCGCTCCCGGCTCCTAGTTACCAACAGGGGTCGCCGCCTACCTCTGCGCGTGTCCGCCTCCAACCCCGTCGCACGCTCGGCTGATTGCTGCTCACCGCTGCGACATCCGGTGGAGCCTTCCGCCGGGATTTTATCGCACACCCGCGGCCAGCAACGGCGACTTACTGCTGGGTCCCACAAGCAACGGTTATCTACTGGGTCCCACAAGCATCGGCCAGCAACGGTCTGATTGTGTAACGCGTCTGGTCCCACCTGTAAGGGCCGAGTCAAACACGCTGACCTGACGGAGATGGCCTCCGCCTGGTCCCACCTGTAAGGGCCGAGTCAAACACGCTGACCTGACGGAGATGGCGCAAATTGACGGAACGAGTCCTTGCGCACATACTAGGGGCAAAACTGAGGACGATTCCAAGCTAGGGGCAAAACTGAGTACATGGACAGAACTGATGGCAAACGGATAATTTACCCTATAAATAATTATTCATATAAGTGCTACAAATGAATCTATGGATGCATGTGTATTAATACGTTATTTTATTTTGCTTACGTCTACAGACACTCGGGTTAATGAAAGATTTACTTAAAAGATGATGTATCAATAGGAAAACTATTTATATGTTTTTTTTGCAAAAGTGTTGAAGTATATTGTTATATATGTAGTACACTATGTTGAGTGTAAAAGAAAACTATATCGGTGAACTATGAATCTTTAGATAACACAAATACGAAAGTTCTCCGTGTTTGGTTTCACACTATCTCCATAACACCACCAGATAATTCCCTTCTCTCTTCCCATGCGATGTGCACCGTATTTGCTAGATGCATATGTGTGGCCTGGGAAGTCAGCTAGTGATGTTGAATATGTGATTTTGCGAAAAACTGCAGCAACAAAGATTTTAGATCTTAGAAGGCCTATAAATGGAAAACAAGATTGGAATCGGAGAGTGTCGTTTATTTTTCAAATCGGAGTCGGGGCTAGGAGAGAAGTTTCACATGCGTTTCCTGGTTGTTGGCCCAGGGCCACTTGTTAGAAAGACACAGCATAGTCCCATAATTAAAAAGACGTGTCACAGCTCGCACCGCCACACACACACACATTTATTTTTTAATGAATTTAGTCTCAACGGTCATGTCTGACCGACAAACGGCGCCAACATTTCCGCCCACCCCTCACTCTGCACATTAAAGCAGTTGGGTGCTCTACCCAATCAAGGGTCATAACTACTCTTACTCTCTCCAAACTATTGACGCTAGTACAAAATTTGTTGATTTGTGAACATCCTTGGTTCTAAATATGAAATTGATAAGTCTTTGTGTAAATTATCAAGAAACACTTTATATATAGTATAAATATCGAGGAGCCATAACAATTGGGCCGACCGTCTTAGAAAATCAGAATTCTTATTTTTTTCTTCACTTATCCAAAAACAAATTAGGTCAGTGTAGCACGGTCCACCAAAAATTTGAGTAGCAAGGATAGTGTTATGACGAGGAAATGCCCAAAGCCAACCGGCCTGACTGACCGCATTGTCGATACTTCCGCTCTAGTGATTTAGGAAAAAATCAAGTATATTGGAAAACTGTACATACCCTTTTAAAACCTATGGAGTATTGAAGATGTATCAGAAAAATCTGGATGTATCACGCCTAGGCTCAAATGAGAATGTTAGGAGGGGGATTAGGTGGGGCTTGAGGGGTACAACTTCTAGCAATTCCACAAATTTGTTTTTTAAGAATTATAAAAAAGGTTAGTGTGAATTGATCTAGACCATGTTTTCCTCGATGTAGATTTATAGAGCTTATTTGAATTTGTAAAGACAATATTTGACTCACAATTTTCCGCTAACATGCAATTTATGTGATAATGCAACGTTACAATCATAAATGATTACTCTTGAAAGTGTGAAACCAATGGCATCATTTTTGTGTAACACAATCCTGTCCTTGGAAAGAACCTCAACCGTCCATGTGATGCCCATCTGACTGTTGTAGTCGTTTAGTACACCTCCTGGTACTACTTTGCCTATCGCACGCGCGGGGTGTGTGTTTCAGGTACCGAGCTACACCGGCAGGATGATAATCTTGATACACACACTATATCCAACAAATCCGGTGGGCATGCAGATGCAGCAGTCGCCACCCCCAGCGCGTTGGCACCATGCCGCGAAGCAACTGGTTGTCTTTTCTGATCGTAGGAACCTCGCCGCCGATCCGACTACACTCGCATGTTCTTCACTATCGTGTGCACGTTGCTGGCTGATGTTGGCATCAACCTAGACAACGCCGACATCACTAGTAAAAAGAACACAGCTGAGATAAAAATGGGCGACCCATCGGGTTGCCCATGGGTAAACATGTCTGCCCATACCCTGCCCGTAACTAATCGGGTCGTCCATGGACGAGACCCATGGGTGAAGATAGCGACCTATACCCTGCCCATTAGGGTCGGGTGCCCATGGGCGGACGTGCCCATGGGCAAAATTGCCGGGCTTAATGGCAGCTCTATAGTTGTTCGAAAAAATATTTATGAAAGGTCAATCCTACCATTGCTATGTTTAGGAATAGAAATCAAAGGGTACTAGCTATTTTCAGGCAACGAAATACTAGTAGCTCACGATACTTCCCAAGCACGATAGAATAACTCCTAATGAAATGTGGGTACGCTGACTATCGGTTGAAGACACGTCTTGCCAATTTTGAACATCAGAAGTGCATGCAATTTATACTTTATTTATTTTTAGTGTAGTAGATGTTCGATATTTTCTCTCTAAACTTAATCAAACTTAAACAAGTTTGATTTAAAACAAAACTAACATGATTCCTTATGAAATGCAACAAATGACCAGTGCCTCGGTCTAGGTCACTTTTCACAACCCTATGCAGAACACGTTTACACTATTTTTTAAACACGGCGAAGGTTTTGCCTATTTCATTGATTAAGAGGAGTTTAACAGTTACAAAATGAGCCACATTGCTCGGTTACAAGAATTACCCTTGCGGCATAATAGAGCACAAATGTTTCGCCCTGTGATGCCCCAAAGGGATGCATTCTGCTTACTAGACAAAAGGACTACATTAGGCATAGTGACATGATTTCTAAAAACTATAGCATTCCTCTCGTTCCATAGCTCCCAAGCGGTGAGAAGCAACAAGGAAGAGAGCCTCTTGGATATTTTACCTTTGGCACCGGTGATGAAGCACCACCAACCATGGACCGAGGTGAAGTTATGCCAATTGGAGGTGTCGAAGTCCCCAAGCCAAGCTGCGTTGGACGACGCGTGGGAAACAGGCATCCGCCTGGGATACAGGGAAGGTGGTTGGGTCCCTTATTGCCTAATTTTTCGGCTTTCTGAGTGGCTTCTCCGAGAAGCTATCCCCCTGTTTTCTGAAGAAGCCATCTTAGGTAGTCTTCCAAGTTAGTTTAGGCCAANCTGAATCTGCCATGTGGGTCGCCCTCGGCGTACTCAGGCGAGGGCGAGTATTTCCAGAACGGCGTTGTCGGCGATGACGGTGAGAAGCCCGACGGCGATGCGATGCTAGCTTGGCTGCCCCACACACCGGTCAGCAAGTACAAGCCACCGTGCGGTGGAAACCCCATGATCATCTTCGCCTGCTTCGCCGCCACCCGCTCCGTGGCCTCCGCCTCTGCCGCATGCTTGGCCTTGACCTTCTCATCCCTCACGCGGCGGTCAGCTGTGAGTGTCTCCCTGCGCACCACATCCTTCGCCCACTCGGCGTTGGTCATTCCGGCAGCCTCTTCTTCGGCGCCCTTGGCTTCCTCGGCAGCGGGTCGCCGTTGGTTGTTTGAGGGTCGTTGAATTTCTTCCGCGCCATGGTAGGTGGTGGATCTGGAGGAGCGCGACGAGAAATGGCTGGAGCTGCGGGCTATGGGGGGAGAAGAAGGAGGGAAACAAAAAAAGGGAGGGAAAACAGGCTTGTCTCGCCGACAGAGTTGGCCCACTCGCCTTTTCGCTTCTGCCGGCACCCCCACGCGCACCCCGGAGCGTTGGGTTCGGCTTAGGTGTGCCGGACGAAATTTCGGCCCAATCCGACGGAAAACGGGCATCTTGGGGGCCGGCTGGGAGATTTTCGCATCACCGCGGAAAAAAAGGTGTCCTGGTGGGCCTCTCAGGGGACGGCTGGAGTTGCTCTAAGACCACAAGGATTTTGAGTGCTACGGTGCTACCAATGCACGATAACATCCTACAAAACTTTGAAATTTCTTGAAAATAAATGGTGAGTTGACAAGAGATACAATCTCACAAAATTCTATAGAAACAAAAGGACAAATCCGGCTATGAATAATGTCTCAAATTTTATATTTTGTGACCCTTTATTTTGGATTTATCGTTTTTGCTCATGTACATCTAGATTGAATTTGCATTTCGGGAAATTTTAGACCATCTTTTGTCGACTCGTTCAATTTTTTTCCCGGCCGGAGGTGTTGCGAGTTGGTAGCACCAGAGCAACCAATGTTTGTACTAACATATAAATTTTGTCAAAAGTCAAACCATCCAAAATCTGATCACATTTATAGAAAAAATATAAACAATTATAATACTACACAGATATAATATGAAAATATATTCAATAATGTATCTAATAAGATTTTGTCATGATAAGTTTTCACAAACTTTACATGATTTGACTCTAAAAATAATTATACGTTTTATTTACAGAATTGGGGGAGTGGCACTATAACTCATCTACTCCCACCGTCACATGTATTCTACTACCTCTATCCCAAAATATAAACGTTTTGGTAGGCTATTTTTGACTACCAACATGTTTTATATTTTGGTCCGTAGGTACTGCTAAATTTAATCACCGTATATGTTTTGCCTTACTGCAGACATGATTTGTCTAAAAGAACATGAATGTGATTTTGTTGTCTTTGTTAAAAAAAAAAAAAATCGTTTCCTTCTTGAAACTTGTGGAAACTTCCGAGCTGTACCATCGGTTCGTCACTGTACACGATTTCTACATATTCTTTGCGGAATGAAGTGCCTTGACAAATCAAATTGGATGAGCCATCGGCCTCTAGCCTGTAGTGCAAAAGGCCGGAGCCTTTAAACTTCACACAGTGGGCAGTACACCTCTGGCTCTAGCTAGATAGATAGCTAGTCCCTCCTTTAAGGCGTGGACCCGGTGGATCGATCGGTTTGTATATCATTCATGTGATGTTGTTGATGGAAAGAGAAAGCATAGTATACAGATCGATCAGCAGCAAGAAAGTGAAAATAAATCATCACAGCAGCGTCACAGGTGTACGTGGACGACAGCAAGTGAAAAGGGAGCTCACTCAGTCACTCCCATTCAGCTGGCTCCTATATATACGCAACGGACACGCTTGAGACAGTGCACGGCCAGAAGAAGACGAGATCAAATCAAGCCAAAGATCTAGTCTAGCTAGAAGAGTGTGTGTGTCGGTCGATCATGGGTAGGCCGCCGTGCTGCGACAAGGTGGGCGTGAAGAAGGGTCCGTGGACGCCGGAGGAGGACATCATCCTGGTCTCCTACATCCAGGAGAACGGCCCCGGCAACTGGCGGTCGTGCCGGTGACCACCGGCCTGATGCGCTGCAGCAAGAGCTGCCGCCTCCGCTGGACCAACTACCTCCGGCCAGGCATCAAGCGCGGCAACTTCACGCCCCGCGAGGAGGGCGTCATCGTCCACCTCCAGTCACTCCTCGGCAACAGGTAGGTACCTTTGGTCGGTCGGTCGATCTTGGCGTGAGTGAAATCATGGCGGCGTCCATGGCGATGATGATCAATATATCATCTCTTGCTTTGTGTGTAGATGGGCGGCGATCGCGTCATACCTGCCGCGGAGGACGGACAACGACATCAAGAACTACTGGAACACGCACCTCAAGAAGAAGCTCAGGAAGCAGCAAGCCATGGGCGCCATCTTCGCGCCGCCTGGGTCCTCCGCCGCCACAGCAGGCGCCAACTTCGACCACCATGACATGATCGACCACGGCTACGGCGCCGCCGCTGCGTGCAGCAACACGGAGGCCTCGCAGCTGATCGCGCGGCGTCTTCCCTCGCTGTTCGCCGCCGAGGCCGCCGCCGACGTCTGCTCCTCGTCGTCCTACGCCTCCAGCGTGGACAACATATCCAAGCTGCTCGACGGCTTCATGAAGAGCTCCGCGCTGCCGCCGCTGCAGAACTACTCCGACGGCGACGACGTCAAGCCCTGCGTAAACCCTGTGATGTCCTTTGACGGTATGTCCGGCACCGGCAGCAGCGCTGAGGTGAGCTTCGCCGGCAGCGCGCAGCAGCCGGCGTTGGTGGGAGGCGTTGGCTACGACAACGAGACCAGGCGACAGCACCAGGCGCCACTGTCTTCAATCGAACAGTGGCTGTTTGACGAGGCCGCGGAGCTGGAGCTGTCCGATGAATGCTACTCCGTTCCAATGCTGTTCTAAGCTCGGAGAAAAAATTACTACTGTAGGAAACAATGTCACAGTCCACTCAACACATCAATACATTTCATCTAGGTTAATTTATGTTGCTTACCAAAGCTATGCATACTACACGAGTCAATAAGAGTCAAACTCGCTCCTGAGGTCTCTGATAATATCCTCCTTGTACTGTGGAAAAAAAAGTAAGGAAACGTTACCGACAAGAGTTTATATTTGGAAGTAGCATCAAGACGTAGAAGGATATGAGATAGCAACAGGGACGCAATAGGAGTGACGGTAATTTATATATCATGTGTATTCTGCAGGCATGATGTAACCAAAGTTATCTGTGCTCTAAACAAAGAGAAAAATATGTTTCATATATTATTGTCATTACTAGCTTGAAAACGTTGTCTCAGATGGTGAAAAGTGCTGGTCTTGTCTGCACTCTCTGGAGTAGAATCTGCTCTGCAGTGATTTCGTGCACTATTAATCTCTCATGTACGGCGTGACATTTCTGGTTCTACAGTATTAGGTTCGAAGAAGTGAACCATATAAATGCAACAGGTGCTTGTCTTTTACAGGAACCAGACCCAGGAAACCCAGTTTCAAAAGAAAAGACTGCTAACCATGTCTGTTAATCGGAAAGCCACTAGGTGCTAATTTAAGCAACTACCAGGTCCTCCCTCGAGCCGCCGCCGCCCACCTCCCCTTCCCCGCCACTCCCCTCCCCTCCTCTCCTTCCTCCCGGGCCGCCCCCGCTCGGGCTGCTCCGGAGGGCCCCCGGACCCTAGCCAGCAACCACCCCATCCTCGAGATCCCTGGCCGCTGCCGCCGCCAGCCTCGGCGGCGGTGGCGGCGCCCTGGCCGTCAAAGTATGGCGGAGGGCTGTGGGCGGACCTGCGTGGCTGAGACGCCCGTCTCAGTCGCCGGTCGCGCGGAGCGGACTGCGCTCGGCGGCGGAGCCCAGGTGCGGCGGGGCGACGACGGCGAGGTCAGCATGGCGCGGTGGAGGGGCGGCGACACCAGGCTCACCAGCGGCGGCGCCCTGGAGCTGGGAGCGAGCAGCGCATCTAGGACCGTATGGGCCCGACCTGGGCTCAGCGGTCCCGCTCGGCCAGGATACGGCTCGGGCTCTGCCGCTGCTCGGCAGGGCCAGACCGGCGCTTGCTCGGCGGCGCAGGTGGTGGTGCTCCTGCCTCGCGGGAATGGAGGTTCGAGGTGGGGGTCGGTGTGCGGTGTTGGAGGTTGTTTGGGCGTCCCTCTGCCTTGAGGGCCAGCGCTGCCGGTGCTGGTCACGGAGGTGACTGCGGTGCTCCGTTGAAGATGGCGGCGGCGCGGTCCGTTGGAAGAGGATGGCTCAGGTGGACCAGCTAACCGGTGGGGTGCGAGCAACGGTGCCGAGCGAAGGCTTGCTCCTGCCTTGGCCGGAGCCGGCAGCGACGGCGCCCGTGGGTGTCGTCTCCTTCTTGAAGGCGCTGTCGTGGTACTACGCTCGCCTCCACCGTGTCCAGGCTCCGGGGGGAAACCTTCGATTCGGGTCTCCGATCAGACAATGTTGGCGGCTTGTCGTCATGTCCCTCCTGGGGGCATTGTTCTTGGAGTTGGACTCAGCTGGAGGGACAAGTGGAGAGGTGGCGGTGGTGTGTTGGTGCTCTCTACATGGTCAGGATGCTCGAGCTCCTTCGGAAGGGCCGGAAGCTCTCCTCTGAAGACGACTAATGGCCGGGCTAGTGCCGGGATGCCTCCCGGGTGTCAGACTCGGCTTCGTAAGGCCCTTCGATTATGCTGTTGGATGTTGTGTAAAACCTCGGCGGCGCATGGCCCTTCGTCCGGGTGTGGACTCGGCAATGTGTTGCCCTTCGGCTGCTCCAGCACCATCGTGGCTAATCTCGGCTGAGTGAAGCTCTTCGTCTACGGCGGTGATGATCCTTGTGCGCTAGCGTCCAACGCTAGTCGGGAGACGATGGGCGTCGAAAGCTCTCCCTACGGGGTTGTTTGCTTAGTGTCATGTTCTTTTTCTTTGTTTCCCTCTGTAACTTCTGTAATAATTCGCCGGCATTTGTTCCGGTTTCCTCTTAATATAAAAGGGAGCAGTGCTCGCTGTTTTCCGTCAAAAAAACAAAAAAAAACAAAAAAAAAAAAGCTACTACCAGGTCCAGTTAGAAGATAGATCGCCTATTTCCGCGGAGATTGTAGTAACCATGATGTAACCAAGGTTGTCTATGCTCTAAACAAAGAGGAAAATATGTTGCATATATTTATTTATTTTGAACCGAGATACGTTGCATATATTATTGTCATTTACTTGCTTGAAAACGTTGTCTCAGATGGTGAAAAGTTCTGGTCTTGTTTACCAAAATACGAAATGCTAAAAAAAACTTTCCACCGACCCCCGCGGTCGCCTCCCAGGCGGCGCTCACGTCGACGCGGGCTCCAGGTGGGGGAGGCTCAGTCTCCGGCGCTGCAGCCGGCGCGCGACGCCCCGGTGGCCCTCCTCCCCTCGCGCTTGCTCCCTACCGCCAGTCCCTGCAGCGCCCCCCTTGGCTGGCGGTCTTCGTCCGGGGCGGCGGCGCCGACTTTTTCGGCGTGACTGGGTGGTTGGCAGCCCCCCGTCCTGCCCTCTAGTGGTTTGGCCGGCGGCGTGCTCTGGAGTCTGGTGGTCGTCGCTTCGCTGCGTTTTGGTTTGGTGGTGCTTGGGGCGTCAGATTTGGTCCGCGCCCGATCTAGCCGCTGGCTTTTGTTGGCGTCGAGGATGGTGGCTCTTGCGTGGTGGTGGCGCCGCCGTCGCGTTTGAGGTGTTTGGGCCAGCGGGCTTGCAAGTCGGCGGCGTTGCTGTCTGATTGCGTGGGGGTGCGGAGTCTGGATTTGCTCCGGGCGAAAGCCTGACGACGCGGCGCCCGTGGGTGTCGCTCTCCCCCTTGGGGGGTCGTCGTGGAGCTCTCCTCTCTCCACAGCCCCGGCTCCCATCTTTAGGTGAAGGCCTAGACCCTGCGGTGCAGGGTCGGACGACGGCGTCGTTCCATGTCGCCTCCCCTCCTGAGGGCGTCGTCTTGAAGATGGGGATGCCTAGCGTACTTTTCCGGGGCTGGACTTACATGACATCGGGGTTGGCAGCGGCCAATCGACGATGTAGAGGTTCCGTGGGACGTCAAGCTTGGCAACGACGGTGATGGCGAGCGATGATCTGGTCGCGGTAAGACCATGTTAGTCTCTCTGTTCTGGCGTGTTCGAGTGTCCTCGTGTTTGTCTTCCCAGGTTGTGAAGTTGAAGCTGCTATATTCTCAAGCCTTCATATGAGCGATGTACGATGACCTTCTGGGGCGTACTGGTGCGAAGATCTTCCTCGGCGCAGGTCTTGCATATCTCCTCTTTGGAGCTCGTCATATGAATCGGAGCTGCTTGTCTCTACGCGAAGAGCCATCCTTGGTGTGGGCTTTTCGATGACACTGTGGTGAGACTTTCTTAGTAGTCGTTCCTCGGTGAAGTCGGAGTCGCTTGCTCGAGGAGAAGTGATGACGATGCCGCCGGAGGACAACCCGGCGAAGGTCCTCGCGTTCACAGTGTGTGTGCGGTAGTTGACAGGGTGGCTGTGTGTGCCCTCGAAGTGGTCGTGTTCCATGACAGCTTGCGAAGGTGTTTGTATCGGTTTTAGGCCGGTTTCCCGCTAATTAACTGGTCAATTCTTTTCGACTTTTTTAAATAAAATGAGGCAAATTGCCCGTTTTGTTTAAAAAAAAAGTTCTGGTCTTGTCTGCACTCTCTGGAGTAGAATCTGCTCTGCATTGACTTCGTGCACTATTAATCTCTCTTATGTACGGCTGACATTTCTGGTTCTACAGGATTAGTTGTAAGAAGTGAACCAAATAAATGCAACAGGTGCTTGTCTTTTACAGGAACCAGACCCAGGAAACCCAGTTTCAAAAGAAAAGACATGACTGCTAACCAAATCTGTTAATAGGAAAGCCACTAGGTACTAATTTAAGCAACTGCCAGGTCCAGTTAGAAGATAGATCATCCGCTATTTCCGCGGAGATTGTAGTGCAGAAATTTACGTTGATGGTGCCTAGAGCCCTAGAAAAGTCATCAACGTTACTGGAAATGCACAGCTTGTTATGGTACGTCAAAATTAAGTCATAGGCAGTACTACGCGGAATAGGAGGATAGGAATAGGCAGTAATTGCATGATTGAGACCATGGGCTGTCACGTCCTTCTCCGTTACACACTTACACGTTCCTCCTGCACCATCTACAGAACCCTCCAGTGTAAACTAAATCAATTGAAACTCTCCTGTAAATTCAGACTAAACAAATTAGTACGAAATACCATCTGAATGTAATTGAAACTTATCTACATACATTCTCAAAACATATTGCCTCTCAAAAGCCTGGTAAGAGTTTCAGTATGTTACTGCGTTTAAGACATCTATGTAAAAGGAAGTCACAGATGATATTCAGACTTCAGAGCTAGACAAGAATCGAGAAGAGGCATACATCTCGACCTTGATGTTGCCATCATTAACAGTACGGATGGGGGTTCTCTTTTAAAAAAAAAGATGGGGCCAAAGTAAGGCAGTAGCATATAGCGCACGTGTGGTTTAAGGCTGCCAACGGAGTGCCAGGGCAACCAACCAGCAGCTAGCTAGCAGTGAAGTACGAAAGATTAATTTATGTTACCTCAGTGGAGCACATGAACAAGCTACATTGACCCTTCCAGGAAACCTTTTTAGCTGTACGGCAAGGGACTGTTTCGAACGGGCCTTCCACACGAATCAGTTCATTTCCTGCAAGAGAAGGGTCAGTTAAGGAAATGGGAGTAATCTGAAATACCCTAGAAAAATCGAAGCACTTAATGATGGTGTGATGGGTACAAAATTTAACCATTCAGCAACCCATATAACAATCATATTTATTTCGTTACTTTCTGCTATTTGAAACAACACTGAAGTTCTTGTGCTAAGCTATACCTCAAGTCGATCTTCATGTGTCTGCATACAATCATCAATTGACAGACATAAGTTGCCATCTCCTCCTTTGGGAATGAAGGCAAGGACTCCAAGTTGAACCCTGGTATCACCAATCTTGGGGGGGACCCTAAGAGATATCCTCAGGAGCAAGTATACAACTGGGCATTAAAGTGAGGCATATGGTAGTGTAAGGATAATGTCATCATCAAGTATTCAATTGCTCTTTAATAGACAGGTGATGTATGAACTAAGGGGGGATCTAAATGGCGCACACCATATCATGCATCGATCTTTGAATTGTGAAAGAATTGTCGTTGACTCGGGGAAATTTCACAGTCCAGTTTTATCAAAGTTTATTTATCAGTTTTCTCCGATAAAAAATACCAGTACATAGCTTGGTTTATGATGTCAACTCAAGTTTAGACAGAAAGCATAACTGCTAAACTTAAATGAAAATTAAGCTCTTTTTGTGTGCAGGTAGCTACGCTCTTGTTTGACAAGTCCCAGCACCTGCTATGCTAGAACATCAAGGAATTTGTTGAAACTGATAACCACAGAGCTTGTGCCAACTTCTTATGACTGTATTAAAAGCCTTGTGAGTTGCTATTCAAGATTTCAACCATTTAATCACTGCCAACATAAAGGTAAACTGCATCTGCATGGTTATTCAACAAACTAGTCACCTGCTTAATCATTCAAAAAACTACTTTTCTGCTCAGAATAGCATGTGGTTTGGAATTCCAATTTCCAAATATCTCTGTCAGCATAATAATCACCCATTAGTGCAATAGGTACTCATTGGTCCCAATTTTGCCAAATATCTCTTTCAGCATAATAATACAAAGAGGAAACATCACAGGCACATGACAATACATGAATTGGTTAGATACTACTAAAAGACAGACAAATGTAACAATATCAGCCATTCATTCCAATGTTTAAATAATACTACAAATCTATTCAATATGCAACCAAGGCACTAATTACTTGGATAAAAAAGTATTTTCAGAGAGGAAAATATACTTCCTCTATTCAAAAGCAAGTCTGGAACAAAATATGTAAACAATACACAGCTGCTGATGCAAAATTAGTGTGTGTGGAACAACCATTGCTGGTTCAAAAGGTTGTCACAGAAAGGAAACCCTTAGACAGAGCTTTAACTTGTTTGTACCTCAGTTCACATGAAAGTACTAGTGTACAACATGATCATCACAGAGAGTTAGCTGCTTACCTCCCAACTACTAACCAAATCAACACCACAAGGACCACCTCAGCCAGCCAACTCTTTGTAGTTGAGGACTTGACCAGAAAGCACCACAGGCAATGTCCTTAGTATTATGATGGATACTGTCATCCAACAAATGTTAGCGAACTCAGAAGATTAGTCTAAGAGCAACAAGAGCTGCAGCGTACCAGTGCACACAGATATTACTAATAGACCGTACAGAAGAAGCAAAATACTGGGTGCAACGTTTAAACCCGTAAATTTTTTAAGTTGTTGGGCCTCATATATATCTGTAGTTCTGTATGAGTGATAGCATAGTGTAAGAGAGGTATAAGCTGAAGATAGATCTAAGGTGTATTTAAAAAAAAAGGAAAGGGTCAACTCTACGTAGAATCTCCCCCAAAACCAAATTTTATTTCTGCCCACTTACCAGGAGTGTTTTATACTTTTATCCACTGGCCGGTTTTTTAAAGGAAAAAATCAGTCATAAAATGTTTTGGAAAAATCATAAGTGTAGGTTGTGTGGGATGAAGTGTATATATGTAAAATTTGTAAGAAATATTTACTTCTGTTTGCAGAGATGGTCACATTTCTTAACCAAAAAAAGTTACATGTACATACTTCCCTGCAATCTACGCGTATGAATTCTTCGGATATTTTTAAGCAAAGCTGCTCCTTCTATGATATGGATGACCATTTAGTACAGAAACTCAATCTAACTATAGCCTACTCCATCCGTTCAAAAATAATTGAAGTTCTAGGTTTTCCCTAAGTCAAACCTCTAAATTTGACCAGATTTAAAGAAAACGTCAAATTTATATAGTATAAAAATATATTGTATGATGAATTTAGTAAACTAAATTCGTGTTGTAGAAGTTGGTAATTTTTTCTATAAACTTGGTGAAAACTTAAACGTGGCTTGACTTAGGACAAACCTGGAACTTCAATTAATTTGGAACGGAGGGAGTAGAATTAGAAGCAAAGCAGGAGCTTTTCAGCTACCTATTTTGTACCACTGAATCCTCACTGACATACCATTGTTTGTTTCAGATCATTCACTTGCATAGCATACCCAGTGCAGGATGCTTCTGTTTGAGCAATGATAAACATCATTAGGCAACTCAGTAACATACATTTATACAGCACACAAAAATACAACATGATCCTCATAATCTTATGTTATCTGTCGCATCATAGGCATGTCTACATTTAATGGCAAAAAAGAATGGTAACCAATTATTCAATGAACATTTTCCCCACCACTGTGCTACCAATAGCCCCACTTGATATGGTGGCCAAGAAGCTAGGCAACATGTCACGTTATCTGCCCTATGTTCCTGCTAATGTTCCGTGGCCCTATGATGTATCAAGGACTTGATTCAGATGCCGATTCATTTGTCACAATTTAGGGTGTATAATCAAACTAAGAAAGGTACCACTATCTGCCTGCTAGGAAAATGGATATGAGCTCGTTGTTCCAGGTCCAATATTTATAATTTTTGAATGATAGCTGCAGGTCCATCAGTATAACCTGGGGTAAGTGACTGTCAATTGCCAGTTCTGATAACAGTCCCAAAATCTGTAAGGAAGTGGTTAGGAAATATAAATTCCAGATTTCCATCTCAGGTTATGAGAGACAAAGCCAATATCTCTTCCGTTCACAATGAAATGTGGTTAATCCGTAATTTAAACTGGTCTGTCATCAAATCATTCCCTAAGGAAACACTATTGACTTTCTCTGAAACCGCTAACACCTTAAGTCAACCTCTGGGAACTTTGAGTGAGAAATTCATAACCTGCCAACTCACTCAGTTGAAACCATACGCTTGAATTTCATGTTAGATCAAAATGAAAAGCTTGAAATTGGAATGCATAATTGAACTGTTCAGTGATATTGAAGCAAAGCGCCTATGAAGTTCTTATATTCTAAACATGCCTTTAAGCGAGCAAATCCTAAAGGGTGAACAATGTGTAAGATCATTATTGCAACCAAGATCAAAGGAAATCAGTTGAAGCGCCAATGCAAAGAAAGATGGGTGGGAAGTTACTAACTTATAAGTTGAGCAAATTTAGTGTCATGAAGGATTGACCTTATTGATTGCTTCATTTCGTAAGAGTGAAAGTTGACTTGTGTTCAGCATAAAGTCATTAGACAAACTCCATATATACCTTTCATGTAATCGCAATCTGAAATCTGAGTACAAGTGGCTTTATGCTCAGAGTAGATGCTCTTGGAAACAGTTTTGTACTTCTTTCCGTGTAGCAAGCAAGGTAGATAACAAGTTGAATCTTCCTTTGAAAAATGAGGTATTACAACAACGATTCATAGCAGTGTGACTATTTTTAGTAGCCTTCTGTTGTTGACTATTTTTAGTAATTAGAAATAAAAGGGTTCCATCGCGCTAACTCTTCCGGTGCAATTGGCATGGGTCCACCAGTTGATTGCAATTCCTACGGGAATAAAAGCATGAAATTGGACAATCGTTTTGTAGTTTGGTAATTGAGAACGACAGGCCTGCTCCAAAGAAGAACAGCATGTCAGGCAACACAAACAAACCCTAGGCAAGCGCTACATGTCAATATATTCATCAGGACCTCCGAAGTGACATCTTTGATAGGTACAAACTTTTTGCACGAAAGAGAGGTGGAAACTGAACAGAGACGGTACAAAGCTCTCTTCAAGATGTGATCAGAAACGGTTCACTGTTTCAAATCAATACAATCTGAAAGCAACAGCAATCGATATCGTTTTTATGTGGACATTTTCCTGTAGAAATACTAGAAAGAGGTATCAAAGTAGAAATACTAGAAAGAGGTATCAAAGGAGTAACAGTACTGTAGTACAGAATACATCGGTTGATGTTGTTGTCGAAATTTCAATGGTCCATATAGTCCATGTGAATGCATCAAATTTGGCACGTAATGCAGTCATGGAATGGAAGAATGCATCAAACTTTGTTAAACAGTTATTTAGCATGCGTCAACCTTCATCAACTGTTGATGGGCCATTCAAAGTAGACCTAAGTACAGGAAAATATATGTTGCACATGTGGGAAACTAGACATGTGATGTTGAGAAGTATATGGCCTGCTTGGGTAAACCAGTAACACGAAGGACGAAAAAATCTAAGTTATTGTTTTTATTTTATTTTATGGCAGCCTTGGTTTACCAGAGTAAAAGGGAAGGGAAAGTCACCTGACAATACAATATTACAGTTTTACTGTCCTGTAAATTTTGTAATACTGACATTTGTCTCTAACAACTTTAAAATCAAGCAGGTATATGGAAAGAAGAGAAACTTACCGGTAAGGATGTTGAGTATGGGTACAGGCAATATCGGGTGAGGCAGAAAGAGCTTCATGAACTCATAGCTGACTCGAGACACCTCCAGGGAAGAGTCAAAAAGAAATAAAAATTTGGTATCAGATGGCACAAATTACATACAGAGATGTATTGCGAAGTAGCAAACTCACATGAGCACTTTGGACAAGAAAAACACTAGGAGACGAACAGAAAACTCAAGACTCACAAGTCCTGCTGGAGTGTTGGACTGTCAATATTTTTCTCTCTTTATAAACAAATGTCAATGGTAGGATGCAAGAGTCTCCATACAGATCCACACAGATGATAGATACACAAGTATAACAAACAGATGAACACAACATGTACACTTTTTTACCATACTCCTCATGGACCTAAGGATTTGTGATGATGAATTAAGCATGTCTAGATTTCTATACTGCAGCATACGGAACTTGGTCAGCTCACTGCAACTTGTATATCCACCAACATGGTCTGAATCACCAAGTTTCATGCCAGGTAAAAAAAAAGTCTGCTGTTCTTTCAGACTAATCACAGTTTGGAACAATAACATAATTGACTGTGAGCATTCAACAAATTGACTATCTTTGTGGAACAACACGGTTGACTATTTTCTACGAAGAAGGGCTCTGTTTTATATAGCATCATGCCTGCGTTGCAAGAACTAGAAAAAGTACAGGAGATATAATGGTTGGGTAAATGAAGTCCATTCTTAGTAATAGAAGGTTGGGTGAATGAAGTCCTTTCTTAGTCCTTGTCCATCGCCATGTTGTAAATAATAAGGTTTGCATCTGAATTTATTGATCTATCATTTGCTAATTGGAATAGCTAAGCAGTGTAACGATCTATCCTTTCTCACTAAAAGCATGATCATGGAAAATCAGGTGGATAGGGAAGAAAATAAATGCCATGTAACAACAGACCACAAACCTCAAGCTCCGACATATTTAGACTCAGAATCAAGCCTCAAATCCCTTGGACTGAAAAGGATCACTAGCATTAGACAAGCGTATGCCATTACAGCTTCTCTGTTAACCGAATCATGAAAGAACTGACAGCAACAACATCAAGAACAATCCATGATGACTCAAACATGTCATGGAAATAGTCGGCACCAATCTCCTCTGCCGCTGACCTAAATGTGTTACCGAACGCATTCCCCTGAATGGCCCCGAGCCTGGGCTTCCCACATACCCCCACTATCAGCACCTTGTCAGGCTCCCTAGCTAAGCAAGCACAGACTAGTGGCTTCATCCTTGCACCCCGTTCCTTCAGTGCATCCATTAGAAAGAAGCAGAACTTGGTAAGCGCTTGTGGGTGGCACAGCTTGCCTGTGTCCACTGGGTCATCAAGCTTCACCCACCGAAACTTGTTTGCGCTCCGTATGAAGCCACTCTTGGTGATTGCGGAGCTTCCTTGCCTCAGTATCGCCCTCTGTATCTCAATTGCAGATTGCATCCCTTTCTGCAGCTGATCCACATTGCTCAGCGACAGTGCAGAGTATGCAACCCAGAATTGCTCCGCAGCACAACACTCCTTTGAGTCCTTAGACTCTGCATCCATAGATTCAAGCAAAGCTGTGACGCCATACACAACATCAGCAGCAGAGACCTTGGACTTGTACCCGTGCACCCTCAGGAAGCTCCGGTAGTAGAAATCGGTGAGCCCATATTCCGGCAGCAGGCGATCAAACTCATCGCGCATCTTCCGCTTGACCTCCATGCTCATGTACTGGTACCTCTTCTGGCAGTCGGCAAGCGGGAACCCCATCCTGGCGAGAAGGAGCTTGAGCTTCTTGAGCCCGTTGTCACTCCACGTCTTGAGCCTCGTGGCGACATAAGAGGAGCAGAGCATGGAGTCGAACAATGTCCACTCCCGAAGCAGCATCAGCCTTGGCTCGTCCTCGTAGGCGATGCGGGAGGTCTCGGGCGCCCGGATCCTGGTCCCGTCCTTGAGCGTGACCACCGAGCCGACGCCGGAGGGATCGAGGTTGCCGGATCCGTTGATGTGCTGCTCGAGCTCCATGACGGCGGCCTGGTAGCGCTCGTTGGTGATGCGCTCGTGGACGAACTGGTCGGCGAGGGAGACGCAGGCGAGCCAGAGGAGGTCGTTGGTGTTCCTGCGCAGCGCGTGGGCGAGGTCGTACATGAGGCACCCCGACGGCTTCCCGTGGAAGCTGCCGAGCCGGTAGTACTCCCTCCGCAGCCTTCCGAACAGCCTCACCGGGTCGCCGCCGTCCGCATCCGCGTCACCGAACGGCCGCCGCCTCTTCCTCCCCCCGCCCTCGGCATCGGAATCGTAGTCCGAACCATCCGACTCATCCTCGTCCTCCTCCCCCTCGGAGACGCGGATGTGGTCGTCCCCCTCGGCCGTGAGGTCGGAGGCGTCGGCGAGGGAGGACACGTCGAAGTCGTACGACAGGTCGGCGGCGCGCTCGTCGTCAGCGGTGAAGAGCACGACGACGCGGTCGTTCCCCGCGGCGAGGTTGCGGAGATGCACGGGGCGGTGCGAGTCCACGACGAACGCGGTGGAGCCGCGCGGCAGGACGCCGCGGAGGAGGTCGCAGCGCGCGCCCCAGTTGATGAGCAGTACGCAGAGCGGCGGATGTGGGGACGCGGCAGAGGGGGAGAAGGAGGCGAGGAGCTCCACGGCGGCGGAGGTGGAGGCGACGGGGTAGACGGAGAAGCGGACGGAGTCGGCGGAGAGGACGTGGGTGAGGACCCTCAGCGCGCAGAGCGAGTCGGCGTCTGCCGCGGACGGGAGGATCAGGAGCGGGGACGATGAGGCGGAGGAAGCCGCTGCGGCGGCGACGGCGGCGGCGCGGAGGCGCGCGTAGAAGGAGTCGGCGCGGAGCTCACGCACCATTGCAGCATCAAAATCGAAATGGAAAATTTGGGGAATTGGGGGGAGGGATTTGGATTTGGGTGTTTTGTTTGTGGTGTGGGATAGCGGAGAGGGCGGGAGGTGTTCGAAAATTTTGGGTTTTCGGAGGGAACCGATGGCTTCGCGTTTGGAATTTGGGGATCGATTCGAGGTAAAATTTTGGTTTTCGGAGGGATCTGAACTATCGAGTGACAAGTGTGGGTTTTACGCCTGGTTTCTCTCCTTTCCTCTGAGTGACACGTGGGGTAGTACAGAATATGGGCCGCGGATGAGTACAGAATATGAGCCGTGGCCCGTGGCCGTGCGGGCCGTGCTATTCTGAAACAAATGATGGTAATATCATCAACTACATCGTTCAAAAACAAATCTCTACTGCTATTAAATAAGTAGACATCTTTATACTAGGTACATCCCAATAAACACACAAAACAATCGGCACCACCGGATCGGCTCCACTTAATGAAATCTAACCGCTAGGATGGCTCTAATCCAGCGTGAGGTGTGCACTTAGCAAATAATCTGGCAGAACGGCACCCTGGCGGAAGAAAAGTTCTGCGCTATGCTTGCGCTCGATCGTGTTCCGCCTCTCCAAACATACTGGCCCAAAGTCTGCTCCTTTCCTCACCGACCGCTGCAAATCACGGATCCGTAATCACCCAATCAATTCCTCTATCTACTCCTCCCACACGCGCATCTCCACCAATTAGGACTGAAATTACAGTCAAAAATTGCCTCGTACGTCAGTGGCGGAGCTTGCCACAACCTCCTTGGGGGGGGGGGCAAAATACAATATCTGATTTTATGGGGGGGTAAAACATACACAAACACTCTATCTAAACTCTCTCAAAAATAAATTCTGAAGTCATGTGCAAATTCTAGGGGAGCCCCCCCCCCCCCCCCTCTGAACTGCACTAAGCTCCATCGTTGCCGTACGTCGCACCACTCCGGCGAAGCAGGCCTCGCACAGGACGCCATCCTCCTACGAGCCGGCGCCTCCCCGCCGATGCTGCTTAGGACGGAGCTGCCGCATCAAGAATTCAAGATCATTCTGGAACGCTAACATTGGATGTTGCAGTTAGCCACCTCTCGACTTCGGGATGACCAGCGACGCTCATCGCCAAAGGGCATGAAGTTCACGGTATGTTGGACCCTAATGATTTGATTTTTTTCAGCTAGATTATTACAGACCAACTGTGTGCATACATCTGCAGCTGCAAAACAACCTCGGATAATTCTTGTGTAAATTTTCAGGGAAATCTAATTATGCCTGTAGGCAGAGCCATAGTATTCTTCTTCTTCTTTTCTCAAGGATGCCTAATATTCCATCACTTTACATTCGCTCTCTTCTTAATCATTCACCTGTTTCAGGAAGCACATTGCTGTTATTTTTGGTATTCTGAATCCTTCATCTATCTATTATTGCTGCACACTGAGGGCTGTAGTTTTAGATACGCTGTTTTTTTTCTTCTTTGAAACGAGGCAAAAGATATGATGTTTATATTGATAGGAGAAGCAAACATGGAGGGTCTAAGCCCAATGTTACAAAACATACGCTATATATAAATGACTGATTTATGTGAGTAAGTGAGTAGCATTACAATAATATTGATCTGCAAAATTGTTGGTCAGCTTTGCAATTGTGAGGCCGTGAGCTTGAAATAGTGATAAGGGTAGTGGCAAAGCCTCATCAAATTTCGACGTGGCTGTGAGATCGATGATGGCAGATTTTAGAGTTGTGTGGCATCGCTGGAGGCAAAAACTATGAGAAAAGTGACTCTGTTTGTCCAGAGAATGATACATCATTTTCCGAATGTTTGTAAATATTTACCTTGTGTATAAACAGTTTAAAGAGCATATTATTTTATGTAATAAAAATTATTTATTCAGGTTGATAAGTATGCATTTCTATATTTTTTAATAATTCTCACACAATATTTTCCGGATTATGATGAGTTGTGATTTTATAAAATCTTATGATAGAAATTTTTATTTAATTTAAGTAAGTTGATATGTATGCAAGATTACGATTTTAAGTAGCTCATCACCACCACTTGTATAATTGCAAGTTTAAAATTGTTCATCCTCTATTTAAGATTTTTACTATATGTTCCTAAGGTTACACGTGCATTGCACGTGCCCGATTATTAGTCCTCAAAAAAAAGATTGCTAAAAAAACTTGAATCATTGCATTTTGCTTTTATTTATTTCAGGAACTCTTCAATGAACTTAGTTGGCAAGACGAGCCGATGCATCTTCAACCTTCTCAACTTCATTAAACACATTTGAAGACCTTGAAGCGTCATCGGAGTTAATGTCGGGGAATACCAGCTTGGGTAGGTCCACGACGTGCACATAATAGAGTCAACCAGGGTGACCTATTAACGATGGTGTCAGCATCCCAAGGTACGGCTTGCCACACGTGGTTTGAAGACTTGGAGTCGAAGATACAGCAAGCCTTATAATCCTAAGGCCGGCTGACTATATAAAGTCAGCCTAAGTGTACCCTTAAGAAGACAAATTAGATATTAAAGTGTGGACAAGTCTTAAGTTAGACACAAGCAATACTTGTCGCCTAAGATTTTTTTTTTTTTTGAAAAATGTGGGGCAAAAGCTTTGCCCCATTTTCTTTTATTAAGAGAGAAAGTTATAACAAGAAAGTTGCAATGGTACAACGAATGACACTCCTTCGCCTAAGATTTTAAGCCCAACGACAGTCGTGTAATACACCTATTCGATAACAGTGATTCATGGCAGAAGTAGGGCTCTCCACTGACGGATAGACCCGAACTTGGGTACGTGTGGTGTGCCAATCCTGGCCGATTAGCCTCGGCCAACACATTGTCTCTACTCCCCCTTGCTCATTATCTCTCCTTGTACTGTCCTTTGATGTTTCAGGTACCGGCAATTCCTGAGGAGGTACAGATAAGCGACAAATAATTGCAAAAAATATATGAAGTAAATGATGTAAGTACTCAACAGTTGGGGTGTGGCCAAGGGTGGACCCACGAGAGGGCAACATGATGCGTATTGGATAGTTAGCCACTTATTACCATACGTCACTGGATGCAGCCAGCATTTTCACGTACCCTACCATGTGCGACATATACAACTCGTCTGATGATAGTACAAGCAAGGCATCTACAGTACGTTGGCTACGGCTAGAACGGTGTAGCTTGCATACCCTCGATCGCCGGGTTGTATCCATCGTGCACATGTTATGACCACCATCGAACACATGTCGACGATGATGCCCTGTCGGTGACCTCCACTCTCAGTAAAGTCCCATCTCCATCCTAGTTAACCTTAACCTTACCCTAAAAGATGGTGTATATATATCGAGACGCGCCGCTAGCATACTAGCATTCGCTCGCAAGTGCATAAGAGCATCTCTATCACATCCCAGAAAATCCCAAACCGTAAAAGTATTTTAGGTACTCGCAAACTGGTTTACAGTTTGCAACTGCATCTCGCAGAAAAAGATAAGGCATCACTAGTGGAAACATGGCCTTCGGTTTGGCTCTTTCGTTCCGGTCCCCTTACAAACCGGTACCAATGGGGGTACTAGTCCCGGTTCAAATGCCCAGGGCGCCGGCCAGGGCCAGTCCCGGTTCGTAGGGGATCTGCAGTCCCGGTTCGTGATACTAACCAGCACTAAAGGGTCGCGGCAGGCGGCCGCATTGGTGGGGCCAGCGCGAGCAACCCATAGTCTCGGTTGGCCATACGGACCGGGACTAAAGATTGGCCTTTAGTACCGGTTCTTGTTATGGACCGGGACCAACTATTTTCCCTATATCATCTCCCACCCCTAACCCGGCCGTGGCCATTTTTGAGCTCCGGGTTCATCACCATTTTCTTAACCTCTTCCTCTTCCAAGCTCGAGTTCTGCCCCTATTTTTTCCACCATTTGTCAAGCTTGGCGGCGCCTCATCTATCCAAGGGTTAGCACTTCCGGTGTTGTTTTTTTAGCTCATTTTGGTGCTAGTTAGCTCATTTCATTTTTCTAGTGCTAGCTAGGTGTTTGATGAAATGCCTAAGTTAGGGATTTTATTTTTTTACATGCAATTTGAGCTCAAATTAAAGTATAATTTCTGGGTTTTACAGTTGTCCGGTGCCCGTCCTCATTGTCGTCGATCGCCCGCGCCATCCCGTCACCGGCACCACCTCGGTGAGTCTCTTGTTTTAATCCTTTTCTTAACTTATTTATATGGTTTAGATGCATAGTTATTACTTGCATAATTGTCGGCACAGTGGAAACCAGGGTACCACGGGCCGGCCTGCCAGGGCCCACAAGATTCTTTGGATGATTTTCGCTAAGGACCAGGCTCTCCAAGCCTGGCGAGCCTCGCGAGGGGTCTTTTCTCCTCGCCGAGGATTCTCTCTCTTGGCGAGGGATCGCAACTCGATAAGGTGTCTCCGACGCCACCCGCAATTCTGTTAAGGACCAAGCCGAAGGGCTCGGCGAGGCCTCCTTCCTCACGAAGCCATCCCTGCCTCCGCGGCAGAGCGCACATGGGCTCTGCGCCATGTGCAGAGTGACGCGCGCGCTTGCGCGCGATGACGACGACGCTGCAGTTGCCGTTTCCATGTATAAAGGAGTCAACAAAGCAGCAGCAAGCAAAGCGGACAACGAGTATTGCCACTTTGGTGATAAGGGAACCGTCTGCAGCTACGCTCCAAGGGCGACGTCACCGTGGGACCCGTTCCGCCTCCGCAGCGCCAGCCCGCCGCCCGTTGGACGGTGGCCTTTTCCAGCTTTGGTGACGCCGTCCCTGCCATGGACCGCGTCCATGGCCTTCACCTTTTCTGGTGGACTTCACCTTTATGGTGCACCGCGCCTCCTCCTTCGTCGCCATGTGGTAACCCTTCCCGCCCAAATGTTTGGGCGGAAGAGGTCCGAGACGCCTATAAAAGGAGAAGGGGCACGCCCAAGCACAGGGTTCGGGATCTGGGAGCTTAGACCAAACCCTAGATCTGAAGACTAGCAAGTTGCCATTGTTAGCCACCTCGAGCTCGACAAGCTCTCCTTGTACTGTAAACCTCTCCAAGCAGTGCAATACACCAAAGCAGGACGTAGGGGTTTTACCTCCACAAGAGGGCCCTGAACCTGGGTAAGACCGAGTGTTCCATCTCTGCTGTGCTGTCCCGCAGCGAGTCCGACGAGCACCGTCGCCGAAGCACGTTGAGGGTTGTTTGATTCCGTGTTCAGCCCCTTAATCGATCCTTCTCGAGACACACCCAGTTCCTGGGACAGTTCTCCGACATTTGGCGCGCCAGGTAGGGGGCTGAGGCGCATCTTCAACCTCGACGCGGCCATGGCCGGCCCTTCTCGCGCCGAACGACTCGCTCGACGGACGGCCAGCGCCGCCACCGCTCCTCCTGTTGGCAACCCGCGCGGCCGCCCACGCGGGAGCGCCGCTCCGGCGCGTCGCGCCGACCCCGAACCCCGCGTCGAGCACCCGGAGGACGACGACATCGACCACGCTGAGGACGACCTCGACGAAGAGGAGGCCTCCTCCCTGCACCCATCGCGGGACCGTGCTGCCTCCTCGCTGGGCCGCCCTGCGCCCAGCCCGGCGACTGCGCTTCTCATGGCGCAGGAGCTGCTGCAGTACCGTCCCACGCCGGACGCTCAGGAGGCCTGGCTCAAACGCGTCTCCGAGCTCATCGGCGCCGCTCGCGCCGCCGCACCTGCACCGTCTCGTTCCCTGGTTCCTTCTGCGCTCGTGGGGGACATGGCGCACGGCGCACCTCCCGCACCTCCTCGTCACCCTGCACCCGCTCTAGCTCCACCGTTTCCACCGCAACCTGCTCCAGCGGGGGCTCCTCCTCGTGACGGCCGTGCTGCATCGCACGCGTCATCGCCGTACGACTGCCAAATCGTGCAGCGAGCCCCTGAGGACGCACGCGTGAGCATCGAGCGCGGGCAGGAACGCCGCAACCGCGCCGTCCAGGACGTCGCCACCGCCGGGCGCCACCCTCGCCAACGGCACAGTCACCTACGGCACGACGGCCGCGTTCACTCGCAGCCTCCGTCGCGTCGTCTGGCCGGTCAAGTTCAGGCCGGACCTCCCTCCGCGCTACGATGGCAAGAACAACCCCCTGGAGTTCCTGCAGCTCTACACTCTGGCCATCCAGGCCGCCGGGGGCGACGACAGGGTTATGGCGAACTGGTTCCCCATGGCCCTCAAGGACTCTGCGTCCTCATGGCTCACCAACCTCCCCGCCGAGTCCATCAACACCTGGGAGGAGCTCGACCGGTGCTTCGTCGCCAACTTCAAGGGCACGTACGAGCGCGGCCTCACCTACAACGACCTCCGCGCCGTGCGTCAGAAGCCCGGCGAGACCCTCCGCAAGTACATCCAGCGCTTCAGCCAAGTGCGCAACAAGATCCCCAACGCCACTGACGCGCAGGTCATTTCGGCCTTCCAGGCTGGGGTCACAGATGTGCGGATGCTCGAGAAGCTTGGCATCCACGACAACATCACCACCGTTGTCAAGCTCTTCGACTTGGCGGACAAGTGCGCCAAGGCTGAAGAGGGCCGCTTGTTCGTCAAGAACGAGCCAGGGGACCCCGCCGAGGGGTCCAAGAAGAAGAAATCCTCCGAGAAGCGCAAGACCACTGCGGTCCTCGCGGCAGAGCCCGACGCCAAGCAGCCTCGCCAAGCTGCCACTCCAGCCGCGGGACCCGAGAAGAAAGATGATCGTCCCTTCTGCATCTACCACAACAGGCATTCTCATGCCACCGAGGACTGCTACGACCCCAAGAGGCTTTGCGAGGCTCGCGAGGCAAACGGAGGCCGCGGCGGCCGCGGGGGACGACACTGGAACAACAACTACAACGACAGCTACCAGCAGAACCCCCAGGCCAATGCCGTCCAGCCCGCGAACGACAACCTGCCTGCCGAGACCGACGAGGGCTACCAGGTGCCTCGCGGGGCCGCTTGCATCCTCGGCGGGGCTCAGGCCCCTCGCTCCAACCGCCACTTCAAGCAACTCGCTCGCGAGGTTGCGGCAGCCCTTCCTGGAGTCGAGGCCTCCAGGCCCCTCAAGTGGTCCCACTACCCCATCACTTTCGACTCCAGCGACCACCCCAAGTCCACCTCGACTGTTGGCACCATCCCACTGGTCTGCACCCCCACCATCAACAACATCGCCGTCTCTAAGACGCTCATTGATGGGGGTGCCGGCCTCAACGTCATCTCCGTCGAGACATTCGAGAAGCTGTAGGTGCCCTACGAGCGGCTCATGCCCACCAGGCCCTTCTCGGGAGTGACAGAGGGTCTTACCACCCCTTTGGGGCAGGTGAGGCTCGCCGTCACTTTCGGCACCCAGGCCAACTACCGCACCGAGCTGATCGACTTCGACGTCACGCACATCGGCCTGCCCTACAACGCCATACTCGGCTACCCCGCCCTCGCCAAGTTCATGGCGGTGACCCACCACGCCTACAACCTCGTCAATCTCCCTGGCTCGGGTGGCACCATTGTCATCCGCGGCGTGGTCTCGGACGCCCTGTACGCTGCGCAAGCGGCCTACAAGGCTGCCGCGGTGGCGTCACCCGCTGACGAGGACGAGGAACCCCTCCCAAGGCCCCCCGCGAAGAAGAAGCAGTTGTTCTCTCAGGAGAAGGCCGCGACAAAGCAAGTGCCTCTTGAGGCAAACGGCTCGGGGGCTAGCGTCACCATCAGTGCCAACCTGCCTCCCAAATAGGAAAGCGCGCTCGTCGCCTTCCTCAGGGCAAACTCTGACATGTTCGCATGGACACCGTCAGATATGTCCGGAGTACCGAGGGAGGTGATCGAGCACCACTTAGCCGTGTGTCCAAACGCACGCCCCATCAAGCAAAAAGCGCGGCGCCAGGCGCCAGAGAAGCAAGACTTCATCATCAAGGAAGTAGACAAGCTGAAGAAGGCCAGCATCATCAAGGAAGTGGTCCACCCCACTTGGCTCGCCAATGGTGTGGTCGTGCCCAAGCACACCGGAGGAAGCCGCCTCTGCATCGACTTCACCGACCTCAACAAGGCCTGCCCCAAGGACCCCTACCCCCTCCCGAGGATCGACCAGATCGTGGACTCCACCGCCGGCTGCGCACTCCTCTGTTTTCTGGATGCCTTCTCTGGTTACCACCAGATCAAGATGGCGAAGGAAGACGAAGAGAAGACAGCATTTCTCACCCCTTGTGGTGTGTTCTGCTACGTCTGCATGCCCTTCGGCCTGAAGAACGCCGGCGCCACTTTCCAGCGCCTCATGAGGATCGCCCTGGGGGCTCAAATGGGGAGGAATGCAGAGGCCTACGTCGACGACATTGTGGTCAAGACTCGCGAGAAGGACACACTCATCACGGACCTCGAGGAGACCTTTTCCAACCTGCGCAAGGTCAACATCAAGCTGAACCCCGCCAAGTGTGTCTTCGGGGTCCCTTCAGGCAAGCTCCTCGGGTTCCTGGTGTCCCATCGCGGCATCGAGGTCAACCCCGACAAGATCAAGGCCATAGAGCAGATGCAGCCTCCTCGTCGCCTCAAGGACATGCAGCGCTTAGCGGGATGTATGGCCAGCCTTGGCCGTTTCATCTCCAAGTTCGGCGAGAGGGCGCTGCCATTCTTCAAGATCATGAAGAGGTCCGGTCCTTTCAAGTGGACCCCTGAAGCAGAAAAGGCCTTCGAGGACCTGAAGAAATACCTGGCGAGCCCACCCATCATGGTTGCCCCACGCCCTCGCGAGCCTCTGAAGCTGTATCTTGCAACCACTCCTCAGACAGCGAGCGCGGTCTTGGTGGCTGAAAGGGAAGAGCCAGTCCTCGCCAAGCAGACCTCTGCCTCGCCAAGCCCAGAACCCCCCGATAAGGAGGCACCCTCGTCAAGCATCCAGCCTCCTGTCGAGCCTCCCCAAGTGGGGCCTCAAGAAACCCTCGTCGAGGACTCCACCAAGCCTGGAGAGGAGTCAGCCGCTACCACACCAACGACTACCCTCGTCGAGCATCCCGTGTACTTCGTCAGCACAGTACTGCGGGACGCTCGCGAGCGCTACCCCATGCAGCAAAAGCTCCTCTTCTCGCTCCTCATCGCCTCCAGGAAACTGCGCCACTACTTCCAGGGCCACCCCATCAAGGTGGTCACCTCATATCCCCTGGAGCAGGTCCTGCGCAACCCAAACGCGACAGATCGCGTCGCAAGCTGGGGCATAGAGCTACAACCCTTCGAGCTGGAGTTTGACACCACCAGGGTCATCAAGGGCAGGGCGCTGGCTGATTTCATGGCCGAATGGACGGACACACGTGAAGAAGAGCCTCAAGAGGAAGAGGTTACAACCTCAGGAGGGACGACACCAAGCCACTGGACCATGCACTTCGACGGCGCCTTCGCGGCCAGGAGTGCAGGAGCTGGTGCCGTCCTCACCTCACCGACAGGCGACAAGCTCTACTACGCCGTCCAACTATGCTTCAAGGACAATGACAAGGTCTCCAACAACATTGCTGAATATGAAGGCCTCCTCGCCGGGCTCAGAGCCGCCATCGCCCTCGGCATCAAGTACATCCTCATCAAGGGCGACTCCCAGCTCCTCGTCAACTTCTCCAACAAAAGCTATACGCCAAAGGACACCTACATGGTGGCCTACCTTGAAGAGGTACGCAAGCTGGAGAAGCACTTCAGGGGCATGGAGCTCAAGCACATCCCGCGGGCAGAAAACCAAGAGGCAGATGAAATTGCTCGGCGAGTAGCAAGAAGAGAAGCCCAGAAGCCTGGAGTGTTCGAGGAGAGACTCACCAAGGCCTCGGTCAAGCAACCTGTGGTCAACATCAGCATCGACGAGGAGCTCCCACCTGCCCCACCGAGCGGAGCACCAAACTGTGGGTTGCCCTCGGGCGATCGCTTGCTGCTAACTCTGGTACGACAAGACACAGGTTGGATCGACGAGATCAAGAACTACCTGCAAAACCGAGCCCTCCCCGAAGACGACGCAGAGGACGAGAGAATTGCTCGCCAGGCCAAGTCCTACTGCCTCCACGACGGAGATCTGTACCGCAAGCGACCCAATGGGGTTGCGCTGCGGTGCGTCCCTGCCGAGGAAGGTCGCCAGCTCATCAACGACATCCACAGCGGCGAGTGCGGCCACCACTCTTCCTCGCGCACCATTGCAGGCAAGGTCTTCCGGAGTGGCTTCTACTGGCCCTCAGTGCTTCAAGATGCTGCCGAAATCGTCCAGTCCTGCGACGCATGCCAATTCCACACCAAGCAAATCCACCAGCCCGCGCAAGGACTCCAGACGATCCCGCTCTCCTGGCCGTTCGCGGTCTGGGGGCTGGATCTGCTGGGACCCTTCCCGCGAGCGCTCGAGGGCTACCGCTACCTCTACGTCGCCATCGACAAATTCACCAAGTGACTTGAGGTGGAACCCATGCGCACCATTCCGGTGAAATCGGCGGTAAAATTCATAAGGAGCCTAGTCTGCCACTTCGGCGTGCCCAACTGCATCATCACCGACAATGGCTCACAATTCATCAGTGGCGCCTTCAAGTCCTACTGCGGCAGCATCGGTGCCCAAATCTGCTACGCCTCGGTGGCGCACCCACGAAGCAACGGGCAGGCCGAACGAGCCAACGCCGAGGTGCTCAAGGGCCTCAAGACGAGAAGTTTCAACCGCCTCAAGGCCAGCGGCAAGCACTGGATCGATGAGCTCCCCTCGGTGCTCTGGTCCATCCGCACCACGCCAATGAAGCCAACTGGTGAGACGTCGTTCTCCCTCGTCTATGGCACTGAAGCCGTCCTCCCCAGCGAGATCACCCATGGCTCTCCGTGAGTCCTGGCCTTCAAGGAGGCTGAGGTGGACGAACTCCGCAACGACGACCTGCTGCTGCTCGAAGGCCTCCGCCGCAATGCGGCCCTGAGAGCGGCAAGGTACCAGCAAGACCTCCGTCGCTACCACAGCCGCCACATCCGCCCGCGCACTCTCGAAGCAGGAGACCTCGTCCTGAGGAGAATCCTCTCCAGGGCAGGCCTCCACAAGCTCTCACCAATGTGGGAAGGCCCCTACAGAGTCATGCACATCGCAAGGCCTGGCTCCGCGCGGCTCGAGACAGAGGACGGCATTCCTGTCGCCAACCCCTGAAACATCCAGCACTTGCGCAAGTTCTACCCCTGATCGCCCTCGGTGAGCAACTTTTTGCATCAAGGGAGAGCCACGCGCCATCATCCTCCACGAGGAAAACTTCGGGCTCCCCTCTCTACTACACGTTGCCGCGGGCCATTCGAGAAGACTCCCAAGCCATCACGCCTCGGCAAGGTAACCTCTTCAGGCACCATGCCTTGGCGTGGTGGATCCCCATGCCCAGCCATGGTGGACCGCAGGCTCTACAAGCCACCCCCGCATAGGGGCCCCCTCTGAGCTCTCTCTACATGCGCCGCCACGGGCGGGCCCCCTCGAGAGTTTCAGCCACAGCATGTGGAACCCCATGCCTGACATGGTGGATTTTTTGTGTTTCTGGCCACGCCAGTGTAATGAACATCTATTTCAGGTCATTTTGAACCTTTGCGCATCGCGCCAGCATATTTTATGGCTTCGGTAAGCTGTTATGTTATTGCTGTTTATTCTCGCTCGTATGATCCATCCTGTGTATCTCGCGAGCGGGGGCTAGCATGGTGCCATGCCACGGGAGCATCCCGGCAGCGCCTCAAACCCAAGGGATCCGAGCTCTGAACTCACGGGTCAGCCTTCATGCATGTCAACTCCCAAGGAGCTCTGAACTCATGAGCCGGCTCCCGTGCACGTCAACTCACCAAGGACCTTGGTGCCTGTTCTCCTCGCGAGACACCCATGAAGGAGCCTACGAGCACGCATAAGTTATCTAGCTATGTATCGTTTGTGGGTACGCCTATCTGTCAAAACGCAGGAAAACAGGTCCAAAGCGAGCGCCAGGGAACCAACACCCTCTCCAAGGCAAAAACATCTCGCCAGGGAACCAACACCCTCTCCAAGGCAAAAACATCTCGCCAGGGAACCAACACCCTCTCCAAGGCAAAAACATCTCGCCAGGGAACCAACACCCTCTCCAAGGCAAAAACATCTCGCCAACAAAGCCAACTGGTGAGACGCCGTTCTCCCTCGTCTATGGCGCTGAAGCCGTCCTCCCCAGCGAGATCACCCATGGCTCTCCGCGAGTCCTGGCCTTCAAGGAGGCTGAGGTGGACGAACTCCGCAACGACGACCTGCTGCTGCTCGAAGGCCTCCGCCGCAATGCGGCCCTGAGAGCGGCAAGGTACCAGCAAGACCTCCGTCGCTACCACAGCCGCCACATCCGCCCGCGCACTCTCGAAGCAGGAGACCTCGTCCTGAGGAGAATCCTCTCCAGGGCAGGCCTCCACAAGCTCTCACCAATGTGGGAAGGCCCCTACAGAGTCATGCACATCGCAAGGCCTGGCTCCGCGCGGCTCGAGACAGAGGACGGCATTCCTGTCGCCAACCCCTGAAACATCCAGCACTTGCGCAAGTTCTACCCCTGATCGCCCTCGGTGAGCAACTTTTTGCATCAAGGGAGAGCCACGCGCCATCATCCTCCACGAGGAAAACTTCGGGCTCCCCTCTCTACTACACGTTGCCGCGGGCCATTCGAGAAGACTCCCAAGCCATCACGCCTCGGCAAGGTAACCTCTTCAGGCACCATGCCTTGGCGTGGTGGATCCCCATGCCCAGCCATGGTGGACCGCAGGCTCTACAAGCCACCCTCGCATAGGGGCCCCCTCTGAGCTCTCTCTACATGCGCCGCCACGGGCGGACCCCCTCGAGAGTTTCAGACACAGCATGTGGAACCCCATGCCTGACATGGTGGATTTTTTGTGTTTCTGGCCACGCCAGTGTAATGAACATCTATTTCAGGTCATTTTGAACCTTTGCGCATCGCGCCAACATATTTTATGGCTTCGGTAAGCTGTTATGTTATTGATGTTTATTCTCGCTCGTATGATCCATCATGTGTATCTCGCGAGCAGGGGCTAGCATGGTGCCATGCCACGGGAGCATCCCGGCAGCGCCTCAAACCCAAGGGATCCGAGCTCTGAACTCACGGGTCAGCCTTCATGCATGTCAACTCCCAAGGAGCTCTGAACTCATGAGCCGGCTCCCGTGCACGTCAACTCACCAAGGACCTTGGTGCCTGTTCTCCTCGCGAGACACCCATGAAGGAGCCTACGAGCACGCATAAGTTATCTAGCTATGTATCGTTTGTGGGTACGCCTATCTGTCAAAACGCAGGAAAACAGGTCCAAAGCGAGCGCCAGGGAACCAACACCCTCTCCAAGGCAAAAACATCTCGCCAGGGAACCAACACCCTCTCCAAGGCAAAAACATCTCGCCAGGGAACCAACACCCTCTCCAAGGCAAAAACATCTCGCCAGGGAGCCAACACCCTCTCTAAGGCAGAATGCCTCGCTAAGCTAAGTACAAACACTTGGTCGAATTTCCTCTTGCTGGTTTTTGCCCCTCGAGTCTCTTTTCTCTCTCCTACGCCTCATGGGCTGCTTGCACGTCAAAGGGGGGCCCCAAGCATCGCGCTTCGAGGAGCTCTTACTTCTTGAGGCCTCACACACCCCCCGGCCTTGTGGAGCCCTGACTCTCACATACCGAAGCGGCGGTGGTGTAGTGCTAAGAGAGGGTCCTAAGACGCAGAGCGAAAAAGACATGAAAGGGAAAGACAAAGGCCTCCCGAGGGACATTCACAAGCACACTCCAATATAACTTGACAAGTTCTTACAAGGTTTACAACCAAAATGAATGCTAAGCTAGTCTATGCCTCTGCACGCCCAGATGCAGGAGTTCAGGCCGTTGCGCCCCCCGAGGTGCCTGCCTTGTCCACGGCGGTCTCCGCCTCCTCTTCCAGAGTATCCTCCTCGTCGTCGCCTTCGATCACGACTTGGTCGAATTTCCTGGCGAACGCGATGGCGGCCTGTGTGGCGGTCTCCCGCGCCTTGTTGCTGATGGCGCGCGGCGGTGCCATCACGTCCTTAAGGTCAAGTGAGGGCTGGAGCCTCACGAGGTTGCTGAAGATGTTGGTGACGGCGACGACAAGGAGCTCGCGGCTCTCCTCCACAACGCGCTCATCAAAACCCTTCGCGACCCCTTCAAGCCTCCTGAGGAACTGCTCAAAGAAGTACGAATACGTGGTTTCATCGTCGGTCGCTGCGGAGAAGGAGGGGACGTCGATCCTCAGATCGTCCCCGACCGCGTGCGCACGGCTCACCAAGCTTTGAAGAATACTCTGGCGCTGGCACGTCATGGACCGGCCTACCTGGCGCTGGTCCCGTGCCTGCTCCATCAGGGCCGCGACCGGCCCCACCTGCTGCCGGAGCTCCTCCAGGTCCCTCTCCAGGGCGATGGCGTTCCCCTCCGCGCGAGCCTGGGCCTCCCGGGAGACCTCGAGGCAAGAGGTCAACCGCTTCTCCTCCTGCTCAAGCCCCTTGATGCGTTTTTCGAACTCCTTGCGCTTGGACTTGAAGCGGTCCTCCTGTTTCGTGGCCTTCTCGTCATATTCTTTGGCGAGGCTCTCGTGGATGAGCTTGACCTTGGTGTCAGCCTCTTCTTGGAGCCTCTTCCGCTCCGCCGCGAGGTTGGCTTCGTCCTTGGCCACCCGGCCCTCGCGCTCCTGCAGCTGCCCCTCGCGGGTGGCCTGGTCCTTCTCGAGTAGCTGGACCTGCTCCTCGCGCCTGTGCAGCTCCTTCTCGCGGAGGGAGAGCTCCTCCTCGTGCCGCACCAGCTCTGCCTCGCGGGGCGCCAGCTGCCCCTCGCGGGCATCTAGCAGCTCGCGGAGCTCCTTCAGGCTGGCCCTTGCGACCTCGGAGTCAGCGGCAAACTTCTGCTCCGCGGCCGCCAGCTCGTCATGCTTGGAGGCGGCCTCCACCTCGAGCGCTTCCCTGGCGGCGTCGAGCTCTTCCATCACCTCCTGTGCCTCCCGCTTGACGCTGTCGCGGGTCTCTTTGGCGAAGCGGAGGGCCTCTTGGCGCTCCGCCTGGGCCGCCGCGTCCTGCCGGCAGCACATCTCCACCCTCTCGTGAAGAAGGGTCCAGGCCTCGCTGAGCCTTGCCCTTTCCTCCGCCAGGGCGTTTTCTTCTTCGGCGAGCTGCTCCTCCAGCCCGTCGAGCGCCCGCCGCGCCTGGTTGAGGACGATCCGGCGATGAATTGCTTGGCGCCGCGGCTCCTGTAGCGCCAAGGCTCCCGCACTACTGCTGGGTGCGGAGTCCTCGATCCTCGTCAAGGCGCCCGGGGCCTCCTGCCTCGGGCCCATGACCGCCTCTGATGCGGTCCGGGGGCTTGTGGGGGCGCCTCCCTCGATGCTCGCTTCGGTTGCCCTCTGGGGGCTAGGCGCCCTCTCGCGCTCAGCTCCAGCGCCGGTGGGCTCCGGAGGTGCCTCCGCCTCCTGCTCCTCAGGGGCGCCTCCGGCCCCCTCTGTGACGGCCGCGTCCGCCGCGGCCTCGGGCACATCGGCCCCTTATGGGGGAGCCTCCCCCTCCGTTGGGGGCGGCTCCATGACGATCTCTTCGTCCACCCTCTCCTCCTCCGTCTTGGTCTGGACGGGAGGAGTGGCCATCCTTGTTGGCAATGGCGGTGCCACCTCTTCTACCACCTCCTCCGTGCGGTGCTCGACCCCGGGAGGAGTCGCCGCTCGAGCCGAGGACGGCGTCACCTCTTCGGTCACCTCCTCCTCGCGGTGCTCCACCGCGGGGGGAGTGGCCGCGCGAACTGGCGACGGCGTGGCCTCCTCAACCACCACCACCTCCGCGTGGTGCTTGACCGCGGGAGGGATAGCTGCCTGCTGCGGCTCACCAGTCGAGGGCGTCTCCGCGATGATGCTGGTGGTCTCTCCAGCCTTGCAGAGCTGCCGCCTCTTTGGCTCCGCAGGTCTCCTGAAAGGAAGACAAGTTGAAGATCCTTCAAGGGGTTTTTCTAAGAAACAGAATGCTAAAGGAAAAAGGAAAGAATCAAAGGCTTTCTCATCGGCCATCACCCACACCCTCTTCTTCGCCTTGGGCGGCTGGGTGTTGCTTGCTCCGGCCTCCTCCCGAGCCGCTCCTGTCTCCGCGCGAGGGGGGTCTCTCGCCGTTGCGGCCCTCCTGTCGTGGACGGCCTTGGAGCGGGGTTCGCAGCGCCCTCCCCCGCCGCCGCTCGTCTCCTCCTCCTCTTCGACGCGCTGGGAGCGGGCGACGCAGAAGACATCCTCCTCGTCGCTGGAGGAGAGCACCTAGAGGTCCACCTCAGCAGGAACGCTCCTTGAGGAGCCGGCGTCCTCACCGACGGGGTCGGTGCCCCTCGAGGGGCTCTTCCTCGCCGAGGGGGTCCTCGTCTCTCGAGGCCTCTTCCTCCGCAGACTCCTCGGCCTCCTCAGGCTCCGGAGGCTCGTCCATGTACTCCGGCTCCGCCGCCCACGGGTTAGGGCGAGGCCCGCGGTGCCCCGCGGGCACCATTCCCCATTCGTCGAACGTGGGCATGCACGCGCGCTGCTCCACGATGCTCTCCTCGGCGAAGCAGATGAGTGGCTTGGCCTCCTCCTTGGTGGGGGACGGGACCTCCGACGTCGCGAAGAGGACGCCCATGATCTGGCGTAGTACCTCAGGCACGAAGCCATCCTTGCTCAGGCGCATTGCGTCCTCCTTGCCGTTGTACCGCCACACCGGCTCGGCGTGCAGCTGCAGGGGAGCGATCCGGCGCCTCGTGAAGTCTTTTGCTACCATCTGGCCGGTGACCCCTGCCTCGCGGAGGCTCTGGATGAACACGTACACCACGTCGAGCCTCGGGCCCCTGAAGTCCGCGCTCGCCCAGCGCGCCCACTTCCTCGGGGGCGCCTCGGGCACCTCCAGGAGAGGGTGAGTGGCCTTGGCGTCGACGAAGAGCCACTTCTCGCGGAACTTCTCCACCTTCTTCGTCACCTTGGTGATGGCGTTCTCACCGCACCAGGCGATGGGAATGTAGTTCTCGCTCCTGGCGTCGGCGATGCGGAAGGAGACGCATCCGAGCCGCTCATTCTGGGCGGTGCTCCGAAGAGAGTAGAAGCTACGGAAGAGCGCCACCGAGGGGCGGATGCCGATGTAGGCCTCGCAGAGGTGGGCGAAGATGGCGAGGATGAGGATGGAGTTGGGATGAAGATGAAGCAGCTGGATCTGGTACACCTCCAAGATCGCCAGGAGGAAGTCGGAGAACGGCGGAACCAGGCCGGCGTAGAGACTATGGAGGAAGATGGGGTAGAACGCCTCGGTGAGCCTGCTGCCGGCCGGCCTCATCTCGGTGGCACCATGCTCGTTGGTGCTCATCGCTGCTAGATGGCGCACCTTGGCTACCCCCACCGCGGTGACGCGGGTCCGCGGTAGTGCTCCCTCGAGAGCAGCAGCACGCGCCATCGCCGCCGACGCACCGGCCCGCATTGCAGCTTTGCCCTTCGGGTCGGTGTTGGCTTTCTTGGGCGCCATCGGTCGCCGGAGAAGAAGATGAAGACTCTAGAGTTGGAGGCGAGGGGAGAAGTGTGCGGAGGAGTTATGGGAGAAGTGAAGGGCGCCGACCGCGCGCCCAGGCTTTATTGACCGGCTCCCGAGTCGTGGCGGGCCCCGCCACGTCGCCCGTTGGAGCCGAGGAGATCGTGGCCGCGGGTGCAACCGCTGCGCTCCACGTGTCGCGGCCCTGTCAGGCATCTTTGGCCCCTCGACGCTTCGCCTTCGTCCATGGGCCTCGGCGTGCCCATCGTGGGCCCGGGGGCTACTGTCGGCACAGTGGAAACCAGGGTACCACGGGCCGGCCTGCCAGGCCCACAAGATTCTTTGGATGATTTTCGCTAAGGGCCAGGCTCTCCAAGCCTGGCGAGCCTCGCGAGGGTTTTCCCTCGCGAGGGTCTTTTGTCCTCGCCGAGGATTCTCTCCCTTGGCGAGGGATCGCAACTCGACAAGGTGTCTCCGACGCCAGCCCGCAATTATGCTAAGGACCAAGCCGAAGGGCTCGGCGAGGCTTTTTGCCTCGCCGAGACTCCTTCCTCACGAAGCCATCCCTGCCTCCGCGGCAGAGCGCACATGGGCTCTGCGCCATGTGCAGAGTGACGCGCGCGCTTGCGCGCGATGACGATGACGCCGCAGTTGCCGTTTCCATGTATAAAGGAGTCAACAAAGCAGCACCAAGCAAAGCGGACAACGAGTATTGCCACTTTGGTGATAAGGGAACCGTCTGCAGCTACGCTCCAAGGGCGACGTCACCATGGGACCCGTTCCACCTCCGCAGCGCCAGCCCGCCGCCCGTTGGACGGTGGCCTTTTCCAGCTTTGGTGACGCCGTCCCTGCCATGGACCGTGTCCATGGCCTTCACCTTTCTGGTGGACTTCACCTTTACGGTGCACCGCCCCTCCTCCTTCGTCGCCATGTGGTAACCCTTCCCACCCAAATGTTTGGGCGGAAGAGGTCGAGACGCCTATAAAAGGAGAGGGGGAACGCCCAAGCAAAGGGTTCGGAATCTGGGAGCTTAGACCAAACCCTAGATCTGAAGACAAGCAAGTAGCCATTGTTAGCCACCTCGAGCTCGACAAGCTCTCCTTATACTGTAAACCTCTCCAAGCAGTGCAATACACCAAAGCAGGACGTAGGGGTTTTACCTCCACAAGAGGGCCCTGAACCTGGGTAAGACCGAGTGTTCCATCTCTGCAGTGCTGTCCCGCAGCGAGTCCGACGAGCACCGTCGCCGAGCACGTTGAGGGTTGTTTGATTCCGTGTTCATCCCCTTACTCGATCCTTCTCGAGACACACCCAGTTCCTGGGACAGTTCTCCGACATTATCTCATGGATAAAGTCAATACAAAGATTCATGTTTAATCATAATGATATAATATGATCAACTGCACCCAGGGTTAACACAGTATGTTTGCTTGGTAAAGATAGAAGGAAAAGGAAAACTGACTCAACATTAAAGTAAAATAAAGGCCCTTCACAGAGGGAAGCAGGGATTAGTCATGTGCTAGAGCTTTTTGATTTTTTTTAAACAGAGATAAAAATAATTTTGAGTGGTGCATGCTTTCGTCAACGATTCTACAACAAAGAAACTAGCTAGTCTTCCATAACAAGTAAGGCTTTTAGACTTTTGAGAGCGGCTGGTTTTAGAGGAATGAGGTCGCTTCTCTTTTCTCCTTGGTTTCACCACTAACCAATGTTTTACTGATTTCTCAGGTTTACACTGTGCGGAGAAGAATGGTGGGTTATATTTATATTTTGCTTAAGCCATCTCTCGGGTCAAATTCAAGTGAGGACGTGAACCATCAACACCGGGTGAAAGGGGGAAATGACCTTGCTTGTCACAGGTTATATCTAGAATCTCACTGCTTACTCATGAGCTTAAAAACAGAGACACAAAAGGGAAAATTTTGAAGTTTTAAAGATAGCACATGACAAATTTACTTGGAATGGTAGGAAATACCATGCATAGGTAGATATGGTGGACACAAATGGCAAAGACATTAGGCTCAGTGATTTGGATGCACGAGAAGTATTCCCTCTCAGTACGGAATTTTTGGGCTTAGCAGGATATCAAGCAAACCTACGATGTTAACCGGTACAAGAATAAACATACAACATAAATCAATCATAAGCATAAACCTCTACACCGTCTCCCTTGTTGACCAAACATTTCTTTTGGTGGAAAGATTAGCTCTAGAAATTAGCAACTACGAAGTACCACACAGTTTCAAGCTTTTAACTGTAGTTCTTCACTAATTAGTTTCCACATAAATAACCAGCAAGTTAAAGCATTAATCTTAATATCTCAATACAATTGAGAAGCATCAAATATCCACACAATGATCTATAAGACTATGCAGGCTTTTATTTCACTCCATTATCACATGCATAGCATTTTGTCATTCCAACAATTCCATCAAATAATAACAACTCTCCAACAAGTATAAGTGAAGAACAAGAGAGTCTAACATCAACAACTAGCAGCTCTAAACAAGATAAAAGCTAAAAGTGAGAGCTTACTAGCAAACAAATAGTAGCTAAGAATACTCAAAAAGATATAAGCGAAGCAAAGGAGTATTCAAACGAAAAAGCAGAGCGTGTCTCTCTCCCACACAAATAGAGCTAGGATCCAACATAAATATGACCAGAAAACAAACAAAACAAACTGAAAGCAAAACAAAAAGACGCTCCAAGAATAGCGCATAATATGTAAAGTGATAAAAACTTAGTTCAACGAAGACGACCTGATGATAGTCGATGAAGTGAAGGGTATGCCTTGGGCATCCCCAAGCTTAGATGCTTGAGTGTTCTTGATATTCATAGGGGTGCCATGAGGGCATCCCCAAGCTTGAGATGTGATCCATACTTCAATTTCTTCATCATCCTCTCTTTTGGAACTTAAAAACTCCCTTCACACAAAACTTCTCATAAACTGATTAGAGGGTTAGTGCTCATAAAATAAAATGCACGTGTGTTCCACTAAGACATATTGCAAAAACTTGATTTAGCATTCGCTAATGTTTATTAAGCCTCAATGTGGTACTCCTCCAGAGAGTATCATACTTGACGATAATAAAAGAGGCGAATACAAAATAAAGGCATAATCTGTCAAAAACTGAATAGTTTGTAAATATCTAATTTTTAGAAGAACTTCTGTAGCTCAAATAAAAAAATACGAAACTAACGAAAGATATATAAAAATATAAGGCTTGCTGTCAAAAATTTCCAGAAAAAGATAATGTTCTGGGAATTTTCGGATTTTCCTGGAACAGGAGCTCAGAATCTATTTCTAAACAGCAAAACAATACCTCGAACTTTCAATGCATTAGAGGCTAAACTTGGCACAAAAAAAAACAAAAAGAAAAAGATACAATGAAGTTGCTACAGAAGCAACAACTCCATGACTCAAGAAAAACTAAAACAAAACTGAAAGAAAAGATGGGTTGCCTCTCAACAAGCGCTTTTCTTTAACGCCTTTTAGCTAGGCGCAATGCCAAATATCAAGTCTTTTCGGAGGCCTTAGCAACATCAAGAGCATAGCTAGACCTTATGATTGATTCAAAAGTAAGCTTCTTTATCTTTCTACAGAAGTGTTTCATCCCTCTTTTATGGGGGAACTGAAATCTTATATTTCCCTCTTTCATATCAATAATAGCACCAACGGTTCTAAAAAACGGTCTTCCCAAAATAATAGGACAAGAAGAATTGCACTCAATGTCCATGACAATAAAATCAACGGGAACATAGTTGTAATTAACAATAATAAGAAAATCATCAACCCTACCCAAAGGTTTCCTCTTAGAAGAATCAGCAAGATGAACATTTAAATAGCATTTTTCCAAAGGATTCAAATTAAGCATATCATATAAACTTTTAGGTATGATAGAAACACTAGCACCAAGATCACCCAAAGCATTACAATCAAAGTCATTTATTTTCATCTTAATAGTAGGTTCCCAACCATCTTCTAATTTTCTATGAATAGAAGTTTCTAGCTTAAGCTTTTCTTCCCTAGCCTTGATAAGAGCATCGGTAATGTGTTTAGTGAAAGCAATATTTAATTTACTAGCATCCGGTGACTTAGCAAGATTTTGTAGGAACTTTATGACTTCAGTAATATTGAAATTATCAAAATCAATATCATCATCTTTAAATAGGCTAGGATAGGAGGATCCTCATTAGTAGTTTGGATAGTATAAACATTAACAGTATTACTATTCTTTTCAGCAATTCTAGCTTCTTCTTCCTCTCTAGCCCACCTAGCATGCAAACGAGCTAACATCCTCTCATTGTTATTAATTTGAATAGAAAGAGCATTTAAAGATTCAGTAGGCTTGTCTTGAAGAGGAGTGGTTCTAATTTTTAAAATTTCAACATCATGAGCAAGATTTTCCACTTTAGAGACAAGACTATCAAGGTTTTCAAGTTTATCTTCAACAGTTTTGTTGAAAGCTCTTTGTGAAGTGATAATTTCTTTTAAAACATTTTCAAGATCAGAGGACACATTCTTATTAGAATTATAATAATTACCATAAGTGTTGCCATTATTGGGAGGATAAGGATTATAGTTGTTACTACCAAAATTATTTCGATAAGCATTATTGTTGAAGTTATTCCTATTAAGTAAATTAACATCAACTTGATCCTTTTTTTGAGAAATTAATGAAGCAAGAGGAACATTATTAGGATCAATAGAGGACTGATTGGTAGTAAGTATAGACATAATCATATCAACCTTCTCACTCAAAGAGGAAATTTCCTCGGCAGAATTTACCTTCTTACCAGTTGGAGCTCTTTCGTTATGCCATTGTGAATAATTTGTCATCATCTCATCCAAGAGTTTAGTTGCTGCACCTAATGTGGTGGACATAAAGGTGCCTCCCGCAACCGAGTCCAATAGGTTTCTTGAAGAAAAAATCAAACCTGCATAAAAAGTTTGGATAACCATCCATGTAGTTAATCCATGCGTGGGACAATTTTTAACCATAGATTTCATTCTTTTTCCCAAGCTTGAGCAACATGTTCATTATCAAATTGTCTAAAGTTCATAATGTTACTCCTCAATTGTATGATTTTAGCAGGTGGATAATATTTTCCAATAAAAGCATCTTTGCATTTAGTCCAAGAATCAATGCTATTCCTAGGCAAAGACAATAACCATTCTTTTGCTCTCCCTCTCAAAGAGAAAGGGAAAAGCTTCAGTTTTATGATGTTATTTTCTACCTCTTTATATTTTTGCATATCACATAACTCAAAAAAGTTATTTAAACGAGAGGCGGCATCATCAGTACTAGCACCAGAAAATTGCTCTTTCATAACAAGATTTAGCAAAGCAGGTTTAATTTCATAAGATTCCGCTTTAGTAGCGGGTGGAGCAATTGGAGAGCATATGAAATCATTGTTATTAGTGCTAGTAAAGTCACACAACTTGGTGTTTTCAGTGGAAGACATAATGATAAGATAAAATAACAAGACATGAATAAAGACTACACTAATTTTTTTTGGTTTTAAAATTTTGAAACAAGAAAATAAACTAAACGAGAAATAAAACAAGCAAGACAAAAGAAAAGTAAAGTGATTGAGAGTATGAGACTCCCCTTGCTATAGCTCCAAAGTCCCCGGCAACGGCGCCAGAAAACTGCTTGATTGCTGATGATGATAGCGTTGGGTAGTGCCCCAAGCAAAGGCGTGGATGTAGTAAGTAGCAGTTTTCCCTCGTTTAACGAACCGAGGTTTATCGAACTAGTAGGACTTTGAAATTAACAACGAGGTGAACGTTGATGATCTCTGGTGCTTAATCGTCAATGAATGTGGACCTGCACACACTCAAACAATTACTTTGCCCCCAACGGCGGAAAGGTTGTCAATCTTTCCGGTCTCCTGAAAACAAAGCGGTTAAACATATAGTGTAGTGAATGAAATTATGGAAACGGACCAGAGGAGTAATGATGATGAAAAACAAGTAAATGAGGTTGTAAACAATGTAAAAAGATGGACCGGGGGCCATGGGTTCAGTAGTGGAGTCTCTTAAATAAATAAAACACTCATATGATGGGTACACAAATTACAGGTAGGCAATTGACAAGATTATGACACAAATTTAATCTAGCTATGACAAAGAGTACATGGTAATATTTATGTAGGCATCACGACAAAGAACAAAGACCGTTGAATCCAACTGCATCTTTGTCTAAAAAGTCCACCGTGGAATCGCTATCCAGCCTGTCACCCATCGGTATTAAGTTGCAAGCAACCGACATTTGCATTAAGTAAAGCGCATGAAGTAAGCAATATTAAACATCAAAATAGACTTTAACACCGCTGTTTTACCCTTAGTAGCAACAGCACACCCTCGCCCTTAGACGTTTCTGTCACTCGTGCCCAGGAACAAAAGGGGGCATGAACCCACTATCTAGCATAAATACTTCCTCTTGGAGACACACATAATTACTTGGCCAAAGCAACTACACACATCGGAGAGCATGCAAGAACATAAATGAACATATAAGAATCATGCACAATCTGATCATAACTTCATAATCCATCGGATCCTAGCAAACACATCACATAGCATTACAATAGTCAATCTCTCACAAGATCATAAGACATGAAGCACAAGGGTGAGAGACTACCATCTAGCTACTGGCATGGACCCATGGTCCAAGGTGGAACTACTCACAAATCATCCCGGAGAAAGGCATGGCGATGAAGAGCCCTCCGGGATCGATCTCCCCTCCGGCAAGGTGCCGGGATCAGCTTCAGAATCACCCCTGAACTAGGGTTTATGGTGGCGGCGGCTCGGGGTGACTTCTCTGGAAAAAAATGGCCGCCTCGATGTTTTTTAGGGCATGAGGCAATTATAGGCGTCGAGGGGGGACCGAGGAGGCGCCCTAGAAGCAGGGGTGGTCCCACCCGCGGGGTGGTGAAGGGGTTCGTTGCATAGAAAACAAAAAAAATTCTACGTAACAAGCGGAAGAAACCCAACGGATGTAGATCTATTAAATGAAGGTAGTGAGAAGGAGATCCAATATCTTACCCTCAAAGAATGAACAAAGCCTTTTGTCGATGCAGGAGTTGGTCTGTTGATCCCCGCAACTAGACTCATCTAGTCGCGAGGAGATGTATTATCCGATCCGAGATCCAATCCGATGGAGCGCCGCATGAGCAGCACCTCCCCGGTATCCACACGTATGGCTCGATGTAGACTTCCTCTCCTTGATCCCGCAAGCGAGGAGGAAGTGGCTCGCGAGATTTCAGCAGCACGATGGTGTGGTGGTAGATATGGTGGAGAAATTCCTGCAGGGCTTCGCCAAGCGGCTGCAGGAGAGAGGAGGGAGGTGGGAGAGGGAGGCCGGCGGCTAGGGTTCAAGGGTGGTGCGCCCCAGCCCTCCCCTCCTCCTTTTATAGGCGTGGGGGGCAGCCCTTGACCCTCCCCCAAGTCCTAGGGGCGGCAGCCAAGGGGTAACTTGCCCCCGAAGTCGCCCCCCCTTTTTAGGGTTAGGGTTTCCCCTATAGGGCCAGCCGCATGTGCCCTTTAGGTGATGGTGCGGCCAGCCCATGTGGTATGCTACACCTCCCCATGGCCCATGTCGACCCTATGGACAGGTGGGTCCCACTCTGGAACCTTCCGGAACCTTCTAGAACTTTTCCGGTACCCTGCCGAAAAATTCCCGAACTTTTCCGACGCCCCGGAAACCACTTTCCTTATATGAAATTTTATCTCCGGACTCTTCCGGAACTCCTCGTGATGTCTAGGATCTCATCCGAGACTCCGAATTACCATTCGTTCATACCATCAAATATCTCATCGCAAACCCTAGCTACATCGGAGCGTTAAGTGTGTGACCCTACGGGTTCGACAATATGCAGACATGATCCGATCAATAATCAATAGCGGGACCGGGATGCCCATATTGACTCCTACATATTCAACGAAGTTCCTTATCGATTGAACCACGATGCCGGAGATTCTTAATCTCGTATATGATTGCCTTTGTCTCATGATATTTAATTTGTCCAAGATTTGACCGTCGATATCTCTATATCTAGTTCCATCTCGTTACCTGGCAAATTCTCTTTACTCATCCAGATAGGATCTCCAAGATTATTCCTAATCACATGTTTGCAAACTTTCCAGATGCTATATTACCGAGAGGGCCCAGAGATATCTACTCTGTCACATGGAGGGACAAATCCCACTCTTGATACATATCACCCAACAACCTACCATCGGAGATACCTGAAAGCCACCTTTATAATCACCCAGTTACGAAGCGACGTTTGATGTCCACAAAGTATTCCTCCGGTAAACGGGAGTGATATAATCTCATGGTCTAAGGAAACTATACTTGGCAAATACTAAAAGTGTTGGCAATGAAACTGCGTGACACGATCAATTGCAACTCTTTATTATTGGATCTTGTCCATCACATCATACTCCTAATGATATGACTCCGTTATCAAGTGATTATAACAAGTCCATGGTTAGGAAACCTTAACCATCTCTTGACTAACGAACTAGTCCGGTAGAGGCTTACTAGGGACACTTTGTTGTTTATATTTCACACATGTATTATGTTTCCGGTTAATACAATTATAGCATGGATAATAAACATTTATCATAAACATGAATATGCTAATAAACCATTTTATTATTGCCTGTAGGGCATATTCCCAACAGGTGGGCCCTGGCTGCGGCTGCTGGCCGCCCCTGCCCTGTGGGTGCCCCCCCAGGTTGCCCTCTGGTCCTTAGGTGTCTTCTGGCGAATAAAAATTTCCCGTAAATTTTCAGCGCATTCCGAGAATATTTCCTGTGGTAGATTTTCTGAAATACAAAAACAGCAAAAACAGAAAACTGGCACTGGGCATCTTGTCAAAAGGTTAGTCCGACAAAAATCATAAAAATGATGTAATATGATATTAAAAACATATGACAACATCACAAAACTAGCATGAAACAATAAAAAATTATAGATACGTTTGACACGTATTACTCTCCGGCGCGAACGCCGGGTCTTAGAGGAGGTCCGGCGGTAGCTGGGCCCGCCGCCGCTGGATCTCCTCTTGCCTGGCTCGTCCGCTCGTCGGGACGGCAGGCACCGAAATCCTTTCCGGATTCAGATGCCAGTTGTCCGGGAGATGGACGTCCGACCAGGGGAGAGGAACGGCGTTGTCCCAGTACCACTGGCAGGTTTTGGCGCAGATGTAGGGCCGTTCCCTCACCCGCGGCTGGTTCGCCACCGTCGGCGGTGCTATCTGGAATGGAGCGGCGGGGGTAGCGCGGCGTCGCCGGTCCGACGAGGACCCAGCCTCGGCGTCGTGCGCCCCCTTGCCGTTCTTCTTGAAGAACCCCATTGGGCTAGTGTTTGGTGCCGACGGCGAGGGAGCAGTACTGGCCACAAGTGGGGATGAAGACGGGGTCCCCCCGCACGCGTGGATAAAAAGAAGAACCGGCGTGTCGGTTGGGTCGCTGCCAGGTGGGGACGCATCGGGGAGGTGGACCGGCGTGGACGGATGCGGCCGGATGCGGCGACGCTCCGTTTCACGTCCGTGTGGACGCAAATCTGCCCCTGATTTGGGCCAGAAATGGGTCTGACCAGATGCGGAACGGACGAAAAACGGAGCATGGGTTCGTTTGTGTCGACGCGTTAGGCCTTGATTTCCACCCAAACGGACCGGAACAAAACGGACCAAATGAGTCGGCGTGGTGGAGATGCTCCGCCTGACTGCGTGGAAGTGGTCCAGTGTGCTGCTGCACGTTCTGCGGCCTCCTTGGCCTTTGCCGACCTTCATCCCAAAGTGCATGCTGTTTGCTTTTGTTCGATTTGCTCCGTGATGAATTGGGCGTCGTTGGAACTTCAAATGTGCAACATGCATATATGACAGAAACCATCGTCACTATACTCTGAAGAATACAAACAAGTCACACAGCCTTGCGTATACGACACACCTCGTCACTGTACTTTGAATAGTACAAATGATCACACAAGAGACAATATATCGCTGACCACTGGTTCGGCGCACTCACGCAGCCTTGTATGCAAGACAAGAACATCATAAATGGGATGGTAGTGTCGCGTGAGACCACTCATGAGATGCGACCGAAAAAGTCAGTGTTGTATTTTTTAGATCTTTTCGAAAGGCATATAATAAGGTGAAGTTTTTTTTTCATGAATGTCAAGAATGAAAGAAATTTCTCAAAAATAGTGTAGGTAGAATCAGAAAATTATTAATAGAGGTAGTGTACACTACAAGAAAATGTGCATATCTATGAAGAAATGCCTTGGATGGTTCAAAATCGTCATAGATGTGAGCACACCTATGCTAATTTTTGACTTGTGTGCATGATGGACCCTGAGCTCGGCATATTTATAACACAATCTTGGATATCATCATAGATATGCAACCCGATTCATCATGTATGTAAGAGTCGGCCACGACCGACGACATCTATGACGGTTTCTCCTCAGTTCTATGACGAACACCCGATTGTCATGGACATATGTGCACTTCTTGAAAATAGTTATCCGTTGTACAGGTGAACCTTACTTTTTTCTCCAATTGGACTGGTGAACCTTGCCGACTTTCTTGACATTGTCGCGATTTTGTCAAACCGACAGGTTCATGATAGCAGTATCTTGGCTTATTTATATGCTTGATTGTTGCCACTTGACTTTTTTTCCGACTGGGCTTGCTAATTTGAGCTTATTATTGACTTTGATTCAAGTTGTCCGGTTTTCATCAAGCAGGCGTGTCCATATGTTAGCCTCGTAGTATAAGATTTTTTTTGCTAGCTTGGCTTATTGGTACACTCGATTGCGTTACTTGACCTTCTTATTGGTACTCTCGGTTGTCGTTACAACCTTTTAATGCCCATGCGAATATGACGATTGCTCAATGTTGTCGGGTTATGATCTAGTTAGTGGGTCCCCAATGTCAGCATCTCCGTACAAATAATCAAGTGTCTATTTTTTAGCTCATGTAGGCTTTGAAAGGCTACACTAGTAGAAAAACACCCTTTCGGACGCTGCTGAATTTGCATTCGGCCCGGTTGACTGATAAACCGGGACCAATGCCTGGCATTGGTCCCGGTTCGAGCTGCCAGGGGCCCGTGGAGCATTGGTCCCGGTTCGGTTGGGGGCATTCGTCCCGGTTCATGGCACGAACCGGGACCAAAGCTTCGCGGAGGCTTTGGTCCCGGTTGGTGCCACGAACCGGGACGAATGCCCGAGCTTTGGTCCCGGTTCGTGCCACGAACCGGGACGAATGCCCCTCCCCTGCCTATATAACGTAACCCCACCCCCGTCTTCTTCTCTACTCTGTTATTTTTTTTCTCGGATTGGTGGGAAGTGGGTGCTAGTTTTTATTTCCTTTGCCACGCACAAGATGTGTTCGATGAAATGCCCGAGCCACACTTAAGTTCACACAAAATGATATCCTCGACCGAGGTTAGCAACTTTATCCTTCTCATCTATAATTGATACAGAAATATTGCATGTGTCGATGTACGGTGGTCATTTCAGTATTCAATATGTTATTCTAATTGTATTTGATAAACTTAATTATATGATATGCAGATGGATGAACGGCAGCGATGGATGTACGGCGACCGACGCAGTTCTGATTTTATTACAGGCCTGCATAAATTTATCCATGTGGCTGAGGCAAACAAATATGATGGTTTTATACCTTGTCCATGTGTGGACTGTCGGAACGTTAAGGAGCACTCTTCGTCGAGAACCATTCAAGGCCACCTGCTTCGGAGAGGTTTCATGCCCAGCTATAATTGTTGGACCAAGCACGGAGAAAGAGGGGTTATGATGGAAGACGATGAAGAAGAAAATGATAATGAGAACTATCGTATTTTCTCTGAAGAATACGGTGATACTGCGATGGAAGACAATGAAGAAGAAGGTGGTGAAGAACAACGGACGCCAGATGAGCATGCTGATGGTCTTGGTCGGGTCATTTCCGATGTACAACGAGAATGCGATACAGAAAAGGAGAAGCTGAAGTTGGAGGCCATGCTAGAGGATCACAAAAAGTTGTTGTACCCAAATTGCGAAGATGGCAGCACAAAGCTCGGTACCACACTGGAATTGCTGAAATGGAAGGCAGAGACTGGTTTATCTGACAAGGGATTTGAAAAGTTACTGAAAATAATGAAGCCGAAGCTTCCAAAGGATAACGAACTGCCCGAGACTACGTACGAAGCAAAGAAGGCTATCTGCCCTCTAGGATTAGATGTGCAGAAGATACATGCATGCATCAATGACTGCATCCTTTACCGCGGTGAGGAGTATGAGAATTTGGATGCATGTCCGGTATGCAATGCACTGCGATACAAGATCAGACAAGATGATCCTGGTGATGTTGAGGGCGATGACGAGCCCGTCAGGAAGAAGATTCCTGCTAAGGTTATGTGGTATGCTCCTATAATACCACGGTTGAAACGTCTGTTCAGAAACAAAGAGCATGCCATGTTGTTGCGATGGCACAAAGAAGAGCGTAAGAAAGACGGGAAGTTGAGACACCCCGCCGATGGGTCTCAATGGAGAAAAATCGAGAGAGAGTTCCCGGACTTTGCAGGTGAAGCAAGGAACTTATGGTTTGGTCTAAGTACAGACGGCATGAATCCTTTTGGGGAGCAGAGCTGCAGTCACAGCACCTGGCCCGTGACTCTATGTATCTACAACCTTCCTCCTTGGTTGTGCATGAAGCGGAAGTTCATTATGATGCCAGTTCTCATCCAAGGCCCGAAGCAACCCGGCAACGACATTGATGTGTACCTAAGGCCATTAGTTGATGAACTTTTGCAGTTGTGGGCCATACCAGGTGTACGTGTGTGGGATGAGCACAAACAGATGGAATTTGACCTACGAGCGTTGCTGTTCGTAACCATCAATGATTGGCCTGCTCTTAGTAACATTTCAGGACAGTCAAACAAGGGATACAACGCATGCACGCACTGTTTAGATAAGACTAAAGGTACATATTTGGAAAAATGTAAGAAGGTCGTGTACCTGGGGTGTCGTCAATTTCTTCCAGGCAGTCACCCCGTAAGAAAGAAAGGCAAGCATTTCAATGGTGAGGCAGATCACCGGAAGAAGCCTAAGCTCCCTGATGGTGATGTTATATTTGGTATGGTCAAGGACATAGAAGTAATCTTTGGAAAGGGTCCTGGCGGTCATTCTGTTCCGAAAGACGTCGCTACCGGACACGCGCCCATGTGGAAGAAGAAATCTATATTTTGGGAGCTACCCTATTGGAAAGTCCTAGAGGTCCGGTCTTCAATCGACGTGATGCACGTGACAAAGAATATTTGCGTAAACCTGCTAGGCTTCCTCGGCGTGTATGGGAAGACAAAAGATACACCGGAAGCAAGGGAGGACCAGCAGCGTATGAAAGACCCAAACAACAAGCATACAGATAAAGGGCGTCATTACTTAAGCAGCTACGCTCTTACGAAAGCAGAGAAGGAAATATTTTTTGAGTGCCTGAGCAGTATCAAGGTCCCGGCTGGCTTCTCGTCAAATATAAAGGGAATAATAAATATGGCAGATAAAAAATTCCAAAACCTGAAGTCTCATGATTGCCACGTGATTATGACGCAGTTGCTTCCGATTGCATTGAGGGGGCTTCTATCGGAAAATGTTCGAGTACCCATTGTGAAGTTATGTGCATTTCTCAATGCAATATCTCAGAAGGTAATCGATCCAGAAAGTCTGACAAGGTTACAGAAGGATGTGGCCCAATGTCTTGTTAGTTTTGAGTTGGTGTTCCCCCCATCATTTTTCAATATTATGACGCATCTCCTGGTTCACCTAGTCGACGAGATTGCAATTCTCGGTCCTGTATTTCTACACAATATGTTCCCTTTCGAGAGGTTCATGGGAGTCTTGAAGAAATATGTTCATAACCGTGCTAGGCCAGAAGGAAGCATCTCCAAAGGCTATGGAACAGAGGAGGTCATTGAGTTTTGTGTTGACTTTATTCCTGACATTAAGTCGATTGGTCTTCCTGAATCGCGGCATGAGGGGAGACTTAGTGGAAAAGGCACGCTAGGAAAGAAAGCAATGATATGTAGGGACGGGCATTCTTTTACTCAAGCACACTACACAGTTCTACAAAGTTCCACCTTCGTGGCTCCGTATATCGAGGTACACAAGAATAGTGTACGCTCGAAAAACCCAGGGAAGCCTGACTCCTGGATTAATCAAAAACACATGGAGACTTTCGGCAGTTGGTTGCAATTACATCTCATGAATGACACCGATGTTGGAGATCAACTCTACTTATTGGCCGCGTCACCATCTTCGACTGTATTGACTTTCCAAGGGTACGAGATAAATGGGAATACATTTTACACGATTGTCCAAGATAAAAAGAGTACCAACCAAAACAGTGGTGTTCGCTTTGATGCAACAGACGAGAATGGACAAAAGGACACATACTATGGTTACATAGAGGAGATATGGGAACTTGACTATGGACCTACTTTTAAGGTCCCTTTGTTTCGGTGCAGTTGGGTCAACATGAATGGAGAAGGGGTAAAGGTAGACCAGCTGTACGGAATGACAACAGTGGATCTCAAGAATCTTGCGTACAGAGACGAACCATTCGTCCTAGCCAATGATGTGGCTCAGGTTTTCTATGTGAAGGACATGAGCTCCAGACCGAAAAAAGAAAAGATAAGGAAACAAATACAGCACACGATGAGCCAAAGCGTCACATAGTTCTTTCAGGAAAAAGAAACATCGTGGGAGTCGAGTACAAGACAGACATGTTAGCAGACTATAATAAGTTTGATGAAATTCCGCCATTCACAGTGAAAACTGACCCAAGCATCCCGTTACATAATGAAGAAACTCCATGGTTACGGCCGAAGAAGCGATCATAGAGATCATGTCAAATGCATGAGTGTTCTCAAAAACTTTTTATGTATGAGTGTTGTCAAATGCATTACACAATTAATATATGTATGATCGAGTGTTCCCAAATGCATTAAACCTTTTATGTAATTTGTATTCGGTCTTTAGTCCCGGTTGGTATTTATAGGGGAAATCTTCATCTTTAGTCCCGGTTGGTAGCTGGAACCGGGAAAAAAAGGAGCGTTGATATGTGTGCCTTATCTTCTGCTTGAGTTCCAACAGCTTCACAAGGACTCGAAAGAAACACACTCTGATCCAACGGCTCACAAGCCCTTTAATAATTAATGTATTAAACCTTTTATCAAATCCACACGGTTTCCCCGTCATACAGCCCAACGGTGGCTCGTGAGTGCCTGCATATCAAATGCACCGTTGGGCTGTATGACGGGAATCCGAATGATTTGCATATAGGGTCATGTGGCTGATCCAACACTGGTTTTGCCCATCCGGAAGCTTGCGCATCCGTCTCGCGTCGTCGTGAGCAGCAAATCGACCTTCGATCCAAACAGCCCCAAAACATCTCTGATGATCTAACGACCGTCCCAAAAAGTGTTGGGAATGTTGTAGATCATCAGAGAGCCTTGGAGCTGCTTGGATCCGACCGAGGGGCATGGCTACCACTTCCACCACCACCACTCCCACCTCCTCGGCAATTCATCATTGTGTCACCCTAATCCAGTGGTTGGATTCAACCTACCCGAGGGCTTGTGTTAGGGAACATGCCAGCGGGTAGGCTAAATCCAACCATTGGGTTCGGTGGCAAAGGTAGACGCTCGTTGTGTGCCGTTTCGCTGCAGGGACGTCGCTATTTATAGGCGTGTGCTTCTGATCCAACGGCTCACAAGCGCTCTAAAGAAACACACCCCTGATCCAACGGCTCACAAGCGCTTGAAAGAAACACACGATCCGTGTGCTTCTTTAGTCCCGGTTGGTAACACGAACCGGGACCAAAGGCCCTGATCCAACAGCTCACAAGCGCTTGAAAGAAACACACGATCCGTGTGCTTCTGATCCAACGGCTCAGAAGCGCTCTAAAGAAACACACCCCTGATCCAACGGCTCACAAGCGCTTGAAAGAAACACACGATCCGTGTGCTTCTTTAGTCCCGGTTGGTAACACGAACCGGGACGAAAGGGTAGGCCTATAGTCCCGGTTGGTGCCTCCAACCGGGACGAAAGACCCTTTCGTCCCGGTTGGTAACACGAACCGGTACTAAAGGCCCTGATCCAACAGCTCATAAGCGCTTGAAAGAAACACACGATCCGTGTGCACACGATCCAACAGCTCACAAGCGCTCTAAAGAAACACACCCCTGATCCAACGGCTCACAAGCACTCGAAGGAAACACACGATCCGTGTGCTTCTTCCACCGCTTCCCGCCTTCGTCTTCACGCAATTTATCACTATATATATGTAGGCTTGGCCGCCATTGCCATATCACATCTAAACTCACATCTGCAACCTCATCACTCTTCCATTGTAACAAAATTTTGACTTAGGTGTTTTTGACTAAGGTGTTCTCGGGGACGATGTCCATGTTGGACCAGAGGGGCGATGTGCGGGACTGGGCTCCACCGGGCTGGCACTGGGAGGTGCTACCTTCCGGACATGCAGCTTGGTGAGGAATACGGGTGACATCGTCGACCCGGATCTTCTGTGGTGGCCGTCGCGTGGGCCACGCTCGGTGCAGAGGGAGCCGGCCCCCGAGGAGGAGGTACGTCGCCGTATCAGGGAGGAGGATGAGCATGTCCGTCGCTACATGTATCTATTGGATAGGCAGTATGATAGTAGGTGGTCGTTTCTTCAGAGGGTTCCTTCTCACGTGAGCTATGACCCTGTGAGGGTTCCTTCTCTTTGGATGCGCAGTGCCGGCGGCTCAGCACCCCGCGGCTCAGGAACTGGTCGAAGTTAGTTTCAGAGTCTGTGATCGCCATTGCAGTTCTCTTGCCTGATGAAGATTGTCCATGGCTACGGCGTAATCAGAAGAAAGGGACACACACGAAGAAACAAGTGAACACTAGATAGGGATGTTGTTGGTGATGTGTAATAATTAATGTATTGAACCTTTTATCAAATGCACACGGTTTCCCCGTCATACAGCCCAACGGTGGCTCGTGAGTGCCTGCATATCAAATGCACCGTTGGGCTGTATGACGGGAATCCGAATGATTTGCATATAGGGTCATGTGGCTGATCCAACACTGGTTTTGCCCGACCGAGGGGCATGGCTACCACTTCCACCACCACCACTCCCACCTCCTCGGCAATTCATCATTGTGTCACCCTAATCCAGTGGTTGGATTCAACCTACCTGAGGGCTTGTGTTTCCAACAGCGTCGTTGTGTTGTCCTTATTCACCGACCTACAGGAGGTGGCTCCAATGGCTGGCCGGTGAACAAGGACAAACACAATAATGCCAGGGAACATGCCAGCAGGTAGGCTAAATCCAACCATTGGGTTCGGTGGCAAAGGTAGACGCTCGTTGTGTGCCGTTCGCTGCAGGGACGTCGCTATTTATAGGCGATTAGAAGGTGTACCTGTGGATGAGGTGGGAGTGCAGATCCAACAGCTCACAAGCCCTCAAAAGAAACACACCCCTGATCCAATGGCTCACAAGCGCTTGAAAGAAACACACGATCCGTGTGCTTCTTTAGGTCCGGTTGGTACCCCCAACCGGGACGAAGGGGTAGGCCTATAGTCCCGGTTGGTGGCTCCAACCGGGACGAAAGACCCTTTGGTCCCGGTTGGTAACACGAACCGGTACTAAAGGCCCTGATCCAACAGCTCACAAGCGCTTGAAAGAAACACACGATCCGTGTGCACACGATCCAACAGCTCACAAGCACTCGAAAGAAACACAACTCTGATCCAACGGCTCACAAGCGCTCGAAGGAAACACACGATCCGTGTGCTTCTTCCACCGCTTCCCGCCTTCGTCTTCCCGCAATTTCTCACTATATATATCACATCTAAACTCATATCTGCAACCTCATCACTCTTCCATGGCTTCCACCGTACTAACCTACCGTCAGGCGGAGGAGCTTTCCGCCTCGAACTACCCCTGCCCGCCCGGCTACCGCGTCCCCGCCGGCTGGAGGCTGAGCGCCGGAGGCGTGCCGGTCCCTCCTCTCCCTCAAGGTGTGGCGCGCCGGGCGGCCATCACGAACCACTACTACCTCGAGCTCACACCGGAGCAGCGGATGGATCCGTGCTGGCATCCCGACTACCGCCCGACTTGGGAAGCCTTCTTCATCAATCGGCGTGAGAGGGCGCTCGCCAGGTACGAGGGGGATGGCCCTCCTCCTTCGGACTTCAACGAGGCCGGCCGTCAGCTGTGGTGGGCTGGCCGGACTCTCCAGGGCGTTATGAACTACATCATGGCTGGCGATAACCCCCGCCTACGCTACCCTAACATGCAGTCCGGGGGTGCTCACCCGTCGAGGTTCGAGCCACGAGCGCCGTATGAGTACGATGACAGCGACGACGACGATGACGGCGACTACGAGTACGAGTATTATAGGCCTAGGCAGGAGTATGACTAAGATTGTTAGGACAACTGATCCACTGTTGTCATTCTGTACCGTATCAAATACACCGTCGAAGTTAGTTTCAGAGTATGTGATCACCATTGCAGTTCTCTTTTATGTGATCATAGTTTAGGTTACTACTTGCTTTTGAAAACTTGCGACCTAAACTATCGACTTCCGGATATGTATGTGATATTCATGCATATGTATGCAAAATATTTGGGATCCACTGTTGTCATTCTGTACCGTATCCGGTCGATTACCTGAAGGATCCACTGTTGCCATTATGTAGTGTTTAGTGACATATGAATTAAATCAATAGATATGAATTAATTCAATAGATATAAATTAATTCAATAGATATAAATTAAATAAATAGATAGATTACATTTTTATCAACAATTTGATATATTATTTGCATTTTTCTGATAAACAGATCAAAAGATATTGAATTTATAAGTTCAATGAATTAATTAAGTTCACATTCCAAAAAATTTACTTAAATGAATTCACCTCTAATCTTAAAAAATGACAAAATGGTTAATAGTTTGTATAGATAGAATAATTATTATAGAAAACAGAAAATGGTTTTGAATTATTTATTCAAATTTAAACACTTTTCATGTTGAAAGTCTTTTCAAATTCGAAACCATTTGAAATTCATATTCAAACACCTTAATAAGAATAAAAAAGGCGGGAACAACATTCAGAACTGAAAAGTTTGAAATAAAATTGAATTTTCAGGGCATTGGTCCCGGTTCATGCCACGAACCGGGACCAAAGGGTATTTTCGCGCGCCTTTTCGGTGCCGGACCTTTCGTCCCGGTTGGTGCCACCAACCGGGACGAAAGGTTAGGCCTTTGGTCCCGGTTGGTGCCACCAACCGGACCTAAAGACCCTTTCGTCCCGGTTGGTGGCACCAACCGGGACGAAAGGTCTTTGCCTTTTAAATCTGGCCGCCTCTTCTTCTCCCCCAACTGCTTCTCATTTTCGCTAAGGACCAGCGCGCGAACCGACCCGACGCCGTCAGGCTGCCCAAATCCGCCGCCGGCCTCCACGCGCCCGCCGCCGGCGGCCTCCACTCGTCGCCGGCCTCCACGCGCCGTCGGACTCCCCCTGCACCGCCCGCAACCTGCGCCGCCCTCCCCCGCCGATCCCTCCTCATCACCGGCCAACTGCACCGCCCGCCACCTCCACGCGCCCGCCGCCGCCGACCTCCACTCGTCGCCTGCAACCTGCGCCGCCCTCCTCCGCCGAGCCCTCATCCGCCCTCCTCCGCCGAGCCCTCATCCGCTGAGCCTCTCCTCCGCCGAGCCCTCCTCCTCCGGCCTCCGGTGAGCACACCTCTGTTAGTTAGTTTTTTTTAATTTAGTTAGTTTTTTTAATTCAGTTAGTTAGTTCATTTTTAGTTAGTTAGTTAGTTAGTTAGTAATATAAATTATTAGTTAGTAATTTTTGTTAGTTAGTGCATTAGTAATTTTAGTTAGTTAGTTAGTTTTAGTTAGTTAGTAATTTAAATTATTAGTTAGTAATTTTTGTTAGTTAGTGCATTAGTAATTTTAGTTAGTTAGTTTTAGATTTAGTTAGTTAGTTTTAAAAATTACTAATTAGTGTAGTAAATTTAGAAGAGTTAGCAAATTTAGCAAAGTTAATTTCTTTAACAAAGTTTGGAAATTTAGCAAAGCAATGTTATTTGATGATTGTGTTAGCAAAGTTAGAAATCAAAATTAATACTCCATAATTAGTTGCAATATTGTTGTTAAGAACTATTTGTTACTCCATAGTTAGTTAGTTTTAGTTAGTAATTTAAATTAGTTAGTAGTTTAAATTAGTTAGTAATTTAAATTAGTTAGTAGTATAAATTAGGTGTGTAGTTTAGGTACATTTTTGTGTTGTTTTTGTAGTGTAGGAAATTTAGTGGTAGGTAATTTAGTGTTAGAAATTTAGTGTTAGAAATTTAGTGTTAGGAAATTTAGTGTTAGAAATTTATTAGAAATGTTATTAGAAAAATTTGCTAAGTCAATTTGGAATGATTTAGTGGTAGCTGATTTTGCTGTTTTTTATGAGCCGAAAGAAATAATGTTGTCTTCTTGGCTATTCTTAATGCAAGCCGATGATTAGAATAGTCCATTATGCTTGCAAGAAGACTGTCTACAGAACCAAGGGTAAATGCAAGAACAATGCATTTATTTCTACTTCGTTCTTGTAGGCACTCTTTTTGCTGACTAATGGCTTTGACATATGAGGCTTCAGATGTAAAACCACGTTCCCTATGCTTAGGCTTCATATTTATTTATGATTTTAGGCTTCATATTTGTATAAATAAATATTTATTTATGATTTTAGGCTTCATATTTGTATAAATAAATATTTATTTATGATTTTAGGCTTCATATTATTACTACAAGTTTTCTGAACGACACGGCAGAGACGGCTCCGAAAATAACTTTCCTATTTTGCAGAAACTATGGAACCACACGGCAGAGATGAAATTCAGGAAAATATCCTCGAGGATATAATCTGCGGCGATGATGAAACAAGTCACTTTCTGAACGACTCCGGTGAGGGGGATGAGTCTCTCAACGCCTGGAAAGAGGCCGAACTCGGCATCTCCGATGAGGGAGAAGCCGACAAGGCAGAAGCCGGCAGCTCCGGTGCAACATTGATTATTACAAACTCCGACGAGGTGCATATATATTTATATTAATTAATTTAGCCTCTGTTGTCCATATACACATATTAACGGTCTTTCTTCTTTTAGCCATCCGGATCGAGCAAATCCTCTGTGAGGACGAAACGAGGCCCAACCAAAAAGTTGCAGGACAATGTCCGCTACAGGATCGAAGAAGTCGCTGCAGACGGCGAACCCATTGCTCCAATTGATGTTAGACAAAAATTTGTGAAGCAATGCGGTGTTATTGTTAGGGACTACGTCCCGATCACCATCCGAGAATGGAATAAGCCAAGGGATCCTAAAGTTAGCTATATCGGCCCCGAAGGCAAAAGACGCCTTTTTCAAAAGGTCATGGTTAATTTCACATTGCCGTTGCCAGAGGTGGATCCAGAGGAGGGGGAGCCAGATGAGGAGGAGATGGATGCCCGAAAAAAAGCTCTAGTAGATAAAGTCAAGGCGTGGGCTCTTAAGAAGATGGCCGAGCTATTCAACAAATTTAAGAACAGATTGTACACCGACTTCATCTTGAAAGATAAAACTCCGGATTTCGATCACGGGTATGAGAAGATAAGAGACTACTGGGAAGATTTTGTGAATTACAAGAAATCAGAGGAAGCTCAGTTAAAGTCTGCAGTAAACAAGGCAAATGCTGCTAAAAAGAAGTACCACCATACTATGGGGGCTGCTGGCTACGCCTGTTCCATGCCTAAGTGGGACAAACTTGAGGCCGACCTGCTGGCTAAAGGGATCGTTCCAGAGCCTATAAAAGAAGGATGGACCGAACGGACAAGAAATTGGTTTTACGGGCATGGGGGCACATTGGACGCAGAAGGAAAGTGCATATATACCAGAAGACACAAGGATAATCCCCTACTACCCATCGAAGAAATTAGGAAAGCATACAAGGATGTTGAAGAGGGACGGTTCCGTCCCGATAGAGAGGTTGACGAGCTTTCACGCGCCCTTGGGAATAAAGAACATGATGGACGAACACGAGGCACCAAAGGCTCCAAGCCGTGGAAACATGGGTTTCCCGTGGAAAGGAAAATATTTCCCGATAAAAGTCATCAGAGGAGAAAGGAAAGGGAGGCAAGGGAAGCAATCGCTGCTGCAGACCGGCTGCGTAATATAGAAGAAACAATTAAGCGGCAGCAGGATCAAATGAAGCGGCAGCAGGATCAAATTAACGAACTTAGCCAGCAAGGCACTGCCGGCCTATCTCAGCAGCACGTTGTAGAAGCTGCAGTCGATGCTACCGACCCATCATATCGGAAAAGCAGCGTGGCTTCGAGCATGGTCCCGGCACGTGATGATGATGCACTGACGACGGATGCTCTTCGTCGCTACCCAGTGGATGATATCACGGAGAGCACACCTTGTGAGCTACATGTGAAAGTGTTCAACATAACCATGAAGGTGGCGGTCGGCTATGCCGTACCAATTGGACCTACACCAACTTTCCATTGCTCCCCGGTTCCTCATGGCTACGCTATTGTCGGGGTCGATGAAGTTAGTAAAGGATTTGAGGAGCTGAAGCTGGAACACCCTGCAGGTGAAGATGGGGAGGTGGTTGAACTTGGAGAAGCCAAGAAAGGGACTATTCTATGGCCAAAGGAATTCATCGTGCTTCCAAACTGGCCGCCTCCGCCGCCTCACCACTCTCCACCGCCGCCGCCTCACCACTCTCCACCGCCTCCGCCGCCTCACCACTCTCCACCGCCGCCGCCTCACCACTCTCCACCGCCTCAGGCGCCGTCTCCGCCGCCTCACCACTCTCCACCGCCGCCGCCTCAGGCGCCGTCTCCGCCGCCTCACCAGTCTCCAGAGCAGCCGTCTTCGCCGCCGCGTCAGTCGTCTCTGCCGCCGCGTAAGTCTTCTCCGGCGCCACGTGTGGGTACTCTGGGGTTTGATAAAAACCGATCACCGAAACGTTCAAGGTCACCCCTCCCAAAAGTACCTCATAAGAATCTTGCCAAGAGACCTTATGACTATACGGTGGAGGAAAATAAGGCGATCGCAAAAGGGGAAACGGATAAGTGGTTTGCTAACTTGAAGGTAAAGAAGGCGAAAGCGCCAGAGTTCCCCGACACCCCAGAAGAACATGCCGCTGTCGTGAAAATGCTGAAAAATTTGGCCCAACCCCCGCCAAAGCTGACACCAGACTATGACCGCTCTATTCTCAAGTCGGTTCGGGCAAATAAACAGCGGTCGAAGAGTATTAGTGCAAGCCAGAAGACAGTTGCCCAGCTAGGAGAACAGCAAAAACAATCGTGCCCCCCGCTCAAAGTGTTTTCCGATACCAAGGTGGGGTCGAGCAAACCTGCGGTCGGCATCGATCCTGAGTTTGTTGCAACGTACGGAGAAGCAGCCGCTGCTCACGGCTTGTCTATTGCTCAGTACTTAGACCAATTACAATTCCACGAAGAAATAGTTCCAAAATACAAATACCGGCACGGGCATCCTCTCGTCAAATCTCAGTTAGTCAAAGATCTACCAACAAAAATGCGAAGATTGCATAGTTGGTACATGACAGCCTCAAAGAAAGGGGAAAATTGGATCTACGTGGGATATAAGAACGAGCATTACGGGCATGGAGATGACCACGTAATGATTGAATTTTGTGAATTATTTCAGTTATACCAACAAGAAGCCCTTGACAAAGCTATCATCAGCGCCTATTGTCTGTAAGTATTATTTCTGTAGTTAAGTCTCTACCTAGCTCACCTCGTTATTGCATTTATAATCTTACTTATCACTATATTAATTATGCAGAATGAAAATTCTCTAATGCAAAAGAGGACAAATCTATGACATTGGGTTCGTTGATCCAAATACCGTTCATGAAAAAAGTCTCCTTGATTTTTACGACGAAACCGAGAATAACTTGGTAAATGCGTTACGGTTCAACGAAATCAAAAGAGAAATATTATTTCCTTACAACTTCAAGTAAGTGTTACTGTCTTCTACATATTTTATTTCGCTTAATTTCTCGATGTTAAGTGTATAATTGATGACTTATGCGTGCGCAGCTTCCACTTTATTTTGCTAATCATTATGCCTGACAAAGGAGTAGTACAAGTCATGGACTCCTTACATAAACCCCTTGAGAAGTGGGCGGACATGCAGGAATGCCTTCAGAGGTAATTTCAATCATTATGGCATTATCGGCAACTTTCCGTTCATTTACTGATAGCAAGTAATTAATATATAACTCCTTTATTCATTTTCTTTGCCGGGCAGGGCTTGGAAACGATTCACCGCCAGGGCTAGGGGTGAATGGGCGGAGGAGCTTACATTTAAACCAATAAATGTAAGTACTACTATCTAGATCCGCGCATCTCTTTGATTCTAGTTCAATACCATTACCATTTATTATTTGATTGAACTCTGTTCCGTAAAGTGCTTGAGCCAGGGAAGCGGGAATCATTTATGTGGATACTACGTCTGCGAGTTCATTCGTCAGACGTGCTGTGAGAAGGGCAGAATCTTAGAACAACTTCAAGTGCGTATGCAATATTCATAATTTTAGTTTATTGCCATCAATTCTGTTTACTTTCATTCATATATATTGACCCTTTTTTAATTAGATCGAACGGTTGCGGGATGGCCTTCTACCACACGATCGCATACGAGCAATTCAAGAGGAATTGCCGGATTCTTACTTGCAGAGGTCCTAGATCCGAAAGGAGAATACTACTGTAAGGTTGAAATTAAATAGGGAGAGTGTAAAAGAGATGTATATATGTAGGACGACGAATGAGATGTGTGTAATATATATATTCGTGGCGATGATGCGTAATAGTGGTTCCTCTTATTTAACTAGTAGTGCCATTTTTGTAGTTCTAAGAATATTTAATTTAAGTTTTTTAAACATGCATGCATTTTTCATAATCAAATACTCCCTCCGTCCAAAATAAGTGTCTCAAGTTTGCTTAAAAGTGGATGTATCTAGACATGTTTTATATATAGATACATTCACTTTTTGTCAAATTTGAGACACTTATTTTTGGACGGAGGGAGTAGGTCTTATTTTTCTGAACATTTTGGTATTTTATTCATATTTTTATGAATTATAGAATAAGCATTATTTATTTTATAAATTTAAACAATTTTCTGAAATTTTTGGAAAAAGTAAAATCTGACGGGACAATAGTCCCGGTTCGTAATACGAACCGGGACGAAAGCCTCCGCCCCTGCTGCCTGTGGCCGGGCCACGTGCCCCCCCATTCGTCCCGGTTGGTGTCCCAACCGGGACGAGCATTCGTCCCGATTGGATTGTCCCGGTTGGGGAACCGGAACCAATGGCCCAAACCAACGGGACGAAAGGGGGTTTTTCCACTAGTGGACTATTTGAAGATCGTTATGCAATTACACTTTGTACCGATCAGAGTGAGACGAGTGAAGCGTCCGAGAAAGAGAGATGTTAGAGACGAGTTATGCAATTTCCGTTATTACCACTGTATCAGAGAGATGTTAGAGATGTTACCGGATGGGCCTAATCAGATCACTTCAAAGTAAAATCAATAAAAAGTTATCCACCTAACGAGAGGGGCGTTTTGGAGGACGAGCTCCACAGTGTTCGTTTTTCAGAATGCCCAAAATTTGAATTGTGAATCTCCAAAAATTCGGAAAAAACATTTAGATGTAGATAATGATATGCTCTAGAAGCCCGTAGCATTTGAATTCGCAATTCATTGTATTTTAGTCTGGGCAAAAATGACAAGAGGGTGGGTCTGGATCGGCGAACAGTAACCAGTTTTAAAAACTTGAAGTTTTGCCCGATTTATCCTTTTTTGTAGCCTAGAAAAATACGAATTTGTGATTGAAATTTTACACACTGATAAATCTCGACATTATCTACATGTAGGATTTTTGTTTTCAATTTTATGAAACTAAAAAATGTCAATTTTGAATTTGTGAAAAGACGAGCTATGTGGAGCTCCGGATCCTTTGCACTTGTTGTCCACCTAAGAGCAACTCCAGCCGTCCCCCCGAGAGCTCCCCCAGGACCCCCTTTTTGATGCCGGCGGCCCATTTTTTTTGTAGTCGCCCCCCCCTCCCCCCCAGCGCACCCAAGGACTCTTTTTTCGCCGGATTTGGCCCAATTTCTGGGTTCGGCCTGGGGACGCCGGCGAAAGGGAAAATGGCGCGAAACCGAGGGAAGCGCGCGAAGCTTCTGGCGGGCCCGCCCTGTAAGCGACACACCGCTTCGTCGTCCTCATCGCCTCGTCTCCCGCGTCGCATTAGTGCTCTGCCGCCGGTCAGGCGTACCGCCGTCGAGTCAAATCGCACACGCGGCGGAGTTACAGCGCGCCACACTTACTGCCCCACCGGTATTTATTACCCTGCCCTCCCACCACCGTTCCCACGCCCAATCTCGCCCAAACTCCAGCTTGCCTCCTTCTCCTCTCTCAAGCTCAAGCTCGCCGTCGAAGCACCAATGGAATGGTATCTGCAGAAGCCGCGGCGGCCAACGGCTTCGGCCGGAACTGGCTGCAGGACGGGGAGGTGCGCCTGCTGTACGAGGCAGGCTACCCCGCCCCACCGAGTATGCACGTCCCGAGCAACTAGCGGCTCAGCCAGATGGGCTACCTCATCCCCCCCCCCCCCCCCGCGTTCCCTCCGGCGAGGATCGGCTGGCCGAGATCCACGCCGCCCGCGAGCAGATGACGGAGGAGCAGCGGACGGATCCCACTTGGGACCATGAGAAAAACTTCACCTGGAACGCGTACTTCACCGACCGCCGTGAGCGCGAGCTCCATGACTACACCGGCCCACCGCCTGCGCCCAAGCGCAACAACAGCGAAGGCCAGAAGCGTTGGTGGGGCGTGCCCGGCCGGTCACTCGCCTACATCCTCGGCTATATCGAGGATGGCAACGAGCCGCGCCTTCAAGACCCGCCACGCACCTCCTCTGCTCGCCAGGGATGGACGCCGAGGAGAATGTCCTTCTCGTCGTCCTCCTCTTCCAGGCGCCACCTGTTCCACCGGCACACCGTTCTCCCGCGTCAAGGACGAGCCGGTGGACGCGCCGCTGCGGCAACCGCTCACCTGCGTCAAGGACGAGCCGGTGGGTGAGCCGCCACGACGGAGCTCCTCCCGCGTCATCGTCATCAGGGAGCCCGGCACTGGCGGGAGCTCCTCCCGCCTTCTGACGCCCAAGAAGGAGCCCGGCACCAGCGGGAGCTCCCTCGGCCGCGTCGTCAAGAAGGCCTTCAAGAAGAAGGCCGTGAAGATGGAGGACGCCTACGACGAGGAGGAGGCCGTGAGGATCGCCATGGCGAACAGCCTCAACGACGTCATTCCGACGAAGCTGGAGGACGCACTCTCGTGGTGGGCCCGCGACCACGAGCGGGCGGAGGAGGAGCGCCAATGGCGCATTGAGGCCGAGGAGAGGGAGCTCCTTGCGCGCTACGAGCGCCGCCGCCGTCGCCGCGCCGGAGCCGGATCTCATCGTCCTGGATGACACCGACGAGGACGACGCCGGCCCGAGTTACCAGTACCACGGCGGCGACGACGACGCAGGCCCCAGTGCTCCTCCGCCCGGTAGCGACGACGACGACGACGGCGGGGACTACACGGTGTTCTACCACCACTTCGGCATGTAGACGACGCCGCCGCCACCGTTTTTTATTGTTTTGACGTTTTTTTATTTATCTTGTATGAAATCCGCCGGTGTTCGAACAAATATCGCCTAAGTTTGAACAAATTTCGTCAAATTTTAGTTTTCTGCAATTATTTTTTCCGTTTGGCCTAGGGCCGCGGATGGGAATCGGCCCGCCCCCAGGCCGATTATTTTCATCGGCGCCCCCCAGCAGGCCCAAAAAAACGCCGGCAATTCGGCCTGGGGGGCCAACGGCTGGAGTTGCTCTAACGCACTACACGCTACCACCCCCTCCTCTTCCGTAATAGAAAAGGAAATAGACCACAATATTCCTCCAATTGCTCCGCCTACATCAGAATAGCATGTATCCCAATCCATGGCTGCCATAATCCATGGGTTAAACCTGAAGATGATTTTGTGAAAGAATGAAAAGACTTATATACCCATGGGGAGTAGTGTAAGAGAAGAGTTAGATGTTACCCATCGATCCAATCCAGGTGGGTTTCTTGAAATAAACCATAATTTTGGAGTAGTAACTAGAAAATGTATTGTAAAACTGAGATTTGTGTGCTTTATTTCAATTCTGTATGTGAGAATATGAACCTGTTGCTGCTCTAATTTTATTTCAGTCATATGTTTGAACTTTGTGCTGAAACATTTATCATAAAAAATAAGAAATAATTACCATCTTGTCTTGCTAAAGTTATCATTTAGATATACATGGGAGTGTTGATCTGAATTGAAAATTTAATGAAACTGGTTTGTAACTACGTCAGTTTTAACAGACAATAGTTTGTAGTCTTTTGCGAGAGTTTCTAATCATTTGCGGGTTGTTTATAAGGCTAACCGTTTGGTCATAAGTTACCCGCTCCAACTAATTAACTAATGAAATAATTTGTTTTAATATTTGTTGAAAGTGGTCAGTAACTGTCGATGGTATAAATCGACGATGATTATACGTGACTATGTACGCGTGGGCATCGTCGATGTGGGCTAAGACACGAGAGACAAGATTTATGCAACTTCGGGACCCGGGAAACATCATCTGGTAATATGTCTACATGTTGTTTGTGGCTAGGTCTTATTCCGTATGCTCATGGCGGCAGTCGTCGTATCAGGCGGCTCCTCTCTTGTGTAGCTCGATCTCTTGGATCTCTCGGGGTCTGTTGGACTTGTCCCTCTTGGGGCTCCCGGCTCCTCCTTATAAAGATGGAGGGCCGGGTTACAATTAGAGTTCTTGTAGGGCACAAATAATATTATCTTCCATTACAAGTCGGCACAGAGTCCTAGTCCTACTCATAGTCTTGTGCCGGCCTACAGGGCCACCACCTTGATGGGCCATGTTCTCCTTCATGCGAGTACCTGTGTCCTATATCCACGACAGTAACTTTGTAGATTTTGTAGCTGAATAATATATTAACCACTCATTTTTTGGATGCCATGTTGTTGCATATGTGTGGAGTTCTATTAGTATTACTTTGGTTGTTGTTAGTAGACCGTCATGTTTTAGATATTACCTTTCGTGAATTGCTAAGATTCTCCCTTTGGGGACCAACATGCATGTTGTAGGGTAGTTGTTCTGTGTTGGGCTATCTGAAGAACTTGCAACCGTGCTTGTTTCGAGAGGAAACTAATCTCTGCTCCAGTTGAGTTGATAAGTTATATGTGTGTCTTTCTTTGATATTGGTCAATTCTTTGGAATAAAGAAGATAGAAGGAACTTGGTTGAACAAATTCCAAATTCTGACATAAAGATAGCATCAACGCTAGGAAAGAGAACATCACTTTTCATACTTTTGCACGAAGAAAGAATATTTATCAGGAACTTGGTTGAACAAGTTACTTCTAGCCAAATAAAACGGTAACAATCTTACCCCTAACCAATAAAAAGTATTTAATTTTATCGGGGGAACAAATTCCAAATTCTGACATAAAGATAGCATCAACGCTTGGAAAGAGAACATCACTTATCATACTTTTACATGAAGAAAGAATATTTATCAAGAAATAAGAGCCGGTTTTCAAGCGAATGTATTTTTCAAGCCAATAAATGTTCTTCGATGGATTCTCTTACTATGAAGTTTTTTTTTATGTTCGCCTAGTTAAAGCCGTGTGGGAAAGAGTCATTCCATTCTCTGTTATGCTACTTGAGCATAAAATTCTAAATAGTCATAGTTTACTTTTAACACAACTCACAGGAAGAACCATTCTTGCAAGTGGGTTAGACTTAGTTAGCGACAATCAGCATGAATGGATTCAATTATTCCACATAAAAACTACTGGGTTATCTAGTTAGTGCATCTGTACTTCGAATCATGTACACGATTATGCCAATTTGTCGGCACAGTGGAAACCAGGGTACCACGGGCCGGCCTGCCAGGGCCCACGACACTCTTCAGAAGATTTCGCTAAGGACCAGGCTCTCCAAGCCTGGCGAGCCTCGCGAGGGACCTCTCCTCGAGAGGGCATCTCGGATGCCTCGAGAGGGTCAAGCCAAAAGGCTCGGCGAGGCCTCCAGCCTCGCGGGGTTCCTTCCCCACGAAGCAAGCTCTATATCCGCGACAGAGCACACATGGGCTCTGCGCCCTCCGCAGAGTCACGGGCGCACCTACGCGCGGTGACGGCAGCGCCACAGTTGCCATTCTCGTGTATAAAGCGGTCAAACGAGGCTGCCCCAAGCAAAGGAGCTACAAGAATTGCCATTTCGGTGATAAGGGGACCGTCTGCCGCTACACTCCAAGGGCAACATCACCGTGGGACGCATCCCGAGCCCTAGCAGCGCCAGCCCATCGTCCTGGCTGGACGGTGGCTTTTCCAGCTTTGGTGACGCCGCTCGCCTGCCATGGACCGCGTCCAAGGCCTCCCCCTTTACCGTGCACCCAGCCTCCTCCTTCGTCGCCATGTGGTAACCCTTCCCGCCAAGATATTTGGGGGAAGAGGCCAGGACACCTATAAAAGAAGGGGGAGCACGTTCAGGCAAAGGTGTTCGAAGATTGGTTGGAAGATCTGAGATCTGGTTGGTTAGAGAGAGAGAGAGAGATAGCCATTGTTAGCCACCTCGAGCTCCCGAAGCTCTCCTTGTACTGTAACCTCTCCAAGCAATGCAATACAACTAAGGCAGGACGTAGGGGTTTTACCTCTCCAAGAGGGCCCTGAACCTGGGTAACTCCGTGTGTTCATCTCTGCAGTGCCGTCCCACAGCGATCTCAGCGAGCACCGTCGCTGAGGCACGTTGAGGGTTGTTTGATTCCGTGTTCAGCCCCTTACTCGTTACCTAGTGAGAAGCACCCAGTTCCTGGGACAGATCTCCGACATTTGGCGCGCCAGGTAGGGGGCTGAGGCGCATCTTCAACCTCGACATAGCCATGGCCGGCATTTTCTCGTGCTGAACGTCTCGCTCGCCGGACGGCCAGCACCGCCACCGATCCTGCTGGTAACCCATGCGGCCGCCCGCGCGGAAGCGCTGCTCCGGAGCGCCACGCCGACCCCGAGCCCCACGTCGAGCATCCAGAGGAAAACAACGACAACCACGCCGAGGACGACCTCGGCGAAGAGGAAGCTTCCTCCCTGCACCCGTCGCAGGACCGTGCTGCCTCCTCGCTGGGCCGCCCTGCGCCCAGCCCAGCAACTGCGCTTCTCATGGCGCAGGAGCTGCTGCAGTACCACCCCACGCCGGAGGCTCAAGAAGCCTGGCTCAACCGCCTCTCCGAGCTCGTCGGCGCCGCTCGCGTCGCCGCTCCTGCACCGTCTCGTTCGCTGGTTCCCTCTGTGCGCGTGGGGGACATGGCGACGGCGCACCTCCCGCACCCCCTCTTTATCCCGCTCCAGCTCCACCAGTTCCACCGCGACCTGCTCCAGCGGGGGCTCCTCCTCGCGACAACCGCGCTGCATCGCACGCATCGTCGTCGCATGACCGCCAAATTGTGCAGCGAGCCCCGGAGGACGCACGCGTGAGCATCGAGCGCGGGCAGAATCGCCACAACCGCGCTGTCCAGGACGTCACCACCGCGGGGCGCCACCTCCGCGCCACCCTCGCCAACGGCGTGGTCACTTACGGCACGACGGCCGCGTTCACTCACAGCCTCCG
>QRDG01000540.1:344986-356105 GCA_012064385.1 Puccinellia tenuiflora | reverse complement strand
TGGACTAATCACTGTATGCATGAGACTCAAATCATTAAATTTATATACAACTATAAGAAACAATGCATTGGACTAGTTGTCTCTTATGTTTTTATTAGTCCTAGGATAGCGTGCTAAGAAACCATGCATTGGCACAGGCCTGATATCCCAGCTGAACCGATGCCACTCACACGCAACCCAACAAAACATTGAATGGCCCAAATCAATGGAATAAAACTAAACGTGTTTAGTATCTCCAATAAATTCCAGTAAGCGTAAGAAATAGCTCCTAACTATACATCTAAAAGTTGACCTGTACATTTAGTGGTTAACCCGAACCTCCATAAATTCCATCTTCCGAGAAAATGAGTACTTTTATTATAATAACTGAAGATACAAATAATCATCTAGACCTATTTCTACTTGTCCAGTAGTGAACATGGATAAGCTATGCAAAGTTTAGCTTGATAACTAAGATCAAAGCATTCACGTATCATTCCCCCATTTCCTGGTCAAGCAGTATTCAGGGAAAGGTGCGGTGCTTGCTTCATCTGTGTACACCCTGGCTTTGCAACTCTAACCCATATGGATTTGACCAAAACCAGTATAGAAATATTTTGGAAGAACTTGCAAGTATATCAACCAAAGGGGCCGATCAATCAAAGAACGTCTCCTCATTGGAATCGGTGGTGGTAGTGGCGCTGACATATACGCTATGCAAGAGGCCCAGCAAGTAGCAGGAGGGATGCGAGGGCAACCACAACGATTCAGAGGAGGTAACGGCTGCGCTAGGTGGGTGAAGGGACCGAACAAGATTGGTAGGAACTCCAAAAAGTCCAGAGGTAGAGCATCAACACCTTCTGTAATGGAAAGGTAGGAATTTCCAAGATCGGCTTTGCTCGAGCTCATTTTATGAAGTATATGTAACAGACTCGATATAAATTTGTGGTTACTCCAGAGGCAGAGCATCAGCACATTCCGTAATGCAAAGGTTGCAGGATTAATTTTCTAGGATGGACAAACAACAATAGATTATGGTCCAACTTATTTTTAGAAAATCCTAGACATTCAGAAATTTAATAATTGAATCTCTAAATTATACAGGAGGAAAAAAATCCAATAATATAGGTTCTGTCAAGGTTGTGTCCTGGGATGTAAAAGCTATTACCACTGCATGCTTTCATATTTCCACCAAAATAATAGATGAAAACAATTTATTTAACAACACCACAGATGTCAGATCGTAGAATGCAAAAGGCAAATGTTGAGCAAGTTGTAAGAAAAATATCGGCTTGTTTCGAAATGTATCTTCATAGTTCTGTATGCTCTAGTAAAAGTCATATCCATTATTCAGTAGTTTATAAATTCATTGTTCTGTTGATACCATGATAAATACAAATTTAAGGAGTTTGTCAACCTGAAAAGCATAACTAACCTCAAATTACTCTTTGCTACTATTAGAGACATGGGACCTCTTTTGTTGGCAAGCATACTTGTAATCAACATATTTTTTGCATGCATCTTGTTTCTTCGCTCCTGATGATGTTGAATCCAACAGGGTAATAGTGTCCTTATGGACCTTGTTCATTTCACTACTCAAAACCTGAGGTCACCAAAAAGAAGGATCGGCTTGTAAGAGAACCATTGTAGTACTGAAAATTTTCTACGATCAATGTACCCAGCTTGCAATACAGGGCACAAGCTCGCTGGAAATTGTTGCAGTGGTGCAGGTCCGACCGGAACCCAACGACGACCATCCCGAGGAAGGTCACGGAGGAGAGGAGGTAGAGTTAGAGCAGATTGCCTGTGCTCCGGCGACCGACGTCGTGCCTGAACTCGCCAAGCCTGTAGTACTTCCGGTGGCGATAAGTGCCGACGCGACAGCGTGGATGGACCTCTTGAGCCGGTCTGCCGCCGCCTCTGCCTTCAGGACAGTGTCGGGAACCGCGTAGTTGCGTAGGAAGCCGTTGTCCGTGGCGGAGTTGGCGCGGAGACCGGCGCGGGACATCTCTTGGATGGCATCCTCCGTGAGCGCGAGCTCGCCAGCGGCGCCTAGGAAGGAGACAGCGAGCGGATATAGATCCCGTGTTCGGACAGCTCCTAGGGGTAACGTTTGCGTCTTCATCACCCTGCTCGCCATGGGAGCCCCATGCCCATCACCTACCTCCCTGATACGTGTAAAACGTATCTATAATTTTTAATAGATCCCCTCGGCCCCCTCCGACGCCTATAAAATCCCTAAACCCCTAAAAATGAGGGGGCGGCCATTATTTTCCAGAAAAGTCATCCCGGGGCGCCGTCAACTCAAACCCTAGTTCAGGGGTCATTCTGAAGTAGATCCCGGCACTCTGTCGGAGGGGAGATCGATCCCGGAGGGATCTTCATCGCCATGTCTTTCTCTGGGATGATTTCTGAGTAGTCCCACCTTGGACCTTGGGTCCATGGCAGTAGCTAGATGGTAGTCTCTCTCTTGTGCTTCATGTCTTATGATCTTGTGAGCTTCCTAACATGATCAAGATCGATTATTGTAATGCTATGTGATGTGTTTGCTGGGATCCGATGGATTATAAAGTTATGATCAGATTGTGCATGATTGTTATATGTTGATTTATGTTCTTGCATGCTCTCCGATGTGCGTAGTTACTTTGGCCAAGTGATTGTGTGTATCTCCAAGAGAGAGTATTTATGCAAGATAGTGGGTTCATGTCCCCTTTTGTTCCTGGGCACGAGTGACAGAAACGTCTAAGGGTGAGGGTGTGTTGTTGCTACTAAGGGTAAAATAGCGGTGTTAAAGTCTATTTTGATATTTAATATTGCTTACTTCATGCGCTTTACTTAATGCAAATGTATGTTGCCTGCAACTTAATACCGATGGGTGACAGGCTAGATAGCGATCCCACGGTGGACTTTTTAGACAAAGATGCAGTTGGACTCAACGGTCTTTGTTCATTGTCGTGATGCCTATTTAAATATTATCATGTTCTCTTTGTCATAGCTAGATTAAGTTTGTGTTATAATCTTGTCAATTGCCCAGCTGTAATTTGTTTACCCATCATATGAATGTTCTATTTACTCGAAAGACTCCACTAGTGAACCCATGGCCCCCGGTCCATCTTTTACATTGATTGCAACCTTTATTCATCACTTTTCACCATCATTACTCCTCTGGTACATTTTCATAAGTCATCTATTTCACTATACAATTAACCGCTTTGTTTTCTGCGAGACCGGAAAGATTGACAACCTTTCCGCCGTTGGGGGCAAAGTATTTTGGTTGAGTGTGTGCAGGTCCACGTCTGTTGAAGATTAAGCGCCAGAGATCTTCAACATTCACTTTGTTGTTGATTTCAAGGTCCTACTGGTTCGATAAACCTCGGTTCGTTATGGAGGGAAACTGCTGCTTGCTACATCTCCGCCTTCACTTGGGGCACCACCCAACTCTTCATCAGTAGAAAGCACTCCCCATCGGAGGCGGCAAGGGGCGAGTCCACCCGGAGCACTGGTTTGTAGGGCGCATCGGAAGGGAGAAGTTGGTGGGGAGGAGGTAATTAGGGAGAAGTGGCGATGCTTGGGCTGGGCAGCGGCCGCCAGCTGTAAACCATAGCTCACATGGGGTCGGGAGAGAGGAAGAAGACCACGGGACTGGAGCGGTATGTTTTTTCTTTTGACTGTGAGAGGATTTTCTTTTTTTTCTTTTTACTCTCGCGATGGAAGAGGGCGCTGCAGCGGTGGTCCACATGGCATAGTCACAAAATCGGCAAATGCCCTGAGAAGGCTTGCTGCTAGCTGGGCTTCAATCTTTAGTGTATGTATGTGCACGGTAGAAAGAATCAAACAAGGAAACAACACACATAGTCCTCCGACGCCTTAGAGAATGGGCAGTGCTGAGCGTCCCCGGAGGATCGGAACCCCGATCCCCCGCACGGAGAGCTTGACACGTGTCCTTTGAGAGTCAAAGGGAGAGGCTAACCATGTGCGTGGGCCCTATAGGTTAATGCCTTTTCTCTCTTCCCGAGCACTGCTACCCCGCATCGGCCACCAGTCCTCTCGCACATCCCCTGCAAAAAAAGCCACGCCGCCGGTGCACCTCCCCTACAAAAAATCTACGCCGACCGCTCAAAAAATACCCCGGCAAGGACCTCTGATGATGCTTCCTTAGAAATACCTCCACCCTCCCCGGACATCATCACCTTCTTATCACTCGCACTCCCATGGCAAGACCACCGTCGTCGCCGGAGAAGTCACTGGAGAAGATGATAGCGTGGTCGCTCGTAGCACTGGTGTCGCTCGCTTGCAGCTCCAACGGTGACCGTGTGTAGCACTGCCTGATCCTTCGAGGCAGCGCCTACGTAGCATCTTTGTCCGCCAATGGTAGCAGCGATATGAGCCCGTCGTAGCATCCCCGTCTGTCGTTGGTAGCACAGCTGCCTGCCACTGGTAGCATCTCTATCTGCCTCTGGTAGCACACCGGCCTACCGCTAGTAGCATCTCCGTCTTCCAACGGTAGCACAGCAGCCTACCCCTTGTAGCATCTTCGTCTGTCGACGGTAGCGCATACATGAGCCCATCGTAGCATCGACATGTAAAGGCAGGTAGCAACACATCTTGGAGCTGACAGAAAACGCGAGCCACTATTGGAAGCTACGCCACATACCGATGGTAGCACGTTCGGCCACAGCTCGTAGCAGCGCCGCCGACGTCTGGCAGCACAGCTGTGCCTCAAAGGGAGCAGGGGGCGGTGGTGCCTGCGTCCGAGGAGGAGCAGGGAGGTCGGTCGGAGCCAAGGGTGGCCACGCCGGACGAGTCAATGTTGAGGTTCGCCGAAGAAAGCTCGCCCAGATGCGGTGCGAGGAGGAGGTGAGATGAGGGACCGAGGAGACCGAGGCGGCGGGAGGAGGAGGAGGGGGTGAGGTGAAGGCCGGCGGCGGGGCGAGCTCACCCGTGGGAGGGGGCAACGGTGGAGACTAGCAAAATTTTGGGAGAGAATTGTGAGGAAGGAGATGACTCGAGGGGATAAGGGAGCTGTCGCACGTGGGCCTGCAGGGACGCGTGTCGCCCTGTGGATGCGAAGGACACAGCGCGTCGTGCCCCCGGTTGATAACTAGTCTTTCCCTAGAATTCCATCCGATTTTCCTACTCCCTCCGATCCGGAACAAACGTCACCAGGATATATTAACTGCGTACAACTTACTTAGTACACCTCAGAACAGTTCTTGTAGATCAGAGGGAGTACATTAAACGGTCGGATGGCGAGAAAGCATATGAATTCTTTGAAATAGGACTGTCTACGTCTAAGTCCATGTTCTTGACCGTAACTTTTTTACCTAACAGAAATTAGGTAGCTATGCATTTTTATAATGTGTATTTTTTTACAGAAAATGAGATACGTGTCGTACTTATTTGTCATGCTGTGAAAGTTCCAGATCTGGTTCTTTTAAAGCACATGTACCCTTGGACCATACTAAACAGCTGAATTCAAGTTTGAATAATATTCAAACCTTACAAGGATTTTTTTTCGAGATTACCCTTGTACTATATCGAAATGATGAGCAAATGAACACATTATTTATGACGAGATAATTATTCTATATCTTAGTGCTTTGCTATGGATAGACGACGATCTATCTGGCGGTGACGGCAATTTTCACGCCCGCCTCACAGTGACCGGGGAAGCTGCAGATGAAAAAGGATTTGCCACTCGAGAGCGTGAGGGCCGTGACCTTGCCGTTGCCCGATGTGAAGGTGTTGACGCCGTAGCCGGCCGCCTTGCACGTCCTGTACCCATATGGCCATATTCGTCCACCTCCACCACGTTGTGCATCTTCGGATCATACTTGAAGACTGCAAATCACAGACATATGATTGTGTAAATGAGACGATCCGTCCATTACCATATATTCCTGCTAAATAGACTAGTGGCGGAGTAAGGACTAGTGGCGGTGGCCATGGATGTTTCGTAGTGTTGGCGGCCGCGACGGTCGCTAGGACGGAACCGTGTTCGGTTCTGGAGGTTCTCGACAATGCGCTTAGTACTCGTCCAGTGCAGATGCCAGGTTACTACAGCGCATCCCGCTCCTCTCGCTGGCGCTCGGCTGGGTGTCAGCGGAATCATAGGAAGGTGACAGGGGCATGCAGGCTTGGTGTCAAGTTATCGATCTCTGGCGGTCCTCCTCAAACAGTCAAACTGGCGGCTGATGTGATTCAAAATTCTCTGCCGGAGGCATACTCGGATTTATGTATGTCGCTCCTAGATTTTAAGATCGGATGAGATCGATCGTGCGCGCGTCCACAACAACATGTGCGGCTTCCAAGGGAATTGCGCACAGCTCCGCTTTCTTTCAACACCATATCATAGGGAGCACGTTTTGGCACCTGATTTTTTTCGATAAGTGGCGCATTTATTAGACTCAAACAGGTTACATCAAGACGATACAATCTGTAGAGTCCACACCTAGCCTCTGCACAATTAGGGTGCACACAGCTGAAAAGCAAAGAGAAAGAAAAAAGAAAAAAATACAAAGACCCCGCCAAAGCGAACAGAGACCCGCAGCAGCAACAACACCACCAACGCGGACGACACCTCGCCTCCGAGAAAGCTTCTCCAACAACGATGCCTTAAAGAAGGAAACAATGTGCAAACAACGTCATCGTCCGGGCTGACCAACATGGTCAGATTCTGGGTTTTCACCTTGGAGGAGGTTCAAACTTCAGACAATGCCTTCAACTAGGAAATGACTGAGGAGCCACCATTGCCAGATACTACCACTAAAGGTCGCACCTAGGATATTCACCCTGGATATTGAGACACGCAACTACAAAAGCACCGCCAAAAGGGAAGTCGGGTAATCACCACAAGTCCACAACCTGGGAGGGACCACTGATAAATCTGTAGAAAACTGGTTGCCAGGCACACATCCGTCTTCATCCCCTCCCTCTTGATCCTTGTCACGTAGAAGTCGTAGACCTCACTCAACGAGTGAAAGCCCTCTGGTCTTCGATTTTCCTTTACAAGCCCACCTCCGATTGTCGTATGGACGGTGTCGGGGAAGTGGACCCTGCAGTTGCAAATGGCCCTCCGCCGTCAGCAGAGGCGGCGTTGTGAGGCCCCTGGATGTAGTATGCCAGCAGCAAATAGGTGAAAACCGGTGCCAAATCCCAGGGCCAACTGAGCGAGCGCCCGACTTCCTGCCTCGATCGTATCAACCATGTAGTCACTTGGACGATTGGCGGCGAGACTGCGGTCCACCATGGATCGAAGGCGATCTAGACCAGGTATATGATCTTGCGGCGAATAGGATCTCAGGGCTGCGAGCTAGACCAACCTGCTATGGGTCCTCCCCGCCGCCTCCGTTCACCGTCGGACGACCTCCTCCGTCGGAGGTGGGGGTGAGGGCAGGTGGAGGCAGCGGGAGTGGAGGTCGAATGCATCAGCAGAGCCACCCCTCATCACATCTGACCGCATCACCGGCGGGAGAAGAGCTCGTCGCCGCACTTGTTGTGCCGTCGGGATGATCCTCCGCCGCCGGCCGGGAAGCAAGACCGCACCGCTGAGCCACATCACCAGCTCACACCAAATCAGGCGAACGACAAAGCGTTCGATCCCAGACCTCACCACCAGCGGCAGCACCGGCCGCGGCCCGCCAAGACCCAGATTGGGCCCTCTTTGGAAGCCCACAGCCAGATGAAGCGCTCGCAGCGACGACACACTGCACCACGACCAGGCTCGCGAGCGCCGAAGACCGCCTCCGCCGCCGCGACCCCGTGTGCCTCCACGGAGCCGAGCGTCGCCCCGCACCACCATAGCGCAATCTCGAGGTCGCACGGCGCGAAACGCCCCACCGCCACCTTCCTAGGAGCCTGCACAACTTTGTCGGACGATTCCTCCGGTGGCGATGGCGTAAGGGAAGAGGAAGGAGGGTTGAGTGGTGCGACGGCAAGGGTTTCCCCGAGTCGCCAACGAGGGCGACGCAGGGACAGTACTCCGAAAACAAGTGCTCCCAATTATTTTAATATATTTAAAAAACATTTATATTTAAAAAATGGATTAAAAAATTCATGCAGGTCAGACATCTTTTGTTATAGGCTCACTCACAAAGTGTTTCACGAAAACCAAAATGACATCTTATAGGCTCACTCACAAAGTGTTTACCAAAACCAAAAGAAAAATATCTGTGCGTAAAGAAGATAAAATTAGATCAGAAATTCACTATAGCGATCCTGGCTTTTTAAAAATAGGGCAAGATCCTTGTGTTCTGTGCTAGTCTCTGGATCGAATAGCTAGCACCACAGTTCAAGATGTAATATCATGCAAATGCGTCAAATATCTATTACATCGAAGATCCAGAAAGATAATACATTACAAGTTGCATAGCTCAAGGCTAGCATATTACAAAGTTCAGCAACAAAAAACATAAATATCATGGAGCCCTCATCATCTTCATGTGCCACTGGCACACATGTTGGTTGCAGACTCGAAACCTATAGTGTTCCTTACTCATCGTCAGACGAACCTGCAACGATAAAAGCGTTGAAGCCAAAAATTGGTCAGAACCATTTGAATGGATCTGGCAAATGATACTTGTGGACTCATAAATGCAAATTTCTAACATCTACATGCATATTTGGCTGTGGAGTTTAAAGGCTCTTGCGCAAAGCAATATTTGTCCTACACTTGTAAAACATTTCTTTTAAAACCAGCTAATACTGAGATTGACATGGCATGAAAACCAATATCTCATCTACCCTTGTTCACCCATCAAATTATAATTCAGAAGTTGGAATGAATGAGATCTTCTGTCAGCATCCTTATTTGGTCACTCGTGATTGTCCATTACCGGGGACATGGCTAAGATCTTAGTTTTAAATACTCTCGATAGTTTGTGGCACTTTCCCCACTAGACTTAACTAACCCAAATTTCCCAATCACTCATTTAGTGAAAAGGAAAGGAGAGATTTAAGACGAGACTTTTCAGAAGTGTTTTCCCATGGTACTCTAGCGAGATCACTGCCATCCTACCCCTCTACATCATCAGATCTCACTGACCCAGGTCCACACAACGTACTCCGTCAAGACAGAGCCCATACGACTAGTGGTTGCACTGTCGGGCAAACAAACACGGTGTGATATTAATCTCAAACCCTAGGTGCCTTTTCACAAGTGCACATATTCAGATTCACCCATAAGATGGGCCTGAATAGCCACTCAACTTCGCCTCCATCATACGGACCAATACCACCTAGGTAGTTAATTAATTTAGTAGAATTTTCCTTAACTCAACTACAATAAAACACTCGGTTTTTGCAGCAAGCAATTCCACTAAATTAAATAGGTCACTAATTAACGAGTCATGTGGCTATCCTAACAGGTTTGCATAGCATACAAATATAGCAGTAGTGATAAACCTATCATGCAAAAGTACTGAAATAATCTACAGTGCATGATATAATGAAATAGTAGGTCCTTCGTGATTTGGTGTACGCACTTACCTTGGTAGTTCAAGTTGTTGCAGCACTCACAACACTCTGGACAATCTTCGCAATCTAAACAAGCAATTTACACAAAATCAATACACAAACAAAATATGGCAATACAATAAAACATGTATGCATGATGAAAAATGCAAAACACTCAAGCACAATTAGCAATAATTAGTGTGATTATTTTCTGTTACCACTACATGCATGATGCTCGTGTTTCATATTTTAAAGTGGTTTTTATAATTTAAAAACAAAAGCTAAAGCTTAAATACCACTATTTAAGATTCTGCAAAAACATTACAGAGACATGATGCAAAAGTACAAACTTATTAGCTTAATAGATTCTACACAATTTTCCAAGCAGTTTGACATAAAGTTCATAAAATTCCGCTAAACCGAACTAAAGTTATAATTTTTGCAAGATTGTGCCTTTTTCTGTTTACAGATACGAATTTTGTAAAAACAGTGACACGTGTCGCAGCGTGATTGGCTGGGTTCATGTGAAGAAAAACGTGAGCTCACCGTACGCTAGCTACGGACGGCTCGGCGGTGGTCGTCGGCGGCGTTCCGATGGTGATAAGGTTCGGGGAAGATATCCAACCGGTGGAGAAGGTCACTGCGGTGTCGGAGATGTCCTCGGTAGCGGCTGCCGTGGCTTTAGAGGGTGTTTGGTTAGGCGTTGTACTTGGCTTTTGATTTTGGCTTATAAACCCAAAAAACAGCTAAATAGGTGCTTTTGGCTTTGGTTTTGACTTATTTTTACTATGATATAAGTCAAATGCTTTTGTGGCTTATAGACCAAAGGCAAAAGTCAAAGGCAAAAGTCAAGAAAAAAGGCTAACCAAACACCCTCTCAATCGACGAGGGCGACGACTTTTCGAGCTCCGGCTCCGGCGATGGTTCTGCGACGACCACGAACTCCCTGGTTCACCGTTTGCAAAACAAAAAGGTTGGGCGGGTGAGAAACAAGTAGCTACGACTGGTGGACAAGATTATGGAGGCTGGGGTGGACGGAGACGACGGGGAAACCTCCGAACGTCGACAATGGCGGCGGCGGCAGATCGGTTTTAGGTCAAAACTAGGGCAGCCTAGCGGCGGAAAGTTAGGGGTTTTTGGGGGAGATAGAGCGCGGGGCTGTTGGCTATTTATCCCCGAAGTTTGGTGGAAAAGGGCTTTGAAATCGGTACGAATCGGAGGATTTTCGGCAAGCAGTTCGGTACGGGAAACAAGTCGTACTCCTCCTGGAGTTCGTCCCGAGCTAAGGGACGATCACGTGTTGGGCTGGGCGGCTCTTGGGCTGGCTGCTGGGCCGTGCTGGCCGGCCGGCCGGTCCGATTCTCTTTTTTTAGTCCTTTCTATTTCCTTTTTCCTTTTCTTTTTGAAATTCAAAACTGAATCAAATCTTTTCAGAAAAACAATTAGAAAAAAATACTTTTTAGAAATCTTATTCAAAATACAATATTATGGCGCTAGTCTTGCCATCCAATAAAATCAAAATATTTAGAGATATGGCTAAAGTTGCTTAGCACCTTTTATGCCATAATTTGGATAAATAAAACAAAAAAAACAAACCACTAAGATTTAAATAAACTAAATGTAACAAATAAATGCAGATGACGAATGAACGCATGCTTATGTAATTTTTTTAAATTTAGGATGTTAC
>QRDG01000540.1:255410-340486 GCA_012064385.1 Puccinellia tenuiflora | reverse complement strand
GCGCCATCTCCTCTGCTCCTCTTTCCCCCTCTTCTCCGGGAAGGTGCGAGACCTAGGACGGCGGCGGGCCGGCGCTCGCGATTCCGGCGGCCGGCGCACTCACGGGGTCGAGGACGGCATCCTTGCCTCTGCTCCTCTCCTCCGGCTTCCTGCCTCTGCTAGGTGAATGTGAGAGCTATAATTATTTTTGTGTGATATATAATTACTCAAATGTATTTTTTAGTGCTAATTCGAGCTATTTAATGGTCAGATTGTGTACTGGATAATTTGATATGGCTATTTTGTATAATTTTTGCACTAAATAATAGTATAATGATCAAAATCTCGAAAAACTGAATATCTAACACATCCAAACAACATTTGATATTCAAACTCAATATCTTGTCTAGCTCTGAATATCTAACACATCCAAACAGAAATATTGACATTCATACTCAATATCAATATCCCATGATATTGATATTCAACCCAATATCAATATGGAGCTCCCAATATACATCCAAACGGAGCATTAGGTATTTAGGTATCCGTCCATCAATATAAACAAATTTTTGGATGTGAATCTGGAGCTTTACCTTTCAGATATTTAGGTATCCCGATTCATCATAGGAAACTTCGAAATGCGGAGTGGAATCCTGTTGAGAATCGTTTTAGGTCTAAGCTTGGATGTTGGCGTAGCAAAATGCTGTCGTATGGGGACAGGCTGGTTTTAATAAATTCGGTTTTAACTAGTTTGCCGATGTTTATGCTCTCCTTCATGGAGATTCCGAAAGGTGTCAGGAAGAGATTAGATTACTATCGCTCAATTTTTTTTGGCAATCTGATGAAAACAAGAGAAAATATCAGTTATCCAAATGGAATATTGTTTGCAGACCAAAAGATCAAGGTGGGCTAGGTATTGAGGTATTAGAAATTAAAAATAGATGTTTACTTAGCAAATGGCTATTTAAGCTTCTAACTGAAGACGGTATATGGCAGCAGCTGTTGCATAATAAGTACCTCAAGAATAAAACTCTGTCTCAAGTTGAGGTTAAACCCACTGATTCCCCTTTCTGGAAGGGACTAATGCGAGTGAAGCATGAGTTTTTCTCTAGGGGTTTTTTTAAAGTTCGAAATGGGACAAGTGTGCGATTCTGGGAAGATATTTGGCTGGGGGACATGCCGCTTTCAGAACAATATCCTTCCCTTTATAACATTGTGCAGCACAAGAATGTCTTGGTCTCAACTGTGCTGGCCAACACGCCTTTAAACATTACCTTTAGACGAGGTCTTAATGATCACAAGTGGTTAGAATGGCTGCATCTTTTTGTCAGCGGCTCATTTCTATAAATTTGACAACTGAACCTGATAGTTTTATGTGGAAACTTACAGATTCGGGGCTGTTCACGGTTAAGTCAATGTATCTTGATCTCATGAATGGCCATACTAGATTCCTTCGTAAATACTTGTGGAAATTAAAAATTCCTCTGAAAATAAAAATCTTTATGTGGTTTCTTAGCAACAAGGTTCTCTTAACCAAGGATAACTTAGTTAAAAGAAAGTGGAATGGATGTAAGAAATGTTGTTTCTGTGATTCTGCTGAAACTATTAAATCATTTATTTCTTTCATGCCCTTTTGCTAAAATTATCTGGCGTATTGTTTATTGTGCTTATAATATTCCACCACCAACTAATATTACTAATATGTTGGTAAATGGTTGAATGGTGTGTCTAAGATCGATAAAGATAGGATTCGTATTGGGCGTTTCTGCTCTTTGTTGGTCTATTTGGATAACCAGAAATGATATTGTCTTTAACAAACAAAAGGGAACAAATTTTTGCAGGTTATTCGGCGAGCTTCCCATTGGATTCAGCTATGGGCTTTCCTTCTTCCGGAGGGCCAGCGGGATGCTATGGTTACTGGATGCAACCGGATGCTGGTGGTTGCTCAGGACTTCTTTTTCCAGGCTACTGGATGGCGGCACATTAATAGATTAGCTGATGCATAGCTTTGTTTATGTGCCTTTTTTCCATTGGTTGAACTTGTCTCAATCTTATCGGACCCGTGATGTCATAACGGATTACTTTCAGTTCGATATAAGTTAATAAAAGGTTGGCCGCATGCATCCACTTGATGCAGAGGCCGGGGCCTGGCTCCTTTATCTAAAAAAGTGGCGGTGGCCATGGATGTTTCGTAGTGTTGGCGGCGGCCGCGACGGTCGCTAGGACGAACCGTGTTCGGTTCTGGAGGTTCTCGACAATGCGCTTAGTACTCGTCCAGTCAGAGGCCAGGTTACTACAGGGCATCCCGCTCCTCTCGCTGGCGCTCGGCTGGTGTCAGCGGAATCATAGGAAGGTGGCAGGGGCATGCCAGGCTTGGTGTCAAGTTATCGATCTCTGGCGGTCCTCCTCAAACTGGCGGCTGATGTGATTCAAAATTCTCTGCCGGAGGCATACTCGGATTTATGTATGTCGCTCCTAGATTTTAGATCGGATGAGATCGATCGTGCGCGCGTCCACAACAACATGTGCGGCTTCCAAGCGAATTGCGCACAGCGCCGCTTCTTCAACACCATATCATAGGGAGCACGTTTTGGCACCTGATTTTTTTTCGATAAGTGGCGCATTTATTAACTCAAACAGGTTACATCAAGATGATACAATCTGTAGAGTTTACACCTAGCCTCTGCACAATTAGGGTGTACACAGCTGAAAAGCAAAGAGAAAGAAAAAAGAAAAAAAATACAAAGACCCCGCCAAAGCGAACAGAGACCGCAACAGCAACAACACCACCAACGCGGATGACACCTCGACTCCGAGAAAGCTTCTCCAAAAACGATGCCTTAAAGAAGGAAACAGTGTGCAAACATCGTCATCGTCCGGGCTGACCAACATGGTCAGATCCTGGGTTTTCACCCTGGAGGAGGTTCAAACTTCAGACAATGCCTTCAACTAGGAAATGACTGAGGAGCCACCATTGCCCGATACTACCACTAAAGGTCGCACCTAGGGTATTCACTCTGGATATTGAGACACGCAACTACAAAAGCACCGCCAAAAGGGAAGTCGGTAATCACCACAAGTCAACAACCTGGGAGGGACCACTGATAAATCTGTAGAAAACTGGTTGCCAGGCACACATCCGTCTTCATCCCCTCCCTCTTGATCCTTGTCACGTAGAAGTCGTAGACCTCACTCAACAAGTGAAAGCCCTCTGCTTTCGATTTTCCTTTACAAGCCCACCTCCAATTGTCGTATGACGGTGTTCGGGGAAGTGGACCTTGCAGTTGCAAATGGCCCTCCGCCGTCAGCAGAGGCGGCGTTGTGAGGCCCCTGGATGTAGTATGCCAGCAGCAATAGGTGAAAAACCGGTGCCAAATCCAGGGCCAACTGAGCGAGCGCCCGACTTCCTGCCCCGATCGTATCAACCATGTAGTCACTTGGACGATTGCGGCGAGACTGCGGTCCACCATGGATCGAAGGCGATCTAGACCAGGTATATGATCTTGCGGCGAATAGGATCTCAGGGCTGCGAGCTAGAACAACCTGCTATGGGTCCTCCCCGCCGCCTCCGTTCACCGTCGGACGACCTCCTCCGTCGGAGGTGGGGGTGAGGGCAGGTGGAGGCAGCGGGAGTGGAGGTCGAATGCATCAGCAGAGCCGCCACTCATCACATCGACCGCAATCACCGGCGGTAGAAGAGCTCGTCGCCGCACTTGTCGTGCCGCCGGGGTGATCCTCCGCCGCCGGCCAGGAAGCAAGACCGCACCGCTGAGCCACATCACCAGCTCACACCAAATCAGGCGAACGACAAAGCGTTCGATCCCAGACCTCACCACCAGCGGCAGCACGGCCGCGGCCCGCCAAGACCCAGATTGGGCCCTCTTTGGAAGCCCACGCCAGACGAAGCGCTCGCGGCGACGACACACTGCACCGCGACAGGCTCGCGAGCGCCGAAGACCACCTCCGCCTCCGCGACCCCGTGTGCCTCCACAGAGCCGAGCGTCGCCCCGCACCACCATAGCGCATCTCGAGGTCGCACGGCGCGAAACGCCCCACCGCCACCTTCCTAGGAGCCTGCGCAACTTTGTCGGACGATTCCTCCGGTGGCGATGGCGTAAGGGAAGAGGAAGGAGGGTTGAGTGTGCGACGGCAAGGGTTTCCCCGAGTCGCCACGAGGGCGACGCAGGGACGGTACTCCGAAAACAAGTGCTCCCAATTATTTTAATATATTTAAAAAACATTTAAATTTAAAAAATGGATTAAAAAATTCATGCAGGTCAGACATCTTTTGTTATAGGCTCACTCACAAAGTGTTTCACGAAAACCAAAGCGACATCTTATAGGCTCACTCACAAGTGTTTACGAAAACCAAAAGAAAAATATCTGTGCGTAAAGAAGATAAAATTAGATCAGAAATTCAATATAGCGATCCTGCCTTTTTAAAAATGGCCAAGATCCCTGTGTTCTGTGCTAGTCCCTGGATCGAATAGCTAGTCCCACAGTTAAAGATGTAATATCATGCAAATGCGTCAAATATCTATTACATCGAAGATCCAGAAAGATAATACATTACAAGTTGCATAGCTCAAGGCGAGCATATTACAAAGTCCAGTAGCGGAAAACATAAATAGCATGGAGCCCTCATCATCTTCATGTGCCACAGGCACACATGTTGTTGCAGACTCGAAACCTATAGTGTTCCTTACTCATCGTCAGACGAACCTGCAATGATAAAAGCGTTGAAGCCAAAATTGGTCAGAACCATTTGAATGGATCTGGCAAATGATACTTGTGGACTTATAAATGCAAACTTCTAACATCTACATGCATATTTGGCTGTGGAGTTTAAAGGCTCTTGCGCAAAGCAATATTTGTCCTACACTTGTAAAACATTTCTTTTAAAACCAGCTAATACTGAGATTGACATGGCATGAAAACCAATATCTCATCTACCCTTGTTCACCCATCAAATTATAATTCAGAAGTTGTAATGAATGAGATCTTCTGTCAGCATCCTTATTTGGTCACTCGTGATTGTCCATTACCGGGAACATGGCTAAGATCTTAGTTTTAAATACTCTCGATAGTTTGTGGCACTTTCCCCACTAGACTTAACTAACCCAAATTTCCCAATCACTCATTTAGTGAAAAGGAAAGGAGAGATTTAAGACGAGACTTTTCAGAAGTGTTTTCCCATGGTACTCTAGCGAGATCACTGCCATCCTACCCCTCTACATCATCAGATCTCACTGACCTAGGTCCACACAACGTACTCCGTCAAGACAGAGCCCATATGACTAGTGGTTGCACGGTCGGGCAAACAAACACGGTGTGACATTAATCTCAAACCCTAGGTGCCTTTTCACAAGTGCACATATTCAGATTCACCCATAAGATGGGCCTGAATAGCCACTCAACTTCGCCTCCATCATACGGACCAATACCACCTAGGTAGTTCATTAATTTAGTAGAATTTTCCTTAACTCAACTACAATAAAACACTCGGTTTTTGCAGCAAGCAATTCCACTAAATTAAATAGGTCACTAATCAACGAGTCATGTGGCTATCCTAACAGGTTTGCATAGCATACAAATATAGCAGTAGTGATAAACCTATCATGCAAAAGTACTGAAATAATCTACAGTGCATGATATAATGAAATAGTAGGTCCTTCGTGATTTGGTGTATGCACTTGCCTTGGTAGTTCAAGTTGTTGCAGCACTCACAACACTCTGGGCATCTTCGCAATCTAAACAAGCAATTTACACAAAATCAATACACAAACAAAATATGGCAATACAATAAAACATGTATGCATGATGAAAAATGCAAAACACTCAAGCACAATTAGCAATAATTAGTGTGATTATTTTCTGTTACCACTACATGCATGATGCTCGTGTTTCATATTTTAAAGTGGTTTTTATAATTTAAAAACAAAGCTAAAGCTTAAATACCACTATTTAAGTTCTGCAAAAACATTACAGAGACATGATGCAAAAGTACAAACTTATTAGCTTAATAGATTCTACACAATTTCCAAGCAGTTTGACATAAAGTTCATAAAATTCCGCTAAACCAAACTAAAGTTATGATTTTTGCAAGATTGTGCCTTTTTTCTGTTTACAGATACGAATTTTGTAAAAACAGTGACACGTGTCGCAGCGTGATTGGCTGGGTTCATGTGAAGAAAAACGTGAGCTCACCGTACGCTAGCTACGGACGGCTCGGCGGTGGTCGTCGGTGGCGTTCCGGTGGTGATACGGTTCGGGGAAGATGTCCAACCGGTGGAGAAGGTCACTGTGGTGTCGTAGATGTCCTCGGTAGCGGCTGCCGTGGCTTCAGAGGGTGTTTGGTTAGGCGTTGTACTTGGCTTTTTGATTTTGGCTTATAAACCCAAAAAGCACCTAAATAGGTGCTTTTGGCTTTGGCTTTTAACTTATGTTTTACTATGCTATAAGTCAAGTGCTTTTGTGGCTTATAAACCAAAGTCAAAAGTCAAGAAAAAAGGCTAACCAAACACCCTCTCAATCGACGACGGCGACGACTTTTCGAGCTCCGGCTCCGGCGATGGTTCTGCGACGACCACGAGCTCCCTGGTTCACCGTTGCAAAACAAAAAGGTTGGGCGGGTGAGAAACAAGTAGCTACGACTGGTGGACAAGATTATGGAGGCTGGGGTGGACGGAGACGACGGGGAAAACCTCCGAACGTCGACAATGGCGGCGGCGGCAGATCGGTTTTAGGTCAAAACTAAGGCAGCCTGGCGGCGGAAAGTTAGGGGTTTTGGGGGGAGATAGAGCGCGGGGCTGTTGGCTATTTATCCCCGAAGTTTGGTGGAAAAGGGCTTTGAAATCGGTACGAATCGGAGGATTTTCGGCAAGCAGTTCGGTACGGGAAACAAGTTCGTACTCCTCCTGGAGTTCGTCCCGAGCTGAGGGACGATCACGTGTTGGGTTGGGCGGCTCTTGGGCTGGCTGCTGGGCCGTGCTGGCCGGCCGGCCAGTCCGATTCTCTTTTTTTAGTCCTTTCTATTTCCTTTTTCCTTTTTTTTTGAATTCAAAACTGAATCAAATCTTTTCAGAAAAACAATCAAAAAAAATACTTTTTAGAAATCTTATTCAAAATACAATATTATGGCGTTAGTCTTGCCATCCAATAAAATCAAAATATTTAGAGATATGGCTAAAGTTGCTTAGCACCTTTTATGCCATAATTTGGATAAATAAAACAAAAGAAACAAACCACTAAGATTTAAATAAACTAAATGTAACAAATAAATGCAGATGACGAATGAATGCATGCTTATGTAATTTTTTAAAATTTGGGATGTTACATTAGCTCCTGGGTGCATATGCTCCTGTTATGTTGTGTAACATTTTAAAAATATGAAAACACTTCTAAAAAATCTGAAAAAATAAGGAAAAATATATACAAGTGTTCAACATGCGTGAATAATTTCAGAAGAAAATGACACTTTCTGTGATCATTGTAAAAAAGACAAAATCTGTGGCCAAAATTACATGTTAAAATACATTTTTCAAAACCCAGATTTGTCTTTTTTTCATAGGACATAAAAAGTGTCATTTCCTTCCAAAATTATTCATGCATGTTGAACACTTGTATACGTTTGTGCCCTAGTTTTTTCAGATTTTTTAAAAATTTATATTTTTTAAATTTTACACAACATAACAGAAGTATGTGCCCTAGTTTTTTTAGATTTTTTTTTAAATATATTTTTTAAATTTTACACAACATAACAGGAGCATATGCACCCGGGAGCCAAAACGCCTCTCCCAAATTAGATGGCTTTCTTGTGTTTTCTACAGCGGATAAAAAATGTCTGTTTTAGTTGAAACTTGGCATACATAGTATATCCAAATGCCAAATTATTGTTAGAAGTTTGTTGACATTCGTGGTTGCAGGAGCACGTCAAATTTTTGTTCTAATTTTTTTGACATTGTAAAATGTCTTTTCCAGGTTGCAGGAGCATGCACCCATGTGCCAAAATGAATAATCGTTTCTTTTCCCCAACCATTATTCCCTCATGTCATCATTGATTACAATTAACAAGCGCAACAACAAGGTCCAGATAATTTACATGACAAATTGTACAAAATACGAAAATACACAATTGCATAGCAATGCTTCTCCACTTCGTAATGCCATGGCGCACATGGAGGTCGATCGGCAACCTCTCTTATTGTTACTATATCGCGCACGGCAAGGTCCCTAGTTGCCGCCGCTCACAAGAGCATCCTTGTAAGACCCCTCCGGCGGCGTTGGGACGGCCGGAGCCCTCGGCTCCTGCCGCGCCGCCGCTGGCCACGTTTCGCCTGCATTTCCTCCATGCTTCCTCCTCCGGCCCTCCTCCAGGATGAGAGGCACCTTGCCCTCCCTCTCCCTGCTCAGCCGCTCCTGCGCGCCGCCGCGAAGCTTCTCCAGGCCCCGGCCGTCCATCTGCTGCATCTTGAACACCTTGAGGAGGTTCAGGAGCGCTCCGGCGAAGAACAGCAGGCTTCCGAACAGGCAGAACCAAGCCCAGCTCTGTCCCTGAATCCAGAGCAGAGTATCATCACTGTGTCAGTTACACCGCCAATGCAGAGCCGAATTGGTCACTGGTTCTTCAAATAGAAGCTTATGTATTTAAATGGGTTTACCAGCAGGGTGAAGCTATGGGAGGAATAGCTGTGGATGTCGTTCCGGTTGACGATGCCGCCGACGAAGAAGAGCGTGCTGCCGAGCAGAAGCGGGATCTGCACGCTCTTCTGAAGGATCTGGACATGCCCGTTGGCTCGCTCGTAGATTTGGCATATGTTGTGAATGGATCCGAGGCACCAGAGCGCTGGACCGGCGATGAGCAGGTTCAGGCCGTGCTTCTCCAGTCCGTGCCGGTACCCTCTCTCCATCTGCAATGTTTTATTCCACGGATTCAGGTAAAACTGAACATGTAATTAATCGGACCTACATCAGTTGGTAACACTAAGACAGCAGCGGCAATCTTTACCAATGTTGAACACTGAAGCTGTACTTCAGTTTTGAAACTTGTTGCTACTAAATTGTTTGTATGGATGAACTCCAACTCTGTTTGCCTAATTAACTGACAAATTCAGTTCAGATAAGAGCTAGTACAGACCTGAATCTCGAAGAAGATGAGCGCGACCAAGGTGAGCACGGCGCCAGCGAGGTGCACGGCGGGGGCGGCGAGCTCGACGAGCGTGAACTGGGTGTCCAGCCCTGCCAGCCCGAGGTTGTAGTCGACGCCGGCGATGTGCGCCAGGAGGTCGTGCGCGTTCACGCCCACCACGCCCAGCAGCCCGACTACGGCCACCGCGAGGCCCGTCTTCCTGGACACCGCCCACGGCCACAGCTGCGCCAGGAAGCCGCCGACGAGGAGCAAGGCGGCGAAGACGTATACCCCGGCGTTGATGTACTCCCACCGCCGGTTGCGCGACGCCTCGCCGCCGCCGGAGCCCAGGCTGTACGCGCGGCACTCCCGCGCCGTGGCCAGCTTCACCATGGTTGATCTTTGTCTGTAGCTAGCTAGCTTCTCTCTCTACGATGGAGTTGTTGAGGTCGACACGGCGATCTGGGATTGTGGAGCTAGGAGAGTGGAAAAGTTGCTATGTGTAAGGTGAAGCAGGCGGGCCATGGCGGATACGTGGCGACGTGCATGCTGCGCCATGTAAGGCAGCCGCGAGTCGTGCTGTGATTCGTCATGGATATTTGGGTGAGTATACTATGCGACGTACTAGTGCTTCTGGACTATGCGAGACAGACGCCACTTCTCATGCGAGTCAAACCACGTGGGCATCGAGAAAGATGGCCATAAATAGCTTAGCTGTGCGCGTGCCGACTGGGCTAGTTTAGTTTTGGTGGACAGACGACGATAACTTTTTTTTGGATAAAGAGAATTTTATTATTACTTAAATAGTTTTAATTATTATACTCGGTCTCTACATAGCTAAGATGTACACAGCCCCACGGATCCAAAAGTCTCGAGAACAAAAGTAAAAAAAGCGAATTACATATCATAATGAGAAATTATGAAAACATCTAAGGTGGTGGAGGGCATATCCGCAGATCATGCTGCCATCCACGTTGGGAAAAAATATCCCTCGCCGAATCCTCCAACCGTGTAGACACCTCCGTGAATAGGTCGTGGTTCTCCACATGCTGTACAGCCGACCATGAATGGATCGTAACCGTGCACCGGTAGATAACCTGCATAAGAGGCGAATTTTTATTATTAAAAACCTTGTCATTTCTATATAGTCAAAGCGACCAAATAACGGCAGTCGCTCCCACCCTAATTAGTAGCTTAAAACCTAGAATCCACACCGTTGTGCCAATTGCCAAAAATATTGGCAACGCCTCGAGGTGGGTACAAGTTAGATCATATCTGGATGACTGACCATATAGACCTAGCAAAATTACACTGAAAGAAAAGGTGTTTTATAATCTAGTCATGATGACAGAAGACACACTTTTTTACTTCCCTGCTAATTTCGCTTTGCAAGGTTATCTTTGTTAAGAATTACTCCTCGACGAAGATACCATGCGAACACCCTAGTTTTCAGCGGTTTTTTCATCTTCCAAATTTTATTATTATTATTATCAACTAGAAGATCAGGTTGGATTAACACTTTGTACATAGAATCCACTGAGAATTGGCCATTCTCCTTTAGATTCCATCTAAATTCATCGGATCCCTGCGTCAAGTGCACTGAAGCTAGACGCGGGTAGCAAGACATTCCATGATGCTTGCTTAGGACCAAATAAATTTCTTCTGAACCACACATTTGGTGGTGACGTTTCCATCATCTTGGCGAGCGTATCGCTTTTGTGGCGCACAATGTTGTACATGGCCGGAAATTGTTCTCGGAGTGTGGTGTTACCCAACCATTTTTCCTCCCAAAACCTAATTTCAGATCCATCCTTAATAGAGAAAGACCCAAGTGGAAAGAAGAACTTCTTCGTGGCCATAAGGCCAGCCCAGAAGTGGGAGTCACCCGGTTTCTAGTACACCTGGGACAACGCCTGTGAACCCACATATTTTCTTCTAAGGAGTGTTTGCCAAACCCCTTGTTCAGTTAGCAGCTTGAAAATCCACTTGCCAAAGAGGGCCCTGTTTTTGACCTCTAGGTCATGAATACCTAGCCCTCCTTGGTCCTTTGGTCGGCATACGACACTCCACTTAGCGAGACGATACTTTTTCTTATCACTATCCCCTTGCCAAAAGAATCTTGATCGGAAATAATCCATCTTTTTCAAGACTCCTTTTGGAAGTTGGAAGAAGGATATCATATACAGTACCATATGAAAGAACAACTATGCCCGAGATGTCGCCTAGAGGGGGGGGATGAATAGGCGATTAAAACTTTTTCTATTTAGGGGTTTGATAATTACGGAATAAAACTAGGTGTTTAAATTAACAAGCCAACAACCTAAAATTCTTGGTTTACCTAAAGTGCACCAACAACTTATGCTAAACAAGGCAAGCAACAAGGTGATAGCTAAATATAAACATCAAGCACGAAGGCTATCACAATGTAAAGTGCATCAGTAAAAGCTCGGGTGTAGAAATAACCGAGGCACGCGGAGACGAAGATTTATTCCCGAGTTCCTCCTTGTTAAGGGAGTACGTCTCGTTGGAGGGGTGTGAGCTCGCCACAAAAGGCCTACTCAAGATGCCACAAAGGCCTCACCCTATTCTCCGATGAATCGCACCCAAAGGTTTGGTTCACCTTCCACTATCGGAATCCTTCGGGGCGGATTCCGGAGCCCTTACAACTTTTGGGGCACACACCCACAACTCAATTGGGGGCTCCCAACGTGCCGAAGCTTCACAAGCCGAAGTCTTCACGGCACCACCACCGTCTAGGGTCCAATGACCCAAGAGTAACAAGCTCCCAACCTTCAATCCCATGAATCACCGTGGGGAGCACAACCCGATGCAACCAATGCAAGAGGGCAAGAACACACCAAGTGGTCAAATTCTTCTCCCCAAAATCCAACCGAAGCAACTAATGCTATCGAGGGATTTAGGAGGAAGAACGGAGGAGAAACACCAAGAACTCCAAAATCTAGATCCCACAAGTTCCCCTCACTTAGAGGAGATTTTGTTTGGTGGAAAGATGGATCTAGATCTCCTCTCTTGTTTCCCTAAATTTGGGCAAGAATCATCGGAGGGATTAGAGTGAATCGAGCTCTCAAAATGTTAGCAATGGAGGAGAGAGAGCAAGGGATGAGATCTTCACAGAAAATGGGGAAGAAAACCCTTTTATAGGTGGCTCCAAAAAGGAGCCGTTGGGGAAGAAAACGTGGGACAAAAGGGGGAAAAATCTGCCCAGGCGGCCCGGCCTGCACCCAGCCTGGCAGCCGGCCAGGCCGGCCGGAACAGGAAGCGTCGAACGAACAGAGCGGAGGAGCCAGGGGAGCCGGCCTGCTCCCCGGCCATGGGCCGGCCCGCGAGGCGCGCGAGGCCGGCAGGGAGCCCGAGAGCTCCGGCCTGGAGCCGGCCGTGGCCCAGCCTGGCTCGCGGGGGACGGGCCGGGGAGGCACCCGAGCTGCCCGGTTTTGGGCCGGCCTCATCCCCGGCCTGGCCGGCTGGCCTCCCTTTTTTTTTCTTTTTCAAATTGATTTTCTGAGAAATAAAAACCCGAAACTGAAAACTCAATATCTCCCACATACGAACTCCGTTTTCGACATTCTTGGACTCGTTGGAATCGTCACAATGAGCACAACAAGAATATGCGGAGAAACATCATAGTCCAAGAATATAATATAAAGATAAATGGGAAAAGGTAAAAGCTCCCATTTGCAAATCGGAAATGCAATAACTTTCACCCACGAACTCCGTTTTCGATAATCTTGGACTTGTTGGAATCGTCACAACAAGCACAACAAGATTATGCATAGAAACATCATAGTACAAGAAAATATTATAAAACCAAATGGGGAAAGTTAAAAACTCTTTTTTCGCAAACCGAAAATGCCGGAACTTTTGCAATCGACGTCCGAATGAAATAAAACCAATTTTGATGGAAAGAGGACAACAAATGCTAACTTTGAAAATGACAAACAAGCAATGGAGATTTTGAAAAGAAATGGAAGAGAGAAATCTTCTGCTCGGATAAACCGGCAAAATCTCCAATACCGAAACCGCAATAGAAGACGCATATGAAAACCGTTTTCGGTGAACTTAGCTTTGTCATGGCGAGCACGACAAGCACCAAGACCACACCACGATTCGAGACAAATAAGAACCAATAAAGATGATTGCATGGATGCAAAGGTTTGTGCTCTCTACGGCAATACGATCACGATATTCGGTCGAGAGCCCCTCTTGATAGTACGGTTATCTATCCTATAATCCGGTCTCTCACTAAACAACATGAGACCGGTAAAATAGAAACCCTATCAAGATCATACCTTTGCCTTGCGCTTAAACCACTTGAGGTCGATGAAGACGATCTTCATCTCCTCAAGACACACCACCTTCCTCGATTGCGCTTCGGTGAAGATTCACTTGATGCTCCCCCATACACCAAGATGGGCGACGCTCTCTTCGGCATATCTTCACTTGGCCTTTATCTTGATGACGAACACCTTGGCCTTGATCAACAAATGATCTTCTTCCCTTAACCTTGACTTCAACATATGGAGACAAGCAAACAAATGGACAACCTACAAATATAGCTCAATGCAAATATTAGTCCATAGAGATTGTCATTAATTACCAAAATCATGCATGGGGGCAACCATGCACTTTCAATCTCCCCCATTTTGGTAATTGATGACAATCCCTTTTAAGAGGGTTTATATAATGAATAAAGCATCCTTGCATGACAAACAAGCAAGAATGCAAAGCGCATTAAAGGCAAATGCAACAAAAGCATAAAACCCAAATTCCCTTAAACCCTCTAAACTTCTCCCCCATTGGCATCGATTGCCGAAATGGGAAGACAAATTTAGAGAGACAATATAATATGAGTTCCTCTAACAAGGTGATGACAATCCCTTTTAACGAATAATTAGAGGAAATCAAACTATATTGAGGATCCAAAGATTGCAAAAAGATGAAATCATTTTAAACAACTCCACAGAGGAGAAAAGCAATCAAAAAGATCCAAAGTGAGAGTTCTAAATAAAAACGGAGAAGCTCCCCAATTTTCATGCACAATTGAGGAGTGCACAAAAATGGCATCCTCGCTCCCCAAAATTATCTAGAACACGCAACAAGTGCAAGAGTGCATAATGCAAAAGAAAATCATAGCACTTGCACCAAAGATGTGGTTGAGCCATAAGAAGATACCAATTTTCAAAAATTCATCATAAGATAGGCCCAACCGAGATAAAAAGATCTTTTAGAGAAATATGTTCACAAGCTTAGGGATACCAATTGGAAACTAAAACCAATTGAAAATGCCAAAAGCTAGTGAGAGCATTTAGTCAACGAAAAATCAACATGCTCACCATGGTAGGCATGAAGTCAAAGATCTTCAAGAAATACATGAGTGTGCAAAGATACCAATAAACAATAAGACAAGCACTCATGAGACAAATTTGGAGCCACCAAAGAATTATAGATGAAACACAAGGTGGCTCAAAAAGAAATAGGATACCGACTAAAAGGTGACCTCTCTCATATGTATAGGTTTCTAATTAGACAAACCATAAAGATATACATCCGCAAAGAAACATATACATACGAAATGGTTCGGGAAAGGAGAACAAGGTATCCAAAAGGAAGTCATAAATATACAAACGAGATTATTGCATACAAGCATAGCACATAGCTCAAATTTATCTCATTGTATATAAATGAACTTCAAATATATCAAATGCATCACACATATCACTAAGGGAACAAGAGATAGTGGAGATGCTTTGATCTAGGCAACAAATATCAATTGAAGAAAAGGTTTGTGCAAATTCATCACACATATCACAAAGATATATTAAGTGAAGGAAATAGGCCAAAACCACAACAATTACACATAAAGGATTTCATGCCAAGAGGCAACCTACACAAAGTTGGATACTAAAGAGGTATGCATGGGCTAGATACTTGTTACCGGGATGCATTGATGATGAAGATGATGAGAGTTTGTTTGTCACCAAAGCTTGACTCCGACAATCACACGGTGAGAACACCTTCCTTATGAATGAGGCAAGCATCCAATGCATCTCCATTGTACCTAAAACAAAATTAGAATACAAAATGGTTCCCAAACTCATTGGGTTCCATAGTAGTTAGATCAACTACAATATATAGGAAACACTCCACATAAATATGTGCATATAGATATGAAATTGAATTTCATGCACATCTTAGCCGATTTAGGATTCGGTGGAGTATCCCCTATATATTGGATCAAGAAAGATAAGCATGCTAAAATAATATAAATTAGTAACCGAGCATGCAAAGGCTTTCTAGAACCAAAAGAGATACAATTTGAATGAAAACACAAAGTGAACCAAAAAGGTTGTCCAAATTATATCAACATCCAAATCAACACATGAATTAGGAGAAATCAAATCAACCTATGATTGAATCCAAAACACATCAACACATGAAGTGTGATATCAAAAGGAATCAAATCAACACAACAAATGATCAATAAGACACCAATTGAAAATAAGATACCAATTAAAACAAAAAAATATCAACTAGGAGAAAAGATACCAAGAAGAGGGTGATACTTGACCGAAATCAAGTAAAGGAAAATAAGGCAAAAAGGTATCAAGACTCCCACAAAAAATATTAATTGGAACAAATATCTATGGGAAGATATTAAATTCCAATTAATACCAATTGAAGGTACCAACACAAGATAAAGAAACAAATGCCAATTGAAAGGATCAAAAATTGATAGATAGGTTAGTGTTCTAAATAAAAAGGAATGCTCCCCCAATATTTATGCATTATCTTATATATTTGCATTTGAATACAAAATGCACGCACATGGGATCATTACTCTCCATATTTTATTTACAACACTAAACACTACCAATTGAAAAATAGGATCCATTTAAAAGGCAAGGAGGGCAATAGATAAGCAAATCAACGCAAGAGCCAAGCGAAGATGGTCTACACAATCCACCACAATTACTAGTATCACTTGTCATGACAAGGAGTATATGGAGATATTTCTCGGTGGTATAAAGGAATGATGTACAAGACCAACTTCACCACAAACTAGCAAATGGCAAAAGATAAGAATTAAAACACCATTTTTTAAAAAGGTTTGTTGGTAGTTTCAATTATTTGAACCAACCGGCAAAGCCATGGTTAGAATAAAAGGAAACAAATGGTTTCTCACATAATATATGGAATGCATATTAGAGAAAAACACACCAAGCAACCTCACACAAACAAGAACCAAAGGGTAATCACAAAGGAAAATTGGAACTTGTTTGAGTAAACATGCCACATAGGAAATGGATAATGTACAATATAAACTCTAAGTGACAAACCTCAAATGTTCACATTTTTATGGGATTGTAATATGCACATAGCTTATTACTCCCCCATAATGTGATGATTCATTTTATTTTTAAACAAGAGGCAAATAAACCAACGAGAGAAATTAATGGACATTAGAATTTGAATTTCTCATGAATATGACATACCACATAGTAGCTAGATATATTGAAATATCAATACTAGGTGGTGTGCCTCATGTATACACATTTTTAGGTTTGTGATGTGCACAAAGCACATCACTCCCCCAAAATGGGATAGTCCATTAATATCTCAAAGAGCCAAATGAAATCCACACACGATTCAATAAAGCTCAACACACAAATTACACATACATGATACACAACTAACATACACAATCTTGAATAACAAGATAAGTAAGAAAGGAGCATATCACATACAAACACATGCTAGGAACAAAACTAACACATGCTAAGGAGCAAGCAACTTTTAATGAATATATGAATTAAATACAAGTTACCGCAAGGAGGAAGCATTGGATATGAGATAGGTAAGAGATAATCCAATTGACTTGGCTTGATGAAATAAAACCATGAAGATCCCTTAATTCTTCAAAAATAGCCAAGTCACCAATGTCCTCCATGAACACCTATTGATCAAGTTGAAGCTTGTTGGTCCCCAACCAAGTTGGGTCCTAAGAGGTTAGTCACAATAGGCTTGGGAACCCAAATGGTGCTTTTCATGCCACCACTTTGAGCTCCCACATACTTGGCAAACACATTCCCAACTCTATCCTTCCTAAGTGAATATGCATCATCAATTATGATAGGAGAGGAAGAGGTACCGTTAGTGCATGAGGAAGCAAAGTGACCTTTGCCACGTCAAAGGTAGCAACACCGACTCTTCTTCTTCTTAATGGGCTCCTCAACTTGAGGAGCATCGGTTTGAGTCTTCTTAGGAAGTGGCCGTTGTTCAACTCGTGGTTGAGCACGAGATTGAACAAGAGGCCGCTTCCCTAGTTGCTTCTCACTAAGAGGCTTCTTCTTATTATTGGGCAATCCCGAACGTGGTGCCCTTCAACCTTGCACTTGAAGCAAGTGATCTTGGCCGGATTCTTGACTTGAACTTGGCCCTTATTCTTCTTCTCAACCTTGGACTTGTTCTTGTTGTTGGAGTTGAATCCAAGTCCACTCTTGTCATTGGGGGATTGTTGCACACTCAACATGTTCTCAAGTGCACGCTTCCCTTCATGACGCTTTTCCAAGCCTTTCTTCATAGAATTGGCTTGGGCCTTGAGCTCTCCTCTTTTCTCTACATGGTTAGTGACAACACAAGTACTAGAGGAGGTAGATGCATCATTGTTAGAGCAACAAGGCAAAGCAAGTAATTCATCACATGATGTACAAACATTCTTAGTGGATGAACTACTAGGACTAGCACATGGCAATATAGCATTGTTAATTAAGGTTGTGCTAATATCCACATGAGGCTCACTTGATGTTACCTTTGTAGTGATGGCCTCATGAGCTAACTTAAGACAAGCATAGGATGCTAGAAGATCATCATTGGAGCTAGATAGCTTTTTATGATTTTCTTCCAACTCCCTATACTTGCTAGTTAGCAACTCAAGTTGAGCCCTTAGCTCAACATTCTCCTTCAAAGTAGATGCTTCACAAGAAATTGAGTTAGTAGCACAAGCATCATTGACCTTAGGGATGGAAGAAGAAATCTTAGCAAGCTCTTCATTTAATTTAGCATTTTCATTTTTCGTGACCTTATATTTAGCAATGGCATGGTCACATTCTTTAATGATTTTAGCAATTATTTCATTATGAGACTCCTCGATAGAATCTAGTTTCTCCTCAAGATAAGCACGAGTCTCTTGCTCTTCCTCAAGAGCATCTTCTAACGATGCTTTTTCTATAGCATCATCTCTTTCGATCTTACCCTTTTCTTCAAGGCTTGCTTCCAAGGACTCAATAGTTTCCCCACACTCAATAAGAGTGCTCATGATTTCAAAGAGGTTAGCTTGGGCACTTTTATTACTAGGAAGGGCTTTGAGAATCATTAGACCTTTATTTTGAAGAAGGGCATTAACTTTTTCCATATCATCTTCTTCATCATTATTATCATTATTATCATCATTGTCATTACTAGAAGAAGATTTAGCCATGAGACAATGAGAGGTGGATGAAGAAGAATAATTAATTTTTGAACTACTCAAGTTCAAATCTTGTTCCACAATTAATTGGGTTTCCTCTACATTAATATTCATGCAAGAGTTAGAGGGAACACAAGCATTTTTATCATTGGAACAAGATAAAGCAAGCATATCATCATTAGATTTATCTAAGCAATTTTTGGATGATATACAAGGACTATCAACACTAGCATGTATGACATTAGGAGTGCTAGAAGAGTTTATGTCCAAAGATGAGGCATTGCAACAAGCTAGAGATAAAAGATTATCAAAGAATAGCTCACTATCAATATTGCAAGACCTATCACTACTCACCATCACATTAGTTTGTGGCTTACCACATTTTGGTGAAGTAGACGAAGATGAGAACTCGTCACGGCCGGAGGTGGAAGGAGAACAATCATCCTCAATAGAGTTGGACACTCCATATTTATCTTGAAGCTTGGTCCATAGCTCATGAGCATCCCGGAGAGGCATGATTGACTCAAACACAACTACACTCACAAACTTGCAAAACTCGTTAGATGCTAGAGCATCTAGATATAAGTTTTTCTCATCCTCTAAAGTCTTACTTTCGCAATCCTTTGGAGGAGAAAAACCTATATCTAAGATACGCTCAATATTGGGGTCCAAGACCCGTAAGTGTCTAAGCATATGAGTTTTCCAAACATTAAAATTTGTGCCATTAAATCTAAATAAGGAATTGTGCACTAAATCCCTAGACGACATCTTTACTCTCTAGGCGGTAAAGCCAAACAAGAGAGACGAGGCTCTGATACCAATTGAAAGATCAACTATGCCCGAGATGTCGCCTAGAGGGGGGGTGAATAGGCGATTAAAACTTTTTCTATTTAGGGGCTTGATAATTGCGGAATAAAACTAGGTGTTTAAATTAACAAGCCAACAACCTAAAATTCTAGGTTTACCTAAAGTGCACCAACAACTTATGCTAAACAAGGCAAGCAACAAGTTGATAGCTAAATATAAACATCAAGCATGAAGGCTATCACAATGTAAAATGCATAAGTAAAAGCTCGGGTGTAGAAATAACCGAGGCACGCGGAGACGAAGATTTATTCCCGAGTTCCTCCTTGTTAAGGGAGTACGTCTCGTTGGAGGGGTGTGAGCTCGCCACAAAAGGCCTACCCAAGATGCCACAAAGGCCTCACCCTATTCTCCGATGAACCGCACCCAAAGGTTTGGTTCACCTTCCACTATCGGAATCCTTCGGGGCAGATTCCGGAGCCCTTACAACTTTTGGGGCACACACCCACAACTCAATTGGGGGCTCCCAACGTGCCGAAGCTTCACAAGCCGAAGTCTTCACGGCACCACCACCGTCTAGGGTCCAATGACCCAAGAGTAACAAGCTCCCAACCTTCAATCCCACGAATCACCGTGGGGAGCACAACCCGATGCAACAAATGCAAGAGGGCAAGAACACACCAAGTGGTCAAATTCTTCTCCCCAAAATCCAACCAAAGCAACTAATGCTACGAAGGGATTTAGGAGGAAGAACGGAGGAGAAATACCAAGAACTCCAAAATCTAGATCCCACAAGTTCCCCTCACTTAGAAGAGATTTTGTTTGGTGGAAAGATGGATCTAGATCTCCTCTCTTGTTTCTCTAAATTTGGGCAAGAATCATCGGAGGGATTAGAGGAAATCGAGCTCTCAAAATGTTAGCAATGGAGGAGAGAGAGCAAGGGCTGAGATCTTCACAAAAAATGGGGAAGAAAACCCTTTTATAGGTGGCTCCAAAAAGGAGCCGTTGGGGAAGAAAACGTGGGACAAAAGGGGAAAAAAACTGCCCAGGCGGCCCGGCCTGCACCCAGCCTGGCAGCCGGCCAGGCCGGCCGGAACAGGAAGCGTCGAACGAACAGAGCGGAGGAGCCAGGGGAGCCAGCCTGCTCCCCGGCCATGAGCCGGCCCGCGAGGCGCGCGAGGCCGGCAGGGAGCCCGAGAGCTCCGGCCTGGAGCCGGCCGTGGCCCAGCCTGGCTCGCGGGGGACGGGCCGGGGAGGCACCCGAGCTGCCCGGTTTTGGGCCGGCCTCATCCCCGGCCTGGCCGGCTGGCCTCCTTTTTTTTTCTTTTTCAAATTGATTTTCTGAGAAATAAAAACCCGAAACTGAAAACTCAATATCTCCCACATACGAACTCCGTTTTCGACATTCTTGGACTCGTTGTAATCGTCACAATGAGAACAACAATAATATGCGGAGAAACATCATAGTACAAGAATATAATATAAAGATAAATGGGAAAAGGTAAAAGCTCCCATTTGCAAATCAGAAATGCAATAACTTTCACCCACGAACTCCGTTTTCGATAATCTTGGACTTGTTGGAATCGTCACAACAAGCACAACAAGATTATGCATAGAAACATCATAGTTCAAGAAAATATTATAAAACCAAATGGGGAAAGTTAAAAACTCTTTTTTCGCAAACCGAAAATGCCGGAACTTTTGCAATTGACGTCCGAATGAAATAAAACCAATTTTGATGGAAAGAGGACAACAAATGCTAACTTTGAAAATGACAAACAAGCAATGGAGATTTTGCAAAGAAATGGAAGAGAGAAATATTCCGCTCGGATAAACCGGCAAAATCTCCAATACCGAAACCGCAATAGAAGACGCATATGAAAACCGTTTTCGGTGAACTTAGCTTTGTCATGACGAGCACGACAAGCACCAAGACCACACCACAATTCGAGACAAATAAGAACCAATAAAGATGATTGCATGGATGCAAAGGTTTGTGCTCTCTACGGCGATACGATCACGATATTCGGTCGAGAGCCCCTCTTGATAGTACGGTTATCTATCCTATAATCCGGTCTCTCACTAAACAACATGAGACCGGTAAAATAGAAACCCTATCAAGATCATACCTTTGCCTTGCGCTTAAACCACTTGAGGTCGATGAAGACGATCTTCATCTCCTCAATACACACCACCTTCCTCGATTGCGCTTCGGTGAAGATTCACTTGATGCTCCCCCATACACCAAGATGGGCAACGCTCTCTTCGGCATATCTTCACTTGGCCTTTATCTTGATGACGAACACCTTGTCCTTGATCAACAAATGATCTTCTTCCCTTAACCTTGACTTCAACATATGGAGACAAGCAAACAAATGGACAACCTACAAATATAGCTCAATGCAAATATTAGTCCATAGAGATTGTCATTAATTACCAAAATCATGCATGGGGGCAACCATGCACTTTCACCATATTACTTAGTACTGAATTAATGAGTACCAATCTTCCTCCTAAGGATAATAATTTTCCTTTCCAGCTATTTAGTCTAGCATGTAGTCGCTCCTCCACCATTTTCCACTCGGCATTTGTGAGTCTCCGATAATGAATCGGAATATCCAAATACTTGATAGGAAACTGGCCCTGCCCGCAGCCAAAAAGCTCAGCATACACAGAGACGTCATCCTGAGCCTCGCCAAAACAAAACAACTCACTCTTATGGAAGTTTATCTTTAGACCCGACAAATGCTCGAACGCTGATAGTATTAACTTCAGGTTCCTAGATTTTACGATGTCATGTTCCATAAATAGAATTGTATCGTCTGCGTATTGAAGAATGGACAAACCTCCATCCACCAGATGAGGAATCACACCATCAATTTGCTTGTCAGACTTAGCACGTTCAATCATAACGACGAGTATATCAGCCACTATATTAAATAGCATTGGCGATAAGGGATCATCTTGTCTAAGCCCCTTATTGGTCTGAAAGTATTTGGCAGTGTCATCATTGACTTTAATGGCTACACTTCCTCCCGAAACGAAGCTATGGATTAAAGCGTACCACTCAGCAGAAAACCCTTTCATTCTGAGAGTCTGCTGAAGTAATGACCACTTAACCTTATCATAAGCTTTCTCAAAGTCAAGTTTCAGAATGATCCCATTCAACCTTTTCCTATGAAGTTCGTGGACTGTTTCATGAAGGATAACCACCCCATCCAGGATGTTTCTCCCTTGCATAAAGGTAGTCTGAGAGGGACGAACCACATGATCTGCCACAGTATACAGCCTTATCGTAGCAACTTTGGTGAAAATTTTAAAACTAACATTAAGAAGGCAGATGGGTCTATATTGTTGGATCCTTTCTGCTTCATTAACCTTAGGTAATAAAATTATTTTGCCAAAATTTAGACGGAACAATTCCAATTGTCCGCTATGAAGGTCAGTGAACAACGGTAGAAGATCTGTCTTAATAACATCCCAGAAATTCTGATAGAACTCAGCCGAGAAGCCATCAGGACCAGGAGCTTTGTTGTGTTCCATTTGGAAAATCGCCTTTCTCACCTCTTCCTCAGAATAAGGTGCCGTGAGAAGGCTATTTTCCTCATCTGAAACCTGGGGAATATCATCTGTTCGGGACTCATCTAAAGTGAAGTTACCTTCCTCAGGATCTCCAAACAGACCTTTATAATAATTGGTGATATACGAATTTAGTTGCTAATGGCCTTCAATCGTTCTTTCATTCTTTAACAGAGAAAATATGCGCTTCTTCCTATGTCTGCCATTGGCAATACTATGGAAGTATCGCCTATTCGAATCCCCTTCTAGAATAAATTGAGCTTTGGAAAGTTGATACCAGTTAAGCTCCTCCTTGCGCAGAAGTCTTGCTAGCAATGCATTTGATTGGCTTTTGAGTTCAATTTCTTGCATGGAAAGCGGGCGACATTCTGCTAGCGCCTCGAGGTCATCAATAATTGATGATAGCTGCAGTTTTTCCTTTTTAAGTAAACCTATTGTGTGGCAGGCCCAACCCACAAGGTAGTTACGTAGAGCATGTATTTTGTTATTCCACCTCTGAATTGGAGTATCAACAGCAACAGGTCTTTCCCAAACCTTTTTGACCATTTCCTGAAAGCCAACACAATGTAGCCATCCAAGTTCGAACATGAACCGATGAGTACACGGTGGCCTAGGCAAACTAGTAGTCAACAAGATGGGAGCGTGGTCTGATAGATCCTCAATATGATCTAGAGCCCGTACTGACACTAGGGGAAATTTTGATTCCCGCTCAGTATCCATTAGCACACGGTCTAGCTTCTCATAGGTAGGTTCCGGCAGACAATTTTCCCAAGTAAAATGTCTCCCAATCATTGAAACCTCCCTTAAATCCAAGCTGTCGATGACGGCATTGAACAAGAAAGGCCAATGATTGTTGAACCGGCCCTTACTTTTCTCGAATGGTTAGTGTCTAGTTTTGGTTGATTTTCGTGGAAGCTATACTGCATATTTTCTTTGGTTTTATTGATTCTTGCTTATCAAAGAATATATCTCACTGTCGATCTAGAACAGAGAACTATCAATTCAATAGTAAGCAACATTCATAGTTTTCATAAAAAAAATATACATTAAAGTGTTGCACTACTAAGTAATTTCCAAATGAGTTTACTTAAGATAAATTAGACATATTTAACAGATTTTGCGAATGAACCAAATAATAGTGTAAATGGAGAGAATAGTAACACATCGTGTTGACCAGAAAGGTCAGCATTGTCAAAGTTGGATAAGGAGTTATGTTTGACAACAACAGGATAATTTTCTGGTAACCTTCAGTCTTCCCATAACACGCCATACAATTTTCCTGTTATCCTTGGAACTCTTCACTTTGACAGTCATATTTTGTTTGCACAGTTCAATCAAATAGCCGGTTTTCGATTTTCAACAATAGGCAAGCCCGTAAATAGTTCATGTATCTATTCTTATTTCACACTCGATGTGTCTAATACCTTGATTTGTTGACCTTGTTATGATGGTAGGCTTGCAAGACTTTCATAAATCGATGGTGCCACCATGAGTGATTATACATCCACTTGTAGTCTTTGTCTCATTAGCATCACAAATCGAGTTTGAGTTGTCACACCCTTCAAGTACTCTTGAATGTCTGGTATAATGAATATCATAGCTCATATGCCTTTTAGATCGTATATTACTCTTTTAAGAGCATGCCAATGATCATCACGGATTTGTTAGAGACCGGCTTAGTTTGCTTACATCAAATGAGATGTCAGGCATCGCATCGCAAGTTAAATACATGAGTGAGCCAATAATTTGAGAGTATATAAATTTATATCTAGTGTTCTTTTCATTCTATCGAAACTTCACTACACTTGGTCACTTCGATCATAATTTGTAGGACAAGGGTTGCAATCAGCATAGCCAAATATGTTCAACACTCTTTTCACGTAGTGGGGATACAAGTGTAACACCACTTTTTAATCTCTCAACACTTTGATGTTCAAGATAACATTTGTTTCTCCAACATCTTTCTTCTCAAAACATTGAGATGATAAGGTTTTGATATCCTCGGTCACTTTGTGACTTGTTCCAAAAGTTAGTATGTCATCTACAAACAAGAATATCACAACTCTCTCACCCCCACCATATAGTATAAACATTTTTTGGCTTTATTTACAACAAATCTCACGGATGTTAAACTTATTCCAAACTTCTCATGCCATTTCACATCTTACAAACCTTTCTTTCCGACCTTCTAGTACAAAACAAGCAGGTTGTTCCATATAAATTTCCTCGTCCATCTCTATATTTAGGAAAGCCATCATAACGCCCATTTGATGAACGAGAAGACCGTGCTAGGCAGCCAGTGATAATAATACTCAGTTCGTGGGTATAAACCCGTGCTTTGTAATTTTCAATTGTACTGTCAAAATGAGGTTCTTTTTCAATACATATATACACCATACATGTCTACATCCCTAAGGGTGTTCAGTGATTCCCAAGTTCCATTAGCCAAGATGAAATCCATCTCACTTTGAACTGCTTCTTCTAGTAGTCTGCATACGGGGATACAGAAGCTTCTGAAAATATCGTAGTGGGAGTGTCATAAACGAGGTACACAATGAAATCATTACCAAAATAGTTTGTATTACTTTGTTATTACACCTAGTGGGAGATTCATTACAATCCTCATCCTCATATTAGCTTCATTGGACAACGGATACGAGAAAAAGGCACATGGGAAGAAATGACTTGCCAGGATGTCGAAGGGCTATGCTAGACAAAAAGCCTACATAAAGCTATGTACAGACAAAATACGTGCCGTTTTGAGGTGCCCTTGGACATATTTTTTGTACGAAATCCGTGAATAGGCATACGAGAGAGGTTTGGGGGTGACTTTGCGGGAATCGTCATCTAGACTTAACCGCTACAACCATTGTTTGGAACCTGTCCGGTTTCTTGCTAGGTTTGGCACGGCTACCACCATTGTAATAGAAAACTCCAATTCCGTATCTCATCCTCGAATATGAGCCACACGACCTCTCCGAACTTGACGCCCCTTTCGATGAACCAGAGATAAAAGAAGTTGTCTTCTCCCTACCTTCGGTAAAGGCCCCGGACCACGATGGTTTCATTGGCGCTTTCTTCAAGTCTTACTGGGACATCATAAAGAGTGACATCACCACGGCAATCACCCACATGTCCCACCTGCGGGGTGGCTGCGCCAGCCTGATAAACTCCACAAACATTGTTCTGTTGCCAAAGAAGACAGACGCTGCATCTGTAGGAGACTACCGCCCCATCAGCCTTATCCACAGCTTATCAAAGATTTTTTTCAAAGTTGTTGGCGAACCGCCTTATGCCACTTCTCTCGGACATCGTGTCAAAATGCCAAAGAGGCGCCTTTGTGAAGAAGCGGAGCATCCATGACAACTTCCTCCACGTGCAAAACCTTATAAACGAACTCCACTCCTCAAAGACGCCGAGCCTGTTCCTGAAGCTTGACATCTCAAAGGCTTTCGACTCGGTGGGCTGGGCCTACTTGATTGAGGTCATGACGGCCATTGGCTTTGGGCAGATTTGGCGCGATTGGATCTGCTTGTCGCTTGCCTCAGCCACGTCCAGAGTTCTCCTCAACGGAGACCCTGGCACTCCGTTCAATCATGCCCGCGGGCTGCGCCAGGGGGACCCGCTGTCTCCCATGTTATTCATCCTCGCCGTTGATCCCCTGCAGCGCATTCTTGCCTTGGCCGCCAGTCGGGAAATCTTGCGACCCATACGATCGAGGACGACAAGATGCAGGGTTTCCCTCTACGCCGACGATGCTGGAATATTTGCAAACCCTGTTAAAGAGGAGCTCCAGGCTATCTCGGCCATTCTCGACTGCTTTGGAAAGGCTAGTGGCTTGATTACCAACATGTCAAAGACCGAGATCTTCCCGGTGCGATGCGATGGCATCGATCTCCAGGACATCCTATCCGCCTTCCCTGCAAGGATTGCCACCTTCCCCGGAAAGTATTTGGGCCTACCGCTGCATTTTCGTCGCCTTCGGAAGGTGGACCTTCAACCGCTCATCGAGAAAACAGCAGCAAAGCTACCAGGATGGATGGGGAAGAATGTCGCACGCCCCGGACAAGTCACGCTGTTGGGAATATGCCCTAGAGGCAATAATAAAATGGTTTATTAAGCATATTCACGTTTATGATAATAGTTTATTATCCATGCTATAATTGTATTAAATGGAAACATAATACATGTGTGGAATATAAACATCCGGAGTCCCTAGTGAGCCTCTACAGGACTAGTTCGTTGATCAAGAGATAGTTAGAGTTTCCTAACTATGGACTTGTTATAGTCACTTGATAACGGAGTCATATCATTAGGAGTAATGGTGTGATGGACATGACCCAAATAAAGAGTTGCAATTAATCGTGTCACAAAAGTTTTGTTGTCAACACTTTTAATATGCCAAATATAGTTTCCTTAGACCATGAGATTATATCACTCCCGTTCACCGGAGGAATACTTTGTGGACATCAAACGTCACTTCGTAACTGGGTGATTATAAAGGTGGCTTTCAGGTATCTCCGATGGTGGGTTGTTGGGTGATATGAATCGAGAGTGGGATTTGTCCCTCCATGTGACGGAGAAGATATCTCCAGGCCTTCTCGGTAATATAGCATCAAAAGTCTGCAGACATGTGATTAGGTTGTAATCACCGGGATCCTATATTATGGACGAGTAAAGAGAACTTGCCGGTAACGAGATTAAACTAGACATGGGGATGTCAACGATTATATCTCGGGCAAGTAAAATATCGTGAGACAAAGGGAATCGTATATGAGATTAATTGAATCTCCGGCATCGTGGTTCAATCGAGAAAAGGTTTTCGTTGAGTGTATAGGAATTAATATGGACATCCCGGTCCCGCTATTAATTATTGATATGATCATGTCTATGCATTCTCGAACCCGTAGGGTCACACACTTAACGTTCCGATGAAATTAGGTTTTGCGATGAATTAAATGATGAAGTGAACGAATGGTGATTCAGAGTCTCGGATGGATCCCGGACGTCACGAGGAGTTCCGGAGGAGTCCGGAGAATAAGATTCATATATGGAAAGTGGTTTCCGGAGGTTTCGGAAAAGTTCCGGAATATTTCATAGGGTATCGGAAAGGTTCCGGAATGTTCTAGAAGGGTCTAGAAGTGGGACCACATATTTTGTATGGGGCCCACATGGTGCAAAGGGGTGCTGCCACCACTTGGGTGGGGCACGCCACCTAGGCCCATATGGGTGGTGCGGCTAAGGGAGAAGGAGGGGAGTCCCACTCCTAGTTGGACTAGGAGTTGGGCCCCTCCACCCCTTTAGGAAAGGGGGCCCAAGGAGGAGTCCTAGTTGGACTCCAACTTGGGGGGCAAGCAAGGGGGGCCGGCCGGCCCCCTGCCCTTGACCTAGTCGGCCTCCTATATAAAGGAGGGGAGGGGGGCGCACCACACACCAAGGGCTGCCCCTAGCCGCACCCCTCTTCTCCCGGAGGGCTGCCGCCATCTCTCCTCCACACCTAGCCGCACCCCCTAGCCCTAGGGGCTGCGCCACCTTGCTCCTCTCCCTCTACTCTTGCTTGGCTTGTCGAAGCCCTGCTCGCGGAGATCGTCATCATCACCGGCACTACCGTCGTGCTGCTGAGATCATCAAGGCCACGTCTTCTCGCTTGCGGGATCAAGGAGTCGACGTCTTCATCGAGCTGTACGTGTGGACGCCGCGGAGGTGCTGCCCGTTGCTGCACTTCACCGGATTGGATCTCAAGGATAATACATCTCCTCGTGACTAGACGAGTCTAGTTGCGGGGATCGACTAGCCAACCCCTGCACCGACAAAACGCGTTTGTTGATCTTCGAGGGTAAGAGATTGGATCTCATCTTCGCTACCTTCATCTCATAGATCTAGATCCTTGGGGTTTATTCCGCTTTTGCCACGTAGAAAATTTTTGTTTTCCATGCTGCGACCCCATCAGTGGTATCAGAGCCTAGATCTATTCGTAGGTGTTGATGCGATTAGAACACAAGGAGTTGTGGGCGTTGATATTTTATGTTGCTACCTTCTCGCGTGCACTTTGCATCTTTGCGGTATTGTGAGATTGAAGCGGCCCGGACCAACCTTACTTGTCCACGCACGAGAGACCGGTTCCATGACTGACATGCAACTTGTTTTGCATAAGTGGCTGGCGGGTGTCTGTTTCTCTTGCTTTAGTGAGGATGCAATTTTCAATGGAAGGCCTTTCAAAAGGATGAGTAAATAAGCAACTATTATATCACCGTTGTGGTTTTTGCGTAGATTAGAACGGTTCTATCTCGTTGACCCAAGCCACGTAAAATTTGCATAAACAAAGTAGAGGACGTCTAACTTGTTTTTGCAGAGGGGGTCAAGTGATGTGATATGGCCAATGTGATTTGTGATAATGTATGCAATGATCATGTTTGTAATATTTCACGACTTGCATGTCGGCGAGTACGGCAACCGGCAGGAGCCATATGGTTGTCTTTATTTTATGTGACCTGCGTGTCAATGAATCACCATGTATTTGCTTTACTTTATTGCTAAGAGTAGCATTAGTTGTAGTTGCAATAGTTGGTGGACAACCATGGTGATGGCGCCAAGATGATGGAGATCATGCCGGAGATGGAGATCTTGCCGGTGCTTTGAAGATGGAGATCTAAGAGCATATGAAGAAAGGCCATGTCATATCACAATTATGAATTGCATGTGATGTTAATCCCTTTTATGCACCTTATTGTTATGCTTAGATGTGATCGCGACGGTAGCATGATAAGGTGATCTCTCATGTTAATATCAAGATAATTAAGTGTTCTCCCCTAGTATGCGCCGTTGCGAAAGTTCGTCGTTTCGAAGCATCATGTGATGATCGGGTGTGATAGATTCAACGTTCACATACAACGGGTGCAAGCCAGTTTGCACATGCGGAAATACTACGGTTGTCTTGACGAGCCTAGCATGTACAGACATGGCCTCGGGAACACGGAACCGAAAGGTTAAACACGAGTCATATGAATGATATGATCAACACTGAGTTGTTCACCATTGAAACTACATCATCTCACGTGATGATCGGTGGTGGTGTAGTGGATTTGGATCGTGTGTCACTAATCAACCGGAGAGATGTTGAGTTTAGTGGAGTTCATTAATTTGATTAAGTTGAACTAAAATTGTCATAAACAAGTGTCCTAAAGATGTCTTTGCAAAATCCTTGTAGATCATGGGCGACTACAGTAGTATGTTTCTTGCTGAGGAGCTGCGTCTCGATGGGTCCAACTTTGCTGAATGGTACATGCGTCTGAGAGAAGCCCTATACGCCAATGATGAGCTCTACATGATAGATGAACCTTTAGAAAAACGCCCTGATGTTACTGTTGACTATGAAGGGTATATGGAGTGGTACGATCAAAAGACCACCTACTTGAGAGTCGAGTGGCTGATATGCACCTTCATGGATTCTAACCTTGGTAGACAATTTGGAAACTTGAGCGCAATGGAGATTGTCGATGAGCTGAAACGAAGGTTCATAGCACAAGTTAGAGTTGCAAGGNTTGCATGTGATGTTAATCCCTTTTATGCACCTTATTGTTATGCTTAGATGTGATCGCGACGGTAGCATGATAAGGTGATCTCTCATGTTATATCAAGATATTAGTGTTCTCCCCTAGTATGCCGCCATTGCGAAAGTTCGTCGTTCGAAGCATCACGTGATGATCGGGTGTGATAGATTCAACGTTCACATACAACGGGTGCAAGCCAGTTTGCACATGCGGAAATACTACGGTTGTCTTGACGAGCCTAGCATGTACAGACATGGCCTCGGGAACACGGAACCGAAAGGTTAAACACGAGTCATATGAATGATATGATCAACACTGAGTTGTTCACCATTGAAGCTACATCATCTCACGTGATGATCGGTGGTGGTGTAGTGGATTTGGATCGTGTGTCACTAATCAACCAGAGAGATGTTGAGTTTAGTGGGAGTTCATTAATTTGATTAAGTTGAACTAAAATTGTCATAAACAAGTGTCCTAAAGATGTCTTTGCAAAATCCTTGTAGATCATGGGAGACTACAGTAGTATGTTTCTTGCTGAGGAGCTGCGTCTCGATGGGTCAAACTTTGCTGAGTGGTACATGCGTCTGAGAGAAGCCCTATACGCCAATGATGAGCTCTACGTGATAGATGAAGCTTTAGAAAAACGCCCTGATGTTACTGTTGACTATGAAGGGTATATGGAGTGGTACGATCAAAAGACCACCTACTTGAGAGTCGAGTGGCTGATATGCACCTTCATGGATTCTAACCTTGGTAGACAATTTGGAAACTTGAGCGCAATGGAGATTGTCGATGAGCTGAAACAAAGGTTCATAGCACAAGTTAGAGTTGCAAGGTTTGAATGCCTGGATGAATTTCTTTCAACTAAGATGGAAGAAAACACTTGCTTGGAACAGCACCTAAGTAAGATGCACCGGCTGTATTATACTATGGTGGATGTTTGGAACCATGAGATAACTGACGAGATGGCAATAGATGGGGTGCTGCGCTCGCTTCCCCCCAGCTATAAGGATTATGTGAGGAACTATATCATGGGAAGGGATTCGATCACTTTCTGTGAGTTTATTTCCCAGCTGCGTCAAGTTAAAGTGGAACCCATAGCAGGAGAAGTAGTCAACACAGAAGGTATATTTTGATATACTAGTTATAAATGTTTAAATGTCCCATTTACACTTATGGTGAGCTAAGTATTTGATACTTGTGCTGTTTTATGAAAACAGAGCCTGCCGTTTGAGAAGTGCATGGAGGGACTGAGTGGATTTCGCGGGAAGATGGCAATCAAGGAGTTGATGCTGGCGTCATTTCACTTCTACGTTTATCGTTTTAAATTAGAGGATTTGAATGAGTTTTGTAATCGAATTAATTGTGATCTTAAATTAGTGTGTCTCGGTCTGTGAGACGGTCATTCATGTTAAAGACAAGTGGTTGTTCTATTTTCATGAGTAATCCTTTTTGGAGATCACGTTTCGATTATGAGATTATTGTCCTTTGCTAGATTTAAACAATAATTAGTTAAACACTTATAAAATAAAGACATGCTAAAATATCCAATGCTTAATGATGAGATTTGTTTTAATTATACTATTAGTGCTGAAGAGCATCTTGATGCGCATCACTAAGTAGTGTGATTAAAAATGCCATTTTCTGAAAATGCCATGAGTTGCTGAAAATAAACACAAGTGTTGGTCGTATTTTTCAGTGAATAAAAGACATCATTATTTTATCATGGATGAGTGAATAGGAGTATTTATTCATGTCATGATGAGATTTTGGAAGTAGAGGATATTAAGTTAACAAGATAATTGAGTCTTTTCGATTTGATCAAAAGAGACAAAATATTTGAGTTATTGTTTAGTATGGTGACTTGTGACAAGTGTTATCACAAATTACAATGTTTAGAGATTATTCAAAAATGTTTTGATAAACCTAAAGTATTGTAATCACATTATATTTGATATTATGTGGTCATAAAGAGGGGTTTCGGTTTTAAGGTTTCATTAGTATCATTTAGATTTATTTGGATAACACTCCTGTTTTAAATAAAGGATCTATTTAATGATTTGCATTTCGCATATGAGTTATGAGAAATAGTGGTTTCAATGATTATGAGATGATTAAAAACCAAAGCAAATAAAGTTTTGTAGAATATTCATATGAGATTATGAATAGAGATTCCACAATGTGAGACTAAAAGGGACAAACCAATGTGTTTGGTTGTGTTATGTATTTTAGTGGTTTTATCGTGAAATGGTTTCATGGATAAAAGAATTGTTGGAATGAATTTAGAAAGATTAAACCTTTCATGTTTATGTATCAAGTGGCACATATGTAAAGTGCTATGTTGGATAAAACTTGACACATAAAGTTTTTTTTGATGATGGTGATCATTGAATTTTGGTTTAGCTTGTCTAAAGAGATGTAGGTTTCGAGAATATGAATTTTGTCAAGAGTTGCAAAAATAATATTCATGATTTACTTGTCATGTTTGGGAAACAAGACATACCTACAAAACTACAAAAGAAGAAATAGAAACTTTAGATACGAAAGTGACTGAGAGTCATTCTACTTTAAGTTTAAATCATAAAGTAATCGTTACTTGATTTTGTGAAAAGAATGTTTCACATATTTATTTTGCAAAAGAGTTTGCATGGAATAAATAAAACTTAGAGCTGGCAAGGTGCTGGCGTTTCGTATATGAGTTCTCGAATCTTAAGAGTTAAGAGTTTTGGAGGAGTCCAAAGTGTCGAGAAAGTGCATAAGAAACTGAGTGAGATCTAATTAAGATATGTGGTGACATATATTAAGTAGAGCAGAAATTAATTTCCATAATCAAAATATGTGGTGACATATGTTTGAGTGGGAGCTAGTTAATCATGGTCAAATATAAAGATAACATATTTCTGAGTGGGAGCCAAAGTGGCTTCACAATTTAATATGTGTATGAGGTATATTTGAGTGGGAGTTTACAACATAGTGTTTGAATGAAATGGAGATTTCATAAATGTTGTAAACGTTGTCATAGACCAATGCATAACTTATGAAGTTAGTTTGAAAGTCAAATATTCATTTAGATGAATGTATCTATGGAGGATAGATAAGTTTGATAAACATTAAAGTCAGGATGTTTCAACCTAAATAGTTTTGAAGGAGTTCAAAATGAAACAAGAGAAGAATGGTTCATCTCATTGTGATATATATAGGTGAAGCATTGAGTTGGAGAACTCAGTAAAAAATTGATGGTTGGAGGATATGTTGGAATTCAATATGAATTGTTCATAGATCTCAACATATAAGAACCATATGTTTGTATATAACGATATGTGACCCACGTTCTTAATTGTAAGAACATGTTGAATGAGGAGTCATTTTTCATGAGATTGAGATAAATTTAGAAAATGGTGGACTTGGTTGAAGTCATAAAGCCAGACTAAATTAGGGATCTCTTAATATCGGAGTAGCACAGCGAAAGCATGATCGGAAATATCAAAGTGACAAGGCTCACTGTTGATTTGTTAAGTCAACAACATATAGGAGTATATGATTAATTCAAGGATTGAAATAAGATATAATATTTTGGTTTGAGAAAGTTGTTTCAAGATTGGGTGAGTTCCCAGATGCATATGTTATGGGAAAGTCCATTAGACTGATCATACATATAGGCATAAAAGGATATGAATATCTCACTCTATAACCAAACATATTATATACATTATATGATAATGGTTTTATCATGGGATGATAGGAAGTTTATCATGGGATGATAAAGTAATGTCAAGGTGACAGTTACAATTTTGCAAAGGACATAAAGAGCTGTAAAGTACAGAGCACGGACAGAACCTCTTCCACAAGCAAACATGATCAGCACTGAGACTTCATGAGTGAGACTCCATGGGTGTTGGATCGCGGAAATGTAAACTAGATTATTGACTCTAGTGCAAGTGGGAGACTGTTGGGAATATGCCCTAGAGGCAATAATAAAATGGTTTATTAAGCATATTCACGTTTATGATAATAGTTTATTATCCATGCTATAATTGTATTAAATGGAAACATAATACATGTGTGGAATATAAACATCCGGAGTCCCTAGTGAGCCTCTACAGGACTAGTTCGTTGATCAAGAGATAGTTAGAGTTTCCTAACTATGGACTTGTTATAGTCACTTGATAACGGAGTCATATCATTAGGAGTAATGGTGTGATGGACATGACCCAAATAAAGAGTTGCAATTAATCGTGTCACGAAAGTTTTGTTGTCAACACTTTTAATATGCCAAGTATAGTTTCCTTAGACCATGAGATTATATCACTCCCGTTCACCGGAGGAATACTTTGTGGACATCAAACATCACTTCGTAACTGGGTGATTATAAAGGTGGCTTTCAGGTATCTCCGATGGTGGGTTGTTGGGTGATATGAATCGAGAGTGGGATTTGTCCCTCCATGTGACGGAGAAGATATCTCCAGGCCTTCTCGGTAATATAGCATCAAAAGTCTGCAGACATGTGATTAGGTTGTAATCACCGGGATCCTATATTATGGACGAGTAAAGAGAACTTGCCGGTAACGAGATTAAACTAGACATGGGGATGTCAACGATTATATCTCGGGCAAGTAAAATATCGTGAGACAAAGGGAATCGTATATGAGATTAATTGAATCTCCGACATCGTGGTTCAATCGAGAAAAGGTTTTCGTTGAGTGTATAGGAATTAATATGGACATCCCGGTCCCGCTATTAATTATTGATATGATCATGTCTATGCATTCTCGAACCCATAGGGTCACACACTTAACGTTCCGATGAAATTAGGTTTTGCGATGAATTAAATGATGAAGTGAACGAATGGTGATTCGGAGTCTCGGATGGGATCCCGGACGTCACGAGGAGTTCCGGAGGAGTCCGGAGAATAAGATTCATATATGGAAAGTGGTTTCCGGAGGTTTCGGAAAAGTTCCGGAAATTATTTAAAGGGTACCGGAAGGTTCCGGAATGTTCTAGAAGGGTCTAGAAGTGGGACCGCATATTTTGTATGGGGCCCACATGGTGCAAAGGGGTGCTGCCACCACTTAGGTGGTGCGCACCACCTAAGCCCACATGGGCTGGTGCGGCTAAGGAAAAAGGGGAGTCCCACTCCTAGTTGGACTAGGAGGTGGGCTCTCCACCCCTTTAGGAAAGGGGGCCCAAGGAGGAGTTCTAGAAGGACTCCAACTTGGGGGGCAAGCAAGGAGGGGCCGGCCGGCCCCCTGCCCAAGCCCTAGCCGACCTCCTATATAAGGAGGGGAGGGGGGGCGCACCACACACCTTGGAGGCTGCCCCTAGCCGCACCCCCCTCTCTCCCTCTAACCCTAGCCGCACCCCTCCTCTCCCGGAGGGCTGCCGCCGCCTCCTCTCCACCAAGAGCTGCCGCACCACCCCAGCCCTAGGGGGCTGCGCCACCTCCTCCTCTCCCTCTCCTCTTGCTTGGCTTGGCGAAGCCCTGCTCGCGGAGATCGTCATCATCACCGGCACTACCGTCGTGCTGCTGAGATCATCAAGGCCACGTCTTCTCGCTTGCGGGATCAAGGAGTCGACGTCTTCATCGAGCTGTACGTGTGGACGCCGCGGAGGTGCTGCCCGTTGCTGCACTTCACCGGATTGGATCTCGAGGATAACACATCTCCTCGCGACTAGACGAGTCTAGTTGCGGGGATCGACTAGCCAACCCCTGCACCGACAAAACGCGTTTGTTGATCTTCGAGGGTAAGAGATTGGATCTCATCTTCGCTATCTTCATCTCATAGATCTAGATCCTTGGGGCTTATTCCGCTTTGCCGCGTAGAAATTTTTTTGTTTTCCATGCTGCGACCCCATCAGTAGTCTGGCTCCATATATGGCTCTGCCAGCGACTCCTTCTCCTTGTTGATGATAAGTTGTTCCTCTGGTTCGGCTACTATGCCGACTTGTGATGTTCCAACGGACTCCTCTCCATCGGACTCCACCATAGCTGTTAACTCTGAAACAGATTCCAACTCATTAGCATGGTTACCTGTGATGCTGACCATGCCAACGAACACATTGATCTGGCCGAAGATGAGTTGATAGCCCTCGTCGACATCATCCATCTCTGAGCTCCATCCTAAGTCATCGATCTCTGTCTCTTCAAGCTGATTGGTGTAAAGTCGCCCAATGGCGAGTTTCTCCATACCTCGGCGAGCTTCACCTACGATCTCAACTCCTTTTCTCACCTGCCCCATGGTGGGCGCCAACTGTCGTGGGGTTGTCACGGCAAGTTCTTCCTCAGGGAAGATGAGTTGTGGGGCCATTGGTAATCGAAGTACGTAGGAGCTGTTAATCTCGCCCAAGGACAAGGATTTACCCAGGTTCGGCCCTTCTCAATCGAGGTAAAGACCTACTTCCTGCTTCAGCTTTATTGCTTGGACTGATTCTCGATTACAAGGTTTCGACTCCTATCTGGGGAGTCGATGGCTATGGGTCTCTCGATGGTTTTAGACTTGTCTAGCTTGCTCTTTCGATCTAAGGTCCGGGGCCCTCCTTATAAAGGCGGTCGGGTCCCTGGACTTACAAGTTTACACCGGGTCATACTTGGACACGGAGTCCTATTCTATGTCTTGGCCTTCCAAGTTAGAACTCTGGGTTGTACTAGGACTCCTCCTCGACGAGTCCTTCCTTCTTCATGGGCCTTGGTCGTCTTGTCTCCAGCCCATCCCATGTAACTTGAAGTGCGACCCGGCTTTGGCCTTCTTGGTCTTGGCGGGTCTACTTTCCGGGTCCATGGGCCTACCTATAAAGTATCCCCCCATCACTACTCGTCGATGTCAACAAAGAACCCACCAACCTGCTCGGTGACATCCTCCTCTGAAACAAATAATAATCAACAAAGCAAGACTGAGTACGACGTACTCGCAAGGTTACTAGGGCGATATAGGCCCAAATGATTATTGGCTTCAAAGATGTATAGTAGTTGTTTTGCATAAAGCTAGTTTTCATCCTTAAACACTAAAACTCATGGCATCGACTACTCAGAAGGTTTTTCACAAGGGGATAAGATAATAAAACCTTCTTTCTTCGGTTCACATTGAACCAACATTATCCAGAAACCACCACTCATCTTCACCAAGGCACCTCCTCGAATCACCCTCGAGGAAATGAACCTTTTAACACATGTTGTCAAATTTTAATTAAGTTCAGGTTTTCTATGACCTAATCCGCCTTTCCCAAGATTTGTCCATAATCGTGGACATGGCTTTTCGAAAAGATTAAACCCTGCACGGGTGTACTATTTTTAGCCATTGGTACCGTCCGAACCCTTGCCTGTACAATTAGCTCTCTTTCGGGGAAAGCCGGCAGCGCGGGAGCGATTAAACCTTTACCTTGCATGAGACTATCCAAGGGTCATCGTGACGACAGGACAAGTTCAGTGCATATTTCAACACCCTTCCCCCATTGCCACAACCTAAACACCACCATCCTCATCGCGCCTTCATCCAACCTGCAACTCACACGCAAATGGAAAGTGCAAACTAGAGGACCCTTGGATACGCCCGCACAAATTATTCGGTTAGTAAGGGGCCCATACCCCCACCAATGGTAGCACGCTCGGTTCTTGGTTCTAGCAAAAAGCACTGTCAGCCTAGGTGACAAGAATGAGGCAAAACACCATCAACCCCGATGGCAACTCATCAAAGCATTTTAGCATTTTAATTAAGTACCACAAGTTTCCACCTTATCCGAACATTCCATCAACTTCACAATTATGGAAATAATCACCGGAAGACTAAGCATTCGGATAAGCATGGCTAAGCATAGCTAAGCATATAATACAACCGGTATAACTTTAACTCAGGCCAACACATCAAACCTATGGATAATAGGAAGGAAGACATGTAATGGTTTAGGAACATGCAATAATAGGTTACTCTATATATTGACCAAAAGTTGACATTGGAATCGAATGCAATATTATGGTGGAGAAAATACTTGTAGACTAATAGGATGAGATATGCACAGAAGGTTAGGTTATCTCTTGCCTTGCTGAAGGGGCTGGAAGTATGGATCGTCGAGATAGTGCGGTGGAACCTCGACTCCTGAATCTACCGATGCACAAACAATAACAGGAGAACAAATAAATAACAAGAACACAATAGGTGCAATGCACAATCATGATGACATGTCAAGTACATGCACTGATATCATCATTTAATTTAGCTAACAATTTAAATGGAGTGCCAAATAATTGGTGCAATTATTTGGAAACGACCCCATGTTTAATTTAATGACCACCTTGATTATGAACTTTTACAGTACAAAAATGTGGTTTAAATATGCATGAACATGACATGAATAGATAGGTATTGTTCTGCTGATCATTTTGGTACCTTGTTTGCAATTTTCCGAATAACGATGAATAAACGGGGAATTAAACGGTTATTCAAATTTAAATCTTTTAACCATTTTGAAAAGACATCAAAGGAAAAGTTGTTATCATGATGTGAAAATAACATTACTAGATAGCCTTTGATTTGCTGATCATTTTGGTATATCATTTGCAAAATTTAAATTAATATTTATTAAGTTATGAATTTCCCAAATTTAAATTAATTGAGCCGGTACTTCCGGCTAATTGCCCGGTAGTACCGGTAAGGTCGGTATTTCTGGCTCAACTTCCGAGCTACTTGCGGAAACTAACATTAGGTATCAGTACCGAAAGGAATTTCAGTCGGTACTTCCGGCTAACGGCCCGGTAGTACCGGTACGGTCGGTACTTCCGGAGCTACTTCCGGGCTACTTCCGGAAAAGAACAGAACGTATCCAGTAACGAATCAACCTATGGTCGGTACTTCCGGTGAAGTGCCCGGTAGCACTGGTCAATCGGTACTTCCGGGGCAACTTCCGAAAATATCCAGTACCGAAACAGCTCATGGTCGGTACTTCCAGCTAACTGGCCAGTAGTACCGACGGAGCATTTTTGAGCCCCGACCGGCGCGCGCGCGGTGATTGCCGGCAGTGATGTCGAGCACGGACCCATCGACAGAGGGTGCTAGGTGATGTTCTACTGGGTGCGTTGGATGCGCCATTCTACGGGGAGCTAAAAGGGAGCGGCGGTACGGACCATATTGTCGCCGGAGGATGGCCGGCGGCAAGTTTGCACGGCGGACAGCGGCGGTCTACGGCGGGACGAAGCTACGGCGAGAGAGAGGGAAGGAAAAGATGTCCAGGAGAATCAGTGGCTCACCCTTGTTTCGTGGACGTGATCGTCGGGGTCGGAGGAGGTCGGAGACGACGGCGAGGTGCTCGACGTGATGCGGCCGGAGTCGAAGAAGAAACGGAAATGGCGGCGGTTCAGGGCTCCCCTTCGCGATTCCTTGAACGAGGACGACGAGGGAGATGAGGCGGAGCTTTTGCCCCACTCCGATCTGCTCGGGGTGGACCTAATCGATGGCGACGAGCTCGGCAGCCATGGCGGCTAGGGTGCGCTCGGGAGGGAGAAGGAAGAAGAGGGAGGTGAGCGGGGAGCAGGTGAGGGCAAGTGGGAGAGGGAGCAGGTGGGCATCCTCAGGGTCCTTGTCCACGGAGGGAGCAGGCAGCGCGGTGCAGGGTGAGCGGCAACATGGCGGCATGGCGGCACAGTGCTCGCACTGTCGCCACAGGGAAGACGACTCCCGGTACTTCCGGCTAAAGCCGGTAGTACCGACGAACCATTTAAAAATCAGGCTTGCTATAAATAATTTAGGCACTTACACCTTTTCCAAAATTTTGAGAAAATTCAGGTAGTCTCCCCATCACATTTGGAAGCTCCACAAAATTTGGTGTTGCAAAATAAAATGTTTTGAACAACATTTGTTCATAGGGTTTACAAATGGCATTTTTTATCAAATGCAAAAATCCATTTAATTGGGGTGCTTAAACATTTTTAAAATAAGTAAAAATATTCATGGAGGCTCCCAATAACATAATGAAGCTCCCCATTTTCTATTTGGAAATTTTGAAATGTTTAACTTGGTTTCAAAAATAAGAATTGTTTGGCACGAAATTTTGAAATGTTTAACTTGGTTTCAACTCAAATTTGAAGTCTCAATTTATTCATTGTTTGGCAAGAATTTGACTTTGCCAAATAATTATGAAATGCATTCTTGGAACTTCCTAGAAAAATATGGAAGCTCAAGAATATTTGGTTTTGCCAATTTGAACAATTCTTTTGGTTTGGAATTTTGGGAAGGGTTTGGCTCCCTTTGAATGTTTTCCAAATGTTGCTTGATTACACTTAGCAATTTAAATATGTATGCCATGATGCAAGATGACAATGCAAAAGTGAAAATTTGGTTCAAATTTTACAGTACCAAGTTGGGGCTGTTACACTGTCCCTTCTGCAGTCGTTGTTGAAGAAGATGCAGAGCCTGACGAGGAAGTGCCTCGACTTGATGATGAAGACGAGTTGATGTACCCGAAATTGGTAGATAGAGCCAGTCAACAAGCAATGGAGGATGAATAACCGGAGCAACCCATGAGCCGTGCTAGGTTTGATGACACTGACGATGAAAAGAAGGAGGAGAACATGGACAACTTAATTTTAGATGAATATGATGGTGTGGACATGCCAACAATTGAGTGGAACAGGGAAGATCCTCAGCTTACTGAAGGCACCATATTCTAGTCGATGGTGGACTGTCGTAATGCAGTGACTACATGCTGCATTCTCAAGGAAAATACCTACAAGATTGAGAGGAGTGAGCCAACTAGGTTCACTGTTTATTTCCCATATGATAGGTGTAGGTGGAGGTTGCATGCATCCCGTATGCACAAGAGCAAATTTATTCAGGTATTACTCTTGTGTATTTTAGTTCATTGATTCATTCTGTTTTCAGATCATTGTGTAATGTTTCTTAATTGTACTTGACATCACCTTTTTTATTTTGTTTCGGATAAAGAAAAACCAACACAAGCGCACTTGTCCACCCTGAAGGGGGAGGGGGAAGTCCAAAACCAAGCTTACAAAAACTAGGTGGGTGGCAGATGCAATATTGGATTGGCTGAGAGAAAATCCTGAACTTGGTCCAACAACACTCCATGGGAAGCTTTTTGAGAAGTATAAGATTAAAATTCCTTACATGAGGATTTTCAGAGCTAGGGAAATGGCTCTTGATAGGATTAATGCTCAATGGAATGAGAGTTTCCAAGAGCTTTACACATTCAAAGCTGAAGTGGATATGGCTAGTCCAGGGAGTGTTGTAGAGATTGACACGTATACAATTCCATACAAAATTAAAGGGACGTCATTTCAGAAGCAGTACTTCAGGAGGGCTTTTGTTTGTTTCAAGGCTTCTGGCAGGGGTTTCTTGATGGCTGCAGGCCCTTTGCGGCTGTAGATGCTACCCTTTTCACTGAAAGATGGAGAGGACAGCTAGTAGCAGCTTCTGCAGTTGATGAACACAACTGGCTATTCCCAGTTGCATTTGGTGTGTTGGAGGTAGAGTCCGAGTAAAGCTGGGTCTGGTTTCTGCAGCAGTTGCGCAACATTATAGGCACACCCCAGGTTTAGCTATACACACAGATGCTTGCAAGGGTTTAGAGAGTGTAGTAGAAATTGTATTCCCTGGAGTGGAGCATAGGGAATGTGTGCGACACCTAGCGTAGAATTTTAAATAGAAGTTCAAAGGTAAAATTTATGATGAGAACTTATGGCCAGCATCATACACATGCAGCGAAAGGAAGCATGAGCACCATTTGAGAGTGTTGTATGCTCACAATCCTTCGGTGAAGGAGTACATGGATGCACATCATGTAAAGGTGTGGTCAAGAAGCAAATTCAACGAAATCTGCAAAGTAGACTATGTGACCAATAAACTTGCAGAATGCTTCAATGCAAAGTTCTAGTCAGTGATAGGTTATTTGTTGTGCCAAGCATTTGACAAGATGAGGCAGATGATCATGATAAAGATGTCTCTTCGGAAAAGAATAGCAGAGACACAATATGTTGGCCATCTTATGCTCACATCATTGATTAAGGCATTGCATCTCAAGGCAAGAGGACTGAAGATGAAATGCATTCGATCAGCGACATACAAGGCTGAGGTAACATATACTGACAGTAAAAATAGGGTATGGAGGTATCAAGTGAACCTAGAAACTAGGGAATGCAGTTGTAGGCAATGGCAGATCCCTGGGAGGCCATGCATACATGCCCTACATCTCATGACTGTTATCGGGGGTGCAGATGGTGAAGTTGATCAGTATTGCTCTGAGTATTTCTCTGTCGCCAAATTTAGGGCTGCTTATGCTGACAATGTGCCTGCACTCTTGGGAAAAGACCAATGGAACATAGTAGATCCAGGGTTCAAACTCCACTCTCCTGTACTGACTAGACCACCAGGAAGACCGAGGAAGAACAAGATAAGAGCAGGTGAAGAGGGTCGAGTTAAAAAACAACGTAAGTGCAAAAAATGTAGAAAACCAGGGCACATTACTAGGAAATGTACCAATCCATTGGATGCATCAGTTGAAGAAGAGGAACAATGGACAACAGAAAATGCACAGGAGAATGCAGCAGCAATGGAGATTGAAAATGCAGCAGCAATGGAGATTGCAAATGCAGAGGAGATTAAAGCAAATGCAGCACTACCTGTTCCTTGGTATGTGTGCCTTGCATTTTTATATGGATTTGTTGTCTTTTTTACAAATGGCTTATAATCTTATTTCTCAGCTCTAGGATAAGTAGAGGCAGAGGGAAGAAAAGGCCTAGGGAGGAAGAAATCCAAGAACCTTCGGTTCAACCATCATCCGATCGCTTAGAATTTGAAGCCATGGCTCTTGATGGTTTTGAAGCTATAAGAGAGGAAGAGGAGGGGTAATTGTTCTAGTTGTTCCTTCAAGGATTATTGAACCCACAGATGACCGTGAACTGGTCGTCAAGTGCTCGGTGAGTGGAAGTACTCCGTCAGCACCTCCACGGCCACAACCCCAAGTGAAGACCAAAAGTAACAAGATGATTTTGAATCCAAAGAGTATCCCAGCTAGGGAAACCCAGAGCAAGACGGTGAAGCCATCTGTAAACACAAGGAGCAAGTCGAAAATTTGAATTTGAGCAAGGTGTTTGTGTTGTCAATTTGAGCTACTGTGAAAACTTATAAGTTGTAATAATGTTGTTTGTACTTTGGTATCATATTTGTGGCAGACTTAAATTTGAAACAAATTTTGAATTTGAATTTGAAGCAATATTTGAATTTGAGCCAAAGTTGAAGTTGAACAAACATTTGAAGTCCATTGCTCTGTGGTATGTATTTGAACCAACATTTGAAGTCCAATATTTGAAGGTGATCAATCCGAATGAGAAATGTGCTAGAAATGAGCTCCGAAACAAGGGTAAACAACCCCATTTGTAATCAAGTTTTTTTTCGACCTTGTCAAAATGAGCCAAATATTTTTCATTAACACCTATTACATCTATGTAGTGTCCAATCGAAGTCTCACTATTTATTGAATTAATCTTCATATTATTATTTTTTTGCAAAAAATGCTTTTAATTGAAAACCATTATAAAACACGTTTGAAATATGAAAATGAAAAAGTAACTTCATATCCGAGTTATTCACTCCAAAATGAAGCTTTGGTGATTTTTTTGATTTGTTTTGAATTTTATCAAAACCTAAACCCTCTCTCACTCTCCTTCGAACTCTTTACACCTTCGTACGTGATAGCTCATTTTGTGTGAAGCTTTTTCATGAAAATGTCCCTACACCAAGTTTATTATTTTTTCTCATAACCATGTCACATATGACGGGAATGTGCAAAGGTTTTGTATTTTGTTGATTTTTTAAAATTAATTATGCTCATTTGAATTTGAATTTGATGAAAATGGTTTTTCATGAAAGTGACCCTATACCAAGTTTAATTTTTTTTGGTAACTATGTCTTATAAATCGACGAACTACGAAGGTTTTTGATTTTTTTAATTTTTTTGAATTAGTTATGGTCATTTCAAATTTGTTCAAACCCTAATAACCCCTATTGACTAACCATTATAAAACACGTTTGAAATATGAAAATGAAAAAGGTAACTTCATATGTGTCTTATTCACTCCAAAATGAAGCTTTGGTGAATTTTTTGATTTTTTTGAATTTTATCAAAACCTAAACCTTCGTACGTGATAGCTCATTTTGTGTGAAGCTTCTTCGTGAAAATGTCCCTACACCAAGTTTATATTTTTTTCTCATAACCATGTCACATATGACGGCACTGTGCACAAGTTTTGTATTTTTTTGATATTTTTAGATTACTTATGCTCATTTAAATTTAAATTTGATGAAAATGGTTTTTCATGAAAATGACCCTATACCAAGTTTATATTTGTTTTTCGTAACTATGTCTTATAAACCGACGAACAACGAAGGTTTTCAATTTTTTGATTTTTTTTGAATTAGTTATGGTCGTTTCAAATTTGGTCAAACCCTAATAACCCCATTGACTAACCATTATAAAACACATTTGAAATATGAAAATGAAAAAGTAACTTCATATCCGTCTTATTCACTCCAAAATGAAGCTTTGGTGATTTTTTTGATTTTTTTGAATTTTATCAAAACCTAAACCCTCTCTCACTCTCCTTCGAACTCTTTACAGCTTCGTACGTGATAGCTCATTTTGTGTGAGGCTTTTTCATGAAAATGTCCCTACACCAAGTTTATATTTGTTTCTCATAACCATGTCACATATGACCAATGTGCACATGTTTTGTATTTTTTTAAAACTAGACCAGTGGCCCGCGCGATTGCGTGGGCACCTTCTTGAGTTCTTGTTTTAAAGTCAAATATTGATCCATACTTATGCATTTAATTATGTAAATTTGTTGAAGATCCTATGATCTTGAGTTTCAATACCATTATAACACGTAATACAGTACTTTTTCTTAAATATTCACTCAAGCAAAATGACACTTACGAAGGATCTGATCAAGTCAGCTGGACTACCACGGCGAGCAGCGGAGAATTTACTAGTAGCAGGACTCCAGCCAGCGCTCCTCTCCCATCTAGGTTTTCCCACGCACCGCCGCCCCTAGCGCCGTCGCCGGCTCCGCCCCCGTTACCGCCCCCTCCCCTCTCACCCCCCACCCCGCTCCGCGCCGCGTCGCCCCCGAGCGGCGACCGACGCAGCTCCGCCTTCTCCCTCCTGCGCCCTTCTTCGCTGCTCCTCCCTGCCGCCGCCGGCGGGAGCCGCCAGGCAAGGCCTGGGCGGTGCCGGCGATGGCAGGTCCTTCTCTCCCCGTGGTGGTCATCCCCTGGCTCGGGTTTGGCAGTGGCTCAGCGGTGCTCCTCGGCAGTCAACGGTCCCGGACGGCCTTGGGTGGGTCCGGGTGGCCGGAGCAAGGAAGCGCCGCCTCTTGGCGGCGGGACAGCGTCCGGCGTGGTGCCTCGGCTCGCCGACCCCGGCCCAGATCGGGGCCCTCGGGCCCCATCTGGGTTATAGGTGGGCCGGCTGGTATCCTTGGCGGTGCTGCCTTCTGCACGCTGGCGAGGCAGGGTGGCTCGGACGGGGGCGGTGGTGCCAAGGGCGCCTCTTCTACAGCGCGACGGCGGGAGCTTTACGGGCCTCTCGGGGTCCGGCCGGGCCTATGGGCTTGCAGGCCTGGTGTGATCCCGCTGATGCGTCCGGTCGGTTACCGTCCCTGACGGTGGAGGTCGGTCCCTCCCACGCGCCGGCGGTTCTACGAACCCTAGTCCTTGGTGTCTCTTCCTCTTCGGTGTGCATGCTTCTCTTCTCGGTGCCGGGCGTGACAGCGTGAGTGACGTCCAGATCGTGGTGGCGCGGGGTGGTGGATGGTAGGGTGGAGTGCTCCGGAGTGCTTGGGATCATGGAGGGATCGGGAGAAATCCCTGTCGACTGGTTCGACACCGACGCGGTGGCGCCTGTGGTGCCGCCAGTCCTTCCTGAAGGGTGTTGGTTGTTACCCTCCCTCCCCGCCACGTACCGGGGGAAACCCTAGGCAACAGCGGCGTCGTCGTCGCCTTCCTTCTTGAAGGTGTTGTTTGGTACCGGCGCTTCGGAGTCCTAGGAGCTTGGTGGGAGTTCTCCGGTGGGGGCAACGATCTTGGAGCCTCTTCGTTTTTGTCGAACCACCGTTGTCGGCATTTCTTTCTTTTATATTTTCTCTCTCTTTTCTTTTGGACGTGTTTGTGCTGCTTCCGTCCCAGCATCTATCGTCGGTTGAATCGGGTGCTTGAGACGCAATACATTGATCTATTTTCATTGGCATGTTTAACCTACTATTAAGCTACACCTTTTTTTGCGATCCCTACCCACATCGTTCCTGCTTTGTGTAGCTACTTGATGAAGAAAACTTGTAGCCGGAGAATCAATATATCCATAAAAAGCCTTTGGCAGAAATGAATATATTAACGAACATTATCCCCGTACTATCATTAGTCTTATAAGTCACCTAAAAAAAATTAGCCACGTTTTACAAGCAAATATTTTTGTTTCATCTCCATTGTCTGAACAATAGTACATATACCTAGCATAAAAATCCAATAGTATATACCTCCATGAGGAAAGAACAGGTTGTGTGCCTCCACTTCTTTTCATGGCGGCAATTCCTGCTGCAAAACATCCGCCGCACGAAAGAACTCCCATGTTGATTTCCAAATATAGCCACGTGCGCTTCCAAGTGCTTTATAAGACTCTTTCACTTATTTCCCCTGTTGTGGCACGCTGGATATGCAAATGGTGTATCACTCTTTTTTTTGGAAGTAATCCACCGCCCCTTGTACAACGATCTTTCTCTCCCACTTCCAAGGAACAATTTCACCCATCTCCCAAAATAATTACGTTAGTCCATGTCCACTCATAGGATTTAGTAGTAGGAAGGATAAAATCTAATAGCATGATAAGAAAAAGTTATTCTCTTCACTTCTGGGAAGGTAACTCCAACCTCAGATATGAATCTCTATACAAGCATTAAGACATGTTAAAACAAAAGGAAAAAAGGATGCGTGTGCATTGCCACCTAAAATAATAGTGCTAATTTTGGTTGTATGAATGTTAGAACATATTGTACCTTAACAGCATATCATCTCCAATCGCCAAGTAGCTCAAAGTAATGGCCTCCAAAGGAAAGTACTTCTTCTCTGAGGACTATCCAAGTTAAATGTACAACAGAATAGAGTTAGTACCACTTTTAATAGTGTATGTGTAAATTGCAGTCAAACACAACAATAAGATGGTACACGTGGAAGGCAAGAAAACAAATGTCTACCATTACATATCCTATTTTGCACATAGAAAACGAAATCAGGAAAGATAATGATCTTCCTTGGGTTCTACACATGTATGAGAGAGGTTTCATGTCCTAACCTTACCTTGATCTTTCCAGCGAATAATCCAGAATTTCTGCAAATTCCAGGTGGCTGCACATTATGAGGAAAAATAGTATGATACAAAAGAGAGAGGCATAGCATTAAGTGAAACTCTTGACTTTTATTCAAAATCAAACACAAAGCGAACATCAAAAGTAATGGATCAGTTAATAGGATTCGTAATGATTTGGGACTATAACCACTTGTGGCCTACTTCGCAAGCTAACATCAGCTCCTGAGACAATGTTAGATGCATATTGGTTAGCCTTGGTGATCTCTACGGATACGGAATGCAAATAAATTATTCAAGAAAATGTAAAGGAAATCTGTATTATTTGTAATGTGACTGGACCCAAGCTGACACATTTTTGTGGCTACTTCCTTAAGTGCCTAAGTTCCTTAAACAAAAAATGAGTGCCCTGGATTGCTCATTCAGAGTTATTTAGGTCGTTATTTAGAAAGTGCTCTTGAATGATTCCATGAGTTAAAGACCCGGTCACCACTTCATACCTTGCGTGAGCGCGGAGCATCCGTGATTCATTATCCAAGGAGATTAAGCTTTTTTTTTTTTTGGAAATGCCAACTTGAAACCTCAACATTCAATCAACTGCTGGAACTTTTCGTGGGCTAGGAATATTTCTAAGAAAGGAACCAATGATATGTTTTCTAACTGTCAAACAAATTCAATGATTATCTAACTATATGATAAACAACTATATGATTATCTAAGAAAGTACAACCTACTTAAATACTCCGTGGAAACCTACCAAAATGCTTCATATGGTGTTGATTGCACGGTAAAACTTTTTCCGATCCACATATATATGATATATATTTGATTCTAGAAAGTAAGACGAATCCTTCAATCATCACTGAGTAGATACAATAATAGGACGTATCTCCATAAAGTGAGTGGTGTATTGCAACAAACATTATTTTACTCTTAACCTTTTTTACTGAAATATGTAATGGAAAGCTTCTAAATGTAATGATGAGCATAGTATGGTCAATGTAAGATTTTTTGATCCGACCGTTTAGAATTTTTTAGCAATTTGTTTTACTCAAAGGCATTTCCTCATGTATCATGAAAAGCATGTAGAGACAATGGTGTTACTTACAAAGTTATGCACCTCAATGATAGCACTTATGTTTGACAGAATATGAAGAAGCAATATATTTTCTTCACTACATCAACCCGTCAAAGAATGATTAAACACACCAACTGGTTTCAGTTCAGGATAACCAATATACCTGCACCGCCTGCTCCTGCAAAAGCTTGAAACGGGACACCACCATCGAGAGAAACACATCCTGCTGGTTCAGGCTCCTCCAGAATTCATGGCTCTCCGGGTGCTTCTTCGGTTCTCGGAGGCACTCGAGGGCCTCCGGCACGACGACAAGGAACTAGCTGTTCCTCCACTCCTCCCACTTGGATTTCACCACCATCTCGGGGTAGAATTGCTTGATGTTCTGACGGAAGCAGAACGTGACTCCACCTCCCAGCCAGCCTTCTTTCCCTACGCGGGGATAGAAGAAGTGTCGGAACAACGCCACGGAGGGCATCACCCCGACAAACGCCTCGCAGGCGTAGGCGAAGACGGACAGATCCAGAATGGCTCCTGGAGTCAGATGCAGGAGCCTCAGATTGTATGCTCTCAGGATTTCAAGGAGGAAGTCTGAGAATGGGGGGACCAGCCCCATCCAGATGAAGATGTCAAAGACGGGGATCTGGGTGGCTTCCCGGGCCTCGGCCGGCGGTAGAACCTCTGTCGCCGCGCGGGCCGGAATGTTCCCTCTCGCCTGGGACGCCACCGCCCCGAATCGAGGCTTCATCAGCATCGCGTGGTCAGAGGCGTAGATGCTCGGGAATAGGGCCGTCCGGCGGTGCTTGTCTGCCGTCTCGGCGGTGCGTTCCGACCTCTTCAACGCTTTCCCGGACCTCGAAGGCGGCTGCCCCCTGACAAGCGAGGCGCCGGTGACCTTGTTCTGGGCGCTCTGCTTGGTCCTGGCCATCGGAGCAGCGGCGTTCAGACGCTTGGTGTTGCGGCGGCTGAAGGAAAGAGTTTGCGGCGCGCTGTGAGAAGAACGAAGATGAAGTGCGCTCCGGCGGCGTTTCGGGATCTCTGTGTTTGGGGAGTAGTAACGGCTACAGTTCCTTGTAACCGTGGCTTATAAGGCTCCCCACGCGTCGCTTCGTGGCCCCACCGCTCCGGCCAGCACGGGAATCGAGGAGGCATTCCGTTCGGCCGTCTCCTCCCGTTGGATTCAAGGCGAGTGTTGGCGATCCGTGCGGATCGCCACGTTCAGAAGACCCACAGAACGCGCGCCTCCGTGGTGCGCGGTTCTGACGGATGTGACAAGACACTCAAGGCCTGACGCCGGGGACCCACTTTGACTCATTTTGGTCATAGCCCCGGCGGCAGAAGAGCATGGCCACCGGGACTATGCCCGGGGGCTACTGTCGCAATAGTGGAACATGGGGTTCCCCTGATGCGGTCAAAGTGGGTCTACCGCACCTGGGCCCACCAAGGAGGCACTCAAGGCCAAGGCACAAGACTGGCAGATGGCCCTCCCATCTGACCCACGACATCCAGACGAGAACGGCATCGACAACCAAGGCAAAGGGCTGGGGGACCCTCCGGGGCCCCCTCAACCCGGAAGAATACATGGAGGTCCCGGGGACGCCGGCGCCAGGCATGTAACATCCCAGATTTGGTACCCTAAAATTTGGCCAAATTTTCACTTTTTGTTTTGCATTGCATCATGGCATACATATTTAAATTGTTAAATTAAATAATGCAAACATTGAAAATCATTAAGAGGGAGCAAGCACTCCCAAAATTCCCAAACCAAATGCATTTGCTCAACTTATCAAAACAAAATATTCTTGAACTTACATATTTTTCCAGGAAGTTCCAAGAATGCATTTCATAATGATTTGGGCAAAGTCAAAATTCACCAAACAATTTAATAAATTGGGACTTCAAAATTGAGTTAAACCAATTCCTATTTTTGAACCCAAGTCAAACCTTTCCCAAGATTCAAACTAAAATCATAGGGAGCTTCCTTAATATATTAGGAGCCTCCATGAATAATTTCATTATTTTTGGAAATACTTAAGTGGCCCAAATAATTATATTTTTTGCAATTTATCAAAAATGGCCATATTTAACTCTATGAACAAATGTTGCCCAAAACTTTTAATTTGGCCACACCAAATTTTGTGGAGATGCTAAATGTTATGGGAAGCCTCTGTGAATTTTCCCTGAATTTATAAAAATGGTTTAGGGCCTCAATTAAAATCCCTAAATGCTGCTGGTTTTAAAAAGGAAAAACAGAAAGGGAAAATGTTTAAATCTCTTACAGGTGGGGCCCCCTGTCAGCCTCTCCCCTTCCCTCTTTCTTCCCTGTCGCCACAGGAAGAACATGGCGCCAGTGCCACCATGCCGCCGTGTCGATCTCCTCTGCCTCCTCCTCGCTGCGGCCCCCCTCCTGGTGGACAAGTGAGGCCGCCGTCGCCTCTGCTTCCCGTCTCCTCTTTCCCCTGCTCTCCCTCCATAGAACCCTAACCCTAATGCCGTCGTTTTCCCCACGGACGCCTCCGTCGGCCGCCGCACCTCCCCGTCGAATCCGGCCACCCCGAGGCCAGCCGACGCCGCCACCAGCTCGGCCTCGAGCTCCTCTCCCTCCCCGCCAGGCTAATCGGGCCGGGGTGCCCAAAGTCGCCGCCGCCATCCCGGTTTTCTCCGACTCGGCCGCCGCCGTCCAAGCACCATCCCGTCGCCACCCGGCCTCCTCCGGCCTCGCCGTGCGCCTGTACGCGTTGCTGGTGAGCTGGTGCCTCACCCCATCCTCTCCTCCCTCTCTCTTAGGCTCTGTGCCATCGTCCACCTTGCGCCGCCGCCTGCAGCCGCAACTGTGGTCGCCGCCGGCCATTCCGGCGACCAAATGGTCCGCTCCGCCACTCCCCGTGCTCACCTCCGCTTGCTCTAGCTAGGATTGCAGTCCCCCGCGCCCAATTTTGCTCCAAATCGACGGATTCTTGATCAACAGGCCGCTGCCACATTGATGACGTCATGCTGACCTCAGCAGTTCCTCAAATTTGGAATTTCCAGAAATTAACAGAAAATTGGAAAATGCAATATCTAATTATTGGTAAATCAGAAAAATGCATATGACATACCAAATGGTTCATAATTTCATAACCTATTCAAATATGTCACTCACACATGCAAATGAATTTTAAATTTGAAATTAAAATGTGAAATGCAAATCATCGGTTAATTATTCAAATTTTAGAAATTCATATATTTGGAACCACAACTCAGAAAAATGCAAATAAGATGTCAAAATGCTCAGCAAGAAAATGTCTAGCTGTTAGTACCATTGGTAGAATTATTTGACCAAAATAAATTGCCTTTATTTAAGAAAAACAGAAATGGCAGAATATAAATTGAAATTGGAAATTCCATAACTTAATGAATATTGATCCAAAAATTATAAACAAGATCTCAAAATGTTCAGGAAAACAACATCTAAATGTTAGTTCCATTTTCCATGCAATAATGAATATTTAAATTGCTGTTTAACTAAAATTATTAAAATGGCAGAAATAATGTTGAATTTGTTAATTCCATAACTTTAGTTTTACTTGTCCAAAATTTGTGTTCAATAGCTCAAAATGATCAGTGGACAATGGACTACCACTTTGTGCCATTTGAGAGAGTTGGAGAATTAAATTTAGTGCTGTTGACCAAAAATGACTAAAATGGCAGATTTAAATCCCTTTTTGAATAAATCATAACTTGGTGAATATTACTTCAAAAATTGCAAATGATATACCAAAATGACCAGCAAAGCAAATGCTATCTACCTATGTTAATATCACAGCATGCAAACAAATTTTCCTTTGATGTTAATTTCGAAATGGTTAAAATGATTTAAATCGCATAACCGTTTAAATCACCATTTCTTCACCGTTAATCGGAAAAATGCAAACAAGGTACCAAAATGATCAGTGGGTTAATACCTATCTAATAATGTCATTGTCATGCATTTATACCTCATATTTCAGTACTGGACGTTTTAGATAATTACCTAATTCACTAAGTTAAATGTGGAGTTTTGACCCGTTTATTGCAATATTTATTTTAGGGGTTCCATTTAACTTGTGGGACATGCCCAATACCTTTTCAATGCATAATATGACCATATCATCATGATTGTGCATTGCACCTTGTATTCGTGTTATTTATTCCTTTCTTGTATTGTTTGTGTTTCGGTAGATTCTGGAGTCGAGGTTCCACCACAATACCTTGACAACCAGCGCGACCAGTACTACCAGCAAGGCAAGAGCTAACCTAACCTTCTTGGCATATCTCATATTACCCAAGTATTTTTATCCACCATACTATTATTGCATTCGATTCTGGTGACAAGTTTTGGTCAGTGTATAGAATATCCTATCACTTGCATGCTCCCTGAACCATTATCTGTTTCCCCTCCTATGAACCATAGGTTGAAGTGTTGGCCTGAGATAATTCATATATGTTGTATGTCATGCTTAGATATGCTTAGCCATGCTTAGTCGAATGCTTAAGTTGTCCGTTGATTATTTCCATAATTGTGAAGTGAATGGAATGCTCGGACAGTGGTGGAAACTTGTGTTGATATTTAATTGCTAAGAAGGCTGGGATGAGTTGCCATCGGGGATGGTGTTTTGTCTCGTTCTGGCCCCTAGGTGCGAGTTCTTTACCTCTTGAACCAAGACTAGCGTGCTTCCAACGGTGGGGACATATGGAATCCCCTTAACTGAATAATTAGTGCGGGCGTATCCAAGGGTCCTCTAGTTTGCGCTTTCCATTTGCGAGTGTGTGGCCGGTGATGAAAAGAAGATGATGATGGTGATGATAGGAGTGGCGATGGGGCAGGGTGTTGAAATAGGCGCTGAACTTGTCCTGTCGTCACGATGACCCTTGGATAGTCTCATGCTTTGTAAAGGTTTAACTGCGCCCGCCCTGCCGGCTTTCCCCGGAAGAGAGCTAATTGTACAGGCAAGGGGTCGGACGGTACCGGTGGGTAAATTAGTACACCCCTGCAGGGTTTAATCTTTTCGAAAAGCCGTGTCTGCGGTTATGGACAACTTGGGAATAGACGATAAGATCATAGATAACCTGAACCTTTAATCAAATGGCAGCTAGAGGTTGCATAATCAATGTGTGATAAAAGGTTCATTTCCTCGAGGGAGATTCGAGGGAGTGCCTTGGTGGAGATAAGTGGAGTTGCTGAATACAGTAGGTTCCCTGTGAACCGAAGAGAAAAGTGTTACCCTCTTATCCCCTTATGAAAACCTTCTGATTAGACGATGCCATGAGTCCTAGTCTTCGGAAGGAAAAACTAGCTTTATGCAAAACAACCACTTATATAGCTTTGAAGCCTCCGTCAGCATCGGGCCTATATCGCCCTACTAATTCTTGCGAGTACTTCGTACTCAGCCTTGCTTTGTTGATTATTATTTGTTTCAGAGGAGGACGCCACCGAACTGGAAGGTGGGTTCTACGTTGACTTCGACGAGTAGTCTGGGGTTCCCAGGTGGCAGCTTGGGACGTCATGGAACAGGCTGGCACGGGATGTTTATCTGTAGGCCTCTTAGGCCATAATTTTGGATCTTGTTGTCTAGACAACTTTAATTTGCTTCCGCTTGTTGTAATGATGGGTCAGTGACCTCTGATGTGTCATTTGCTATCTTTCTCAATTATATGAGTTGAACTATGATATCTTTGTGTCGTAGAGTCTGTGATGTGCCAGTTGTTCCGCAGTCTTGGTCTCTTTGTTATACGTGAAAGCGATGTCCGAGCTTATGGCATGATCGAGGTGTTGTGTGCCGATGATTTATTCTGAGCACGCCTGCCAATGTGTTTTGGCCTGGGATTGGTAACCCCAATAACCCTTGATTGTGTAGCATGACCGGTTGCACAACGTTTCACTGTATAGCTCTGGGGTCAGGGCGCTACAAATTGGTATCAGAGCAGGACTGCCTGTAGGAAACCCGTTCTACTGGTCGATGTCGAGTCTAGTGTTCGTGAAAAACTATTTTAACCTAAAAAGGAGTTGTGAAAACCATCTTAGGATTCTTTTAACTCCTTACCCAATTCCCTCTAATCTCTGAGTCACCTTACCTCTATTTGATTTAACGGTGTTTCTGATCGTCTGCAAAATTCAAATCTTTAGGATCACGGGGTTGGGTTCTATCTTTAGTTACTGGTTAACTTTGTTCGTCTGCCAATTCTAAAGCCCGAAGAAAGGAAGTGTTGCGGATCGTCAAGAAATTCCCTTGCTTTAGCCCAAGATCTTAAACCGAAGGTCCCGGATTGTGCTAGGGCTCAGGTGTAATGATTTATGAGGGTTGTCACCCTTGTGAGCATTATGCTATTACGAGTCCCGGTGCATGAAGCTGATCTTTAACCCAAGACCCTTCCCGTTGATCTTGATGTTAATTGTCAAACCCTACGTCAGGTTGGCCATGTTTGAAGTTAGCCTTCAAGCTAGAGATGGAAGCCGTAATTGAATTGCTCAGCAATGCTCTTCTCTGTCACTATCCTGAGCTATACTCTCTGTCATGAAACCATCTGGATCACGACAAGAGTGCTCATCGCGAGTTTCCTAGCTATCTTTGTGCCTTCCTCCAATAACACTTGTTAGTAAAACCCTTTCAGCACTAGTTGTTGAAAGAGTGCTATCTTGTGCCTCGGCAACATTTTGGGATTTCTCCTAAAGCATGTTCCTTACTCTTAATCTGTTGTCCGACCTTTATCTGTCAGTTGACAGACAAGTGTTATCGTGCATTGGGGTGATCCGATGCATGTTACCCTTGTGGTCCGTCAAGACATTCCACTTCGGGATGTTAGGACAAACAAACTCCGGTACCTTGTCCATTTCTCAAACCAGGTCAAAGTATTGTAATCCGCAGAATCTGAGTCTTGTCCAGCTTTTGTTCTGTTCAACCTACTGTATAGCTCTAGGGTCAGGGCGCTACAAGGCAGGAGGCCAGGCTCACCCCCGGGAGCCAACCTGTAACGCCCCGACCCCAGAACGATACAGTAGAACGTTGTGTAACCGGTCATGCTACACAATCGAGGGTTACTGGGTTTACCAATCCCAGGCCAAAACTCATTGGCAGGTGTGCTCGGAATGGATCATCGGCACACAACACCTCGATCATGCCATAAGCTCAGACATCGCTTCCATGTATAGTAAAGAGACCGAGACTTGTGGAACAAACTGGCACATTGCAGACTCTACGACACAAAACTCATATAGCAACTCATATATGAGAAAGATACAAATATTACACATCAAAAGGTCACCGACCATCAATTCAACAAGCGGAAGCGAAGTAGTGTTGTCTAGTACAACAAGATCCAAATATAGGGCCTAAGAGGCCTACACATAAATAAACCCAGCCAGCTTGCTCCACGGTCCCAAGCTGCCACCTAGGAACCCCGGACTACTAGTCGATGTCCACGTAGAACCCACCTAGCTGCTCGGTGTCGTCCTCCTCTGAAATACAAAATCATAGAGGCAGCAAAGAGAGACTGAGTACGATGTACTCGCAAGTTTAGTAGGGCGATATAGGCCCAATGACTGACGGAGGCTCTAAAGCTGTATATGTATTTCTTTTGCATAAAGCTAATTTTCATAAACCGAAACATAATTGACACATGGCATTCATCTACTCAGAATCGTTTTTATAACAGGGTTAAGAGGGAAACATCTCATCTTCGGTTCTCGGCAAACCTACTTGTAGCCAAAACCCACTCATCTCCACCAAGGCACCCCCTCGAATCACCCTCGAGGAAATGAACCTTTATCACACGTTGAATGATGCAACCTTTAGCTGCCATATCAATTAGGTTAAGGTTCTCTATGGTCTTATCGTCTATTCCCAAGTTGTCCATAACCGCGGACCCGGCTTTTCGAAACGATTAACCCTGCAGGGGTGTACTATTTTACTCATTGGTACCGTCCGGCTCACCTCATTGGCCCTCTTCCGGGGAAGGCCGGCGAGCGGGCGCGGTTAGACCTTTACAAAGCATGAGGCTTACTCAAGGGCCATCAGTGTGCGGAAGAACAGGTTCAGCGCCTCCAACGCCCTGCCCCGCGGCCACATCCTAAACACCACCATCCTCGTTCCTTTTTCCACCCACACACTCATGCGCAAATGGAAATAGCAAACTAGAGGACCCTTGACAAGCCCCTCACAAATTATTTGGTCAAAGGGGATTCCATATGTCCCCACCTTTGGAAGCACGCTCAGTCTTGGTTCAAGAGGTAAAGAACTCGCACCTAGGGGCAAGAGTGAGGCAAAACACCATCCCCGATGGCAACTCACCCAAGCCGTCTTAGCATTTTAATTAAGCACCCCACATATCCACCATGTCCGAACCATTCCATCAACATCAACAATTATGGAATTAAACAACGGACATTGCTAGCATTTGACTAAGCATGGCTAAGCATAGCTAAGCATATAAGTACAATGGCTCCAGTGCGCCATGGCGCACAGTGGCGAGAGGGAAGAGAGAGGGAGGATGACAGTGGGGGCCCACCGTCAGGAATTTCACAAATTTGCATTTTTCTGTTTTTCCCTTTTAAGTTCAGCAGACTTCAGGAATTTAAATATGGCACTAAAACATTTTTATAAATTCCATAAAAATTCATATAAGCTATAATTAACCTTTAGAACCTCCACAAAAATTGGTGGTCCAAAATAAAATGTTTTGGGCAACATTTGTTCATAGGGTTTAGATTTGGTCATTTTTGATAAATTGCAAATAGCATTTAATTGGAGCAATTAACCATTTCCAAAAATAGTGAATTTATTCATGGTGACTCCTAGGGTGGAAATGAAACTCTCCATGATGTTAGTTTGAATTTATGGAAGTTCTAACTTGGTTCCCAAAATAGGAATTGAATTCAGCCAATTTTCCTCTCTCATGTCATTTCTCATTTGACACAATTTGAAGAGTGAGAAATTGTTATACAAACAAAGTGGGAACTTCCTAAACAATTTGGAAGTTCATTTAGTTGGTTGCCAAGTTGGGCATTGCATTTGGTTGGAGGTTTTGGAAAAGGTTGGCCTCCCATTTCAATGTGTTTTCCAAAACAATGGCATTGTTAGGAAGGACAAAAGCATATGGATGCTATGATGCAAACATGGAAACAAAAAGTGGAAAAATTCTTCGTATTTTTCGTAAACAAGTTGGGGCTGTTACAGCGACGCGAGCGGCATCGTAGCGTTCCCATTTACTCGGAGCACCAAAAGGGAAATGGCTTCGCCACTGGGTTCATGGAGACGAGGGCGACACAACAAAACAGAGAACACGCAAAGGAGACAACCTTTGCTATACAAAATTTGCCGAAAACCTAGGGCACACCAGGTGCTCGATGAATTAACCAAGGCCTTGCACATCTCAAAAAAATCCCCAAAATTCATAGCAGGTTAGAATGGATGTAGATTGTATGTCTGTGGAGTTTGAGCTTAATTGGGCACTTGAAAGTTGGTCAGATAATTTGGTGTCCAAAAATGCCCTAATGGCATGGGTATGCCAAGTGCACTTACTCAAATGATCTTCATCTGATATTGTGGATACGGGGTTATATATGGGAGGTTGTCAATTTGGCAAAGTACCAATGTCAAATGATTGTAGGGGTTGCTTTGGAAATTGCAAATAGGCATGAAAAGGGCATTACAAAGGAAGTATCTCAAATATTTCTCAAATGAGGTTGGGCCAATGGAGTGAAATGTTCAGGAGGTGGATTTATGCATCTCCCCAAAATTTAGAATTTTTGGATGAGTGGAAGGTGTCTAGATAATTTCTAGATTGAAAATGACATAATAGAGAATATGGTTCAACTTGGAAATATTGCATGGGACTATGAAATATTTTTTCATGGGAGTGATTTATATGTATGAGGGAACCTTGTGGTAGCTTGGTGGAATTTATTTCAAACTACAATTGTGGTGGTGGCTTTGGTAGGATAGATGGGGGGTTTTTTGGAATCTCCAAATGGAACCAATGTTTGACAGACAAATAATGGCATGGAAATATGGTGGAGGTTGACAAAGATCGAGGATTATTGGGAAATTCTCTAAGATCAGGGAAACCAAAGTCAAATAATAGACCAACAGGTTTGAAGAAAACATTTGGAAATCGGAAAAAGTTTTTCAGGTGTGAGAAAGCAACACTAAAATTAGGGACGAATTTTTGGGGTATTATAGCTGCACGCCATCCCGCTCTCATGGCCTTTTGCGGTCTAGGGGCTATACATCCTAGGCCCCTTTCCTCGAGCACTCAGGGGCTATCGCTTCCGCTTCGTCGCCATCGACATATTCACTAAATGGCCTGAGGTGGAGCGCCCGTGAGAGGAATACCGGTCGGCGCCGCCGTCAAGTTCATCAAGAGTTTGGTATGTCGTTTCGGTGTACCAAATCGCATCATCACCGACAACGGCACGCAATTCACCAGCGGTGTCTTCAACGCCTACTGCGCCAACCTCGGCACACAAATCTTCTATGCCTCTGTCGCCCACCCCGCAGCAATGGGCAGGCGGAGCGCGCAAACGCTGTAGTACTCAAGGGGCTCAAGACCAAGACCTTCAACAAACTCAAGGCCAGCGGCACAAGCTGGATCAAGGAGCTCAACCCCGTACTATGGTCGGTACGCATGACCGCCATGAAGCCGACGGGCCAAACACCCTTCTTCCTCGTCTACGGAGCAGAAGCAGTACTCCCCATCGGCTCAAGTATGGCTCCTCACGAGTGCGCGCCTTCGACGGAGCGGCCCAGGAGGAGCACCGTGACAAGGAGTTGACCCTTCTCGAGGAGGCCAGATGCAAAGCCGCCGTACATGTCGCCAGGTACCAACAAGGATTACACCGCTACCACAGCCGCCACATCCGACGGCGCACTCTGGAGGTCGGTGACCTCGTCCTCAGTAGGATCCTCTCACGTGAAGGCCTCCACAAGCTCTCACCCATGTGGGAGGGGTCGTACAGGGTCACAAGCGTGGTACGGCCTGGTGCGGCATGACTGGAAATAGGGGACGGCATTCCAGTGAAGAAATCATGGAACATCGAGCACCTCCGCAAGTTCTACCCGTGACTTCATTGGGTACTCTCCCTAATCCTCTGCACCATTGTCGGCCGCACGAGCAACGCCCCGTCTCGAGCATGGCCGCATTTTTTTTAAACCAGCCCCACGGGGGGTCCTCTCCTGCGAGCCGTATGGCTAAGAGAGTGTCTACTTATGGCACCGCCATCTTGTAAGACTTTGAATATTTTGACCATACTTCATGATATCTGGTTCTCCACGAGGCCTATCGTGTTATGTGTTGAAATCCCATCCCTCATAAGTTTTTCTTGTGTACCACACGAGCGGGGGCTAGGACACTGTGCCTACGCCGGGCTAGACCCACAAGCATAAGCCCAAGTACGACAATGAGCTCTGTCTCGCGATCCTGCTCCCGTGCACGTCAACTCCCCGGTGAAACTTGGCACTTGTCTTTTCCTTGTATGACACACATGCTCAAACTTGCCAGAGCAGGCTCAAGCAGCCCTAAACACGCCGGGCTAGACCCACAAGCATAAGCCCAAGTATGAAAATGAGCTCTGTCTCGCGGGCCAGCTCCCGTGCACGTCAACTCCCCGGTGAAACTTGGCACTTGTCTTTTCCTCACACGACATGCAGGCTCAAACTTGCCAGCGCAGGCTCAAGCAGCCCTAAACAGTGCAGGGTGAAAACCACCCTCAAGAACAGTAAGGATCCTTAGGCTGCGGCCCAGCTGATTCGGTAAGCCCTCCCCCATTTTCAACTCTTGTGGGTTTTCGCTTGTATGCCAAAGGGAAATCCTCGGGAAGCATTCCCTGGAGTCCTACCAGCTAACCGTCATGACACTCGCTATACTCGTGCCGTACATGAATGGGGACCGGTGTTTGTTGACTAAAGTCAGGACCCTAAGACGCAGAGCACTCGCCCACCCACATGGCGGAAAACACGAGGTCACAAAGTAAGGAGATAGCTGTTAGCCAGATGGTAGGATAATCTTTTACATAAAAGTATTACAGGAAGCAGGGTCGCGACGATCACATTGGTGGCACGCTTCCCTTAGCATCAGCACTGCCCGCCCCCAAGCCTTCGGTGCTAGCGTCGGCCTCCGCTGCCTCCGGGTCGCCTCCACGACACGTACACATGGCCTGAACGGCCTCCACGTGCTTCGCCACCTTATCCCTCAAGGGCGCCTCGACCTCCGCGGCGATGGGCTGCAGAAGCTCCTCAAAGGGGAATTGTGGCACCTCCATGGGGAGAAGAAGCCATAAGTTGGAGAAGATCCGCGTGACAGCCGTGGACAGCAGCTGGCTGCATTCCGCCTCCATAAGCCCGTCCAGGCGGGGGACCACGGTCTCCAGCTCCTTCACCAGCTGGAGATAGAAATGTGCGTGGCTGGCGGGATCTTCCTCCAGGTACACCGGGGGGGGGTCTGGAGTTCGGCTCCAAGGCACTCGCTGAGGACCCTCCCACGTGCAACGAGATCTACATCATGTCGCGGTGAGCCTCCTCCAACGAGCGAAGCTACCTGGCCCCCTCCTGGAGATCCGCGAGGCTCTTCGACAGCAGCGCGGTGCGTGTCACCGCCTCATCACACTCCGCTCGCGCTTGCTCGGCCACCGCCGTCGCGACGTCGTGCTCCGCCCATTCTTGCTCGGCTGGTGTCGCCACGTCGTCGACCTCCTTCCGAGAATGCGCGGTCACGGCCGCAGCATCGTCAAGCTTCCCCCACGCCAGGGTGATCGCCGCCACCGCGGCATCGCGCTCTCTCTCCGCCTACGCAGCCACCACCAAGGCGGCGTTCCGCTCCTCTTTCAGCTCCATCACTTGCGCGCGGGCCGAACCCAGCTCGCCGCCAAGTCGCTCCAGTTCCTCTTCCGCACTGTAGAGCCTTGCCTCCAGGTCATGGGCATGACGGCGGCCATGCTCCTCCAGCCTCCTGGCCTCCTCCTCGACACGCAGCTTCTCACGCGCCGTCGAGGCTCGGTCCGCCTGGACTTCGCGCCACACGCCAGCAAAAAGAAGGCGCTCCCGGTCCATCTCGGTCCTCTCCCGCAGGAACCCCTGAGCGATCTGGTCGACGGCTCCGTGAGCCGAGGACAGCAGCCCCCCAAGCTCAGGGGGTAGTGCCGTCTCCTGCATAGTGTAGCGCCCCGACCCCAGAACTATACAATGACGCTATGTGCAACCGGTCATGCTACACAATCAAAGGTTACTGGGGTTACCAATCCCAGGCCAAAACCTTTGGCAGGCGTGCTCGGAGGGACACGTGACTACACGTATCTCCCACAATCTTCTCGGTCCCACGATGATCTTCCTTGTTGTAGAACTTAAGATAACCAGCAAGACATGTCGATGCGGCGGGAAGAACAGAAGATAGCTTAAAGTGACAGACAAAATGAATCTTGCCCAAAACCATAAGCCATTGAGGAAACTAGGAAGGACTTGACCAAACAAGGTCAAGCCGAGGATAGCAACCGATCACGTTGTTCAGGATCTTTGTCCAAGGCCAAGACATCACCTCAAACCACCCTGAGGTGTAGCCAGTAGAGATTTGGAGCACCGCGAGGAGGAAGGATATCTCCTGGACCCCACGCTTTTGACATACGATATGTTTCCATAAGGTTGAATGCTCGGACCCTAACGCGGCTGATGAATTTACACACTGTCCGTGTGATTGGGTAAAACTTTGGGTTCACCTAGGAGGGAAAGATATAGCACTGGTCCACCATTAGATAAGGAGATCAAACCTTATACACGAGCTATTCCCAAGATACAAGGAGTAGGGGAATCGACCGATAGATATTTAGCACCATGGTAATGTTCTCCTTGAGTTTCTGGATATCACCCTCAGGCTTCGGAAAAGCCTTTCATCAATCCTCAAGCGAAGGTCGTACTTGAATATAGAGAAAAGACCATATGGTTAACTCCTAGAATAAGTTACATATGGTCCTCGGGGATAGTGGTTGATTTTAAAGATTTTTAGAGATTTCGTCAACAGACCTTCCGGTGAGGTGTGTGAACCACACCACCGAACTTCTCAGGGTTACAACTAGGCCTAGGTCATACTCTTTGATAAACACCAACCATCATTTCTGATGGAGGTTCAGATTTGGTTAGGGGTACAGATACTTCAGGCTTAGCAGGTCTGAAGGGGGAGGTTGCGAAAACTGACGAAAGATGGGGTCACTAGTTTTTCTCAAGACACGGCCACAGTGTCAAGCTCCAAAACGTGAGCTAGATTGCGAGTTCCATGGGGTCACGACTACGAAGAGGAATTGAACCAGCATGAACTCCAAGCAATGGTACACAACTGAGTCCTGATTGGGAAACATTGGTAGGATGACGAAGGTTAACAGCTTCTTCTTATCTAAGAACAAATTGGCATACATGATGTATTTAGAGAGCTAGAGCTAACAACCTACTATCTCAACAACAATCCGCACATGCATGACCAACTTGTGATTATTCCGGGGAGACAAAGAGAACTTCACTCAGACCCATGGCGACATATGTCAGCCATTGCACATGGACCAGAGAAGAACGCTCCCAACATCCAAAACACTTATTACGTGATGACGCGAAGATGGTTTTGACAGGTTTCCAATATTACTCAACAACACAGTTAGGGGACAACCCGACATTACTTCTGGAAAGACATCCAAGATATCACGAACCACTTCCTGTCACTGGTTGCGATAGGAATCTTGCTTTTCAAGGACAAGATGTGGTCTTAAGAGTTTTGACATGAATCTAACTCGTTGACCGAAGGTGTGCACCCGAACAAGTGGACTTGGCATTCCAACTATTCCTTGTCATATTAAAGAAACTTATGTGAAATATGCATTATGTGATTTAGGAGCTGGTGTTAGTGTTATGCCTTTTTCTTTATATAAGAAACTTAACCTAAACAAATTGGTTCCAACTGAAGTTTCATTGCAAATAGCTGATAAATCAACTGCTGTACCTATAGGTATATGTGAGGATGTTCCTATCTCTATTGCTAATGTGTTAATTCCTACAGGCTTTGTTATATTAGAAATGCCTGAGGATGATAATCTATCTATTATTCTTGGAAGGCTCTTTTTAAACACTGCAGGAGCTGTGATAAATTGCACTGAGAGCAAAGTGATATTTAATGTCAAAGGAAATGAGCATACTATTTATTTTTCCAAGAAGAATCTTGTTACAATGATAAACAAGAGTGTGAATTCTATTCAAAGAAATACTCTTATGATTGGAAGCTTTGAATTTGCACTACCACCTCCTGCACCAAAATATGCTACCTTGATGATTGGAACTATTACAATCAAATATGAGGTATCTTGAATTTCTTCTTTATATAATTAAATTAAGAATCATATATTATATCTTTTACATATTATTAATGAGACTTGATCAACCTCATTACTAATGTGGAAATGATGAAAACTTGATTCCCATAAAAATTTGTATTGCATTTTAATTTTATTTATCCTAGAATTTTAGAGTATATGCATAAACATAATTATTTCAGAGTTTAGTAATTCCAGAATATGAAGTTTGAAAAATTCTCTTCAGAAAATTTTCTCGAAAAATACCAGAAAAATTTGGAGGTAAGTTATTTTACTAGAGGGACCAACAGCCAGAAGTGGAGGGCCAGAAGGCCACCAGCGACCGAAATAGGGTGCCCCACGCTGCCAGATTCCTTGGCCGTTTGGGACCCACTAACTTTGGCCACAGGTGGAGTTAGGTGAGTGATCTGTGCCCATCTCCTTCCTCTCGACAGAAAACCAACTCCAGGTATTTTTCCCAAATTTTCCCGAGCTCGTTCTTCCTGCTATCCTTGGATCTCCAAGTTTAGGACAGATTTTTCAAATCTGTTTGGTAGGATTGCTCCTTGGTATGTGACTCCTCCACCCATCCAATTAATTTTTGTTCTTATACTTTATGTATGAAGTATTTTGCTGCACTAGATGTCACCTAATATGCTTGAGAAATCCATGGATTTGAGTTTTCTAGTTGATATTGATGCATGATATTGATGTGGAGACTAGTTATGGATGGCTCAATGTTATTTTAGGGTGTTACATCTTAATTTTTGTTGAATATTATTTTTGGACAGCAAGGTTTCATCATGAACAAGGGTAAGGGATTGCTTGGGACGACTTCGAGACCAAGGACAAGATCATCTGGAGTCTCCGAGAATTATGATGACAACCAACTTTGGGAGGATGGTGCAGTATATGTAGGGGAGAGGCTTCGGATTCATGCAACCAAATGGCAAGACCCCTTTGTTCTTGATCATTGGGGGATAAAGGAGGACTTCAATGCCTTCGCCCCTGCAGCTGGCTTACTCGAGTTTTTCCTTCATCCACGGAATACATACGAGGAACTCTCGCGAGAATTCCTTTCCACATTCCGGTTCGAGGGCCCCGACAACTACAAACACAGTAAGAAGAGTAAGCCACCGCCTCCCACCTTTATCATAAAATTTACTATGAGAGAGCAGCGCTTTGTTATGTCATTAGATGAGTTCTGCAAAGCTATTCGTGTAGAGAACATGGGTAGTTGGGATGAGACCCGTGCTAATTCTAACCCAGAACTTGTTGCTTTTTGGCGTAGTATTTCTGTGAACGTTCCTGAGAGACTTAATAGGGGTAAATTCACTCACATACAGCACCCCGGGCTGAGATACTTTGCCTTGTTCCTTGCAAGAGGATTTCTTGCTAGAGACAACACTTCTGCTTGCACTGGACCCATGGTTTATTTACTTAAATGTGCAAAAGAGAACACACCGTGTGAGTATAACTTGGGAGTAATCCTTTCTAGGTCCTTGTACTTGGCTGTGAGTAGGAATAATACTGATGAAACTCCTATTTATGCTGGTGCCATTGCTACTTTAGTATATGAGCACATTAAGGAAGAGAGGGGTTTTGGTGATGACATGGGTAGGCTTGTGAGAAAGTCTAATTTACTTGATTTTACTTTGCTTTCTCGCATGGAAATGAGTGAGAGGCATGAGAATCATTATATGTATATCTATAAGAGTTCTAATGGACAAAGTCTGTCCATTAGGCTCCCGCGTGCTGATCTTTTTGACAGAACTACCGGGAAGTGGACCGTGGAGGAAGTGCAACCTCAAAGGGAGCCCCAAAATCCAGGAATGCAAGGCTACCAATATTATTTCATCCCAGGAGGTGGAAGTGGTGGATACGATTACCACCCATCATACTAGCTTGATCGCAAGCTTGGGGGAGTACTTCTCTCCCTTTCCATTCATTGTTTTATATCACTCTTATCTTGTTATGTTTTAGTTTCTTGTTCTGAAAATCACAAAAACACAAAAAGATTTTATTTGTTTCTTTTGCTTATTTACTTCTGGTCATTTACCTTATGCACCTAAAAATTAAAAAGAACAAAAATATTTTCATTTTCTTGAATCCAACGCAAAAACGGAGGTGCAGGAATTGCTGAAATCTGCTCACTGTTTCTTTTTTAGTTTTTTTTCTGTAACTCCGAATGAGCTGAAATTTTAACCACTACTGCAACTTTTCATAACCTACGCGCCCGTAAAATATGAGATTATTCTTATGTGTTTAGGTATGGTATAAACAGCTCTGTATGCAGTAATGTTTTATGGCAGATTTGAGTCTTTATTGCGCAGTTCAAGTTGGGAGAGGAGAACAACGATGATGAGTTGATGTGCATGAAGTGGATGAAAGGTATGACACCTTTGCCATGCTTATGTGTACTTTTTAATAACAGCAAGTGCGCACATCATAGTTTCTTTAACATCTAGGGAAGTGGTAGCAAATGTTTATCTTCTCCGTGGTCTAGTATGTTATATGATGCTGCAAGGGAGATATTATTTAGTGACAACACTTGGCTATGATTTGAGTAACTGTGGTTCTAAACAAAGGTCTACGCATCCCTTTGTGCTTGCTAAACTTGCCAACCAAAGAGAAAGTAAAAGAGCTTTTCAAATGTTAAACATGAAGTCATATGCTTGACGATCTTAGGGTTGGGAGTTAACTTATATGTGCTGACACATAGAAAGCTTTCAACGTTGCACTAAATTATATTTAGTTGATATCATGTACTTGGGTCTGTGGATGCCTTTTCACGGCAGGAAATGAAGGAGGAAACTTACTAAGTTCAGGGAGTTTGTATAAATAGCTAGAGAGACACCTGTGGCGGCTAACCCAGGCCATGCTTTCATGGTAGAAATTTGCAGCACGCCCATAGTGAACAATCAATGATACATCTCACAATAAAAAGCATTAGTAAATAAAAGTGATGTTGAGATGTTCACTGTCTGCTTGTCTTGTCATTGGGGCATGGGCTCGTTCTGTGCACTAGGGCAGGAGGTACCCCGGGTGATACTCTTGATGACGCTACTATTACTTACGATGATTGTAACCTGCACTTTCTTTGTGGCCCGAGTTGAGTAAAGCGTGGAGGTACTTGTATTCACGGGGCATGAGGCTTTAAACCTCTAGTTGGTCAAGCATATGAGTCATAATAGGGAATACCAAATGGTTTGATAAAACTGAGAGCAAGGTTGTAAGCGCAATGAGTTCACTAGTAAAAGAAAGAATCAAAAGATCTCAAAAATATTGACATGATTCAATCAAAAGCGATGCAAGAACCTTTGTTTATTTCTACAGTTGGGCAAACTCATCCAAGTGCTGACACTTCATGTTATTTCCCTTGCAACAAATATAAATGCTTTAACACTGATTAGATGCACCTTTGCTGGCATTTTATTATTTGTTATGGAAATTATGTTTTGAATAATTGTTGGTATTAAACGGTGTTACATATGCAATGCAAAGTTCTTGTCAAAGTATTTTCATCGCTTCTGTACTATGTTTGAGTTGTTCGAGGACAAACAACGAGCTAAGCTTGGGGGAGTTGATGCACCTAAAATGCATCTACTTTTCCAATCACTTTGCTTCATAATTTGCTCCGGAGTCTTCCCATATTTGAATAAAACTGCTAAATATGGCGCTGTTTTTAGCAAAGTCTCGTTTCTGGTTGTTTTTGCAGGAAATTATATCAGAGAAAAATACCACGTCAATTTTTATGGAAAAGAAGGACATCGTGCAAAAGATGGACATGAGGAAGTGTCCGAGGGCCGAAAGAGTGGGCCCCATGCGGCCAGATTCCTTGGCTGCGTGGGCCCACCCATCTTGGGCCTCGGGCACCGCCTCTCCTTCGGTTTTTGCGTACCCCCTCATATATATGAAAAAGCGTCTGACCTAAAAGGAGGGGAGCTTCCGCGAAACAGAGCGCCGCCACCACCACGATCTTCGTTTTTGGAGACAAATTGATCCAGGATTTCTCCCCCGGAGGAGGGATCCGGAGGCCGTCTTCACCGCCATCTTCACCGCCTTCATCTCCATCGACCATGAGCTCCCTCACCATCACCATGTGTGAGTAGTCCGCTGTGGGCATATGAGGTGGATGGGGATTGGATGAGATTGATCATGTAATGATACCCGTTGCCCGAGATCTTAGGGGTTTATCTTGAGGATATTTTTGTATTGTGTTGATGCACTTATGCTATGTTTAATACTTGCTACTAGGGCACGAGTGGCATCATTTCAGTACTGAACTTATTTTGCCCCATCATATAATTGAGTTTGGTATTTATCTGCAAAGTGTATTGCCTGCTATTATGTGTTCATGAAGTGTTAATGCCTTGTTCCGGGCTATTCGAAAGGGTAGACCTTAATTACCTTTAGTTCCAAGTTGGCCCCGGTGAAATGGGCAGGTAGGACAATAGATGTTGTGCAAATTCTCTTCGTTAGTATGCACAACTATTTTCGGAACACATACCTACATATATCGGAGTTATAGAAAAGTCCCATTGTTATTTGTATCTCATCATATGATCAATCTTATTCATGCAACACCCCGCTATCACCTCATGCCTACGTTTTAATTCTCTGAGTTACACTTTCACTTTTCCGGTGAAAACTGGGAAACCCTTGTTTACTACTGCTGTTTTATTCTGCTTGCTTGAATCATCCTACTGCATCACTATCACTGCTGCAAGTTTATTGATATACAGGTGTGGTTGAGAGTGACGCCTCAATTGCTAAAGTCATATTGGTATTCTTGTGTTCCCCTTGAGTCGAACTATAAATTTGGGTAATACTTCCGGACGAAGATTTCAGCGATCCCCTATACTTGTGGGCATCACTAATCAAGTTCACATCTTGTTCCATAGATATTTGGGTTTCCTCTACATTATTATTAATACAAGGATTAGAGGGAACACAAGCATTTTTATCATGGCAACAAGATAAATCAAGCATATCATCATGAGATTAAGTTAAACAACTATTACATGATATGCAAGGGCTATCAACACTAGCATGTATGACACTTGGAGTGCTAGAAGAGTTTAAGCCCAAAGATAGAACATTGCAATAAGATAGAGATGAAGGATCTTCAACAATGAGCTCACTATCATTATTGCAAAACATATCACTACTCACCATCACATTAGTTTGGGGCTTACCACATTTTGGGGAAGTAGACGAAGTTGAGAACTCGTTACGCCCGGAGGTGGAGGGAGAACAATCATCCTCAATAAACTTGTACGCTTCATATTTATCTTGAAGCTTGGTCCACAACTCATGAGCGTTCCGAAAAGGCATGATTGAAGCAAGAACTACATCGCTCAAAACACAAATAAGACCATTAGATACTTGAGTATCGAGATAAGAGTTTTCCTCGTCCTCTATAGATAATTCTTGGGAATCCATTGGAGGAGAAAAACCCATATCTACAATACTCTTTAAATAATTTGGACCCATGGCCCTAAAAAGATTAAGCATGCGAATTTTCCAAATATCATAATTTGTGCCATCAAATATAAAAGTGGGATCGTGCACTAATTCTCTAAACGACGTATTTACTCTCTAGGCGGTAAAGCCTAATAATGAGAGCCCAGGCTCTGATACCAATTGAAAAGACAAGGATGTCGCCTAGAGGGGGTGAATAGGCGATTTAAAACTTTTACGATTAGGGCTTGACAAATGCAGAATAAAACTAGCGTTTAATTTATCAAGCATACAACCTAATATATACCAACAACTTATGTTAAGCAAGATAACAACAAGATGATAGCAAGATATAACACTTCAAGCACGAAGTCTATCACAATGTAAAGTGCATAAGTAAAGAGCTCGGGTATAGAAATAACCGAGGCACGCGGAGACGATGATGTATTCCCGAGTTCCTCCTTGTTACGGGAGTACGTCTCGTTGGAGGGGTGTGAGCTCGCCACCACAGGCCTACTCAACGCCACAAAGGCCTCACCCTATTCTCCAATGAACCGCACCATAAAGGTTTGGCTCACCTTCCACTATCGGAGTCCTTCTAGGCGGAATCCAGAGCCTTTACACCACTAAGCTTGGGGCACGCATCCACAACCGAATTGGAGGCTCCCAAGAATCACCACAATGCCGTCTAGGGTCCAATGACCCAAGAGTGACAAGTGTTCCAACCTTCACTTCCACGAATCTTCATGGAGAGAGCAAACCGATGCAACTAATACAATGGCAAGAGCACAAGTGCTCAAATCCTTCACTCTCAAACTCCAACAAAGCAACAAATACTTATGGGGAATAAGAGAGGAAGAACAAGGAAGAACTCAACAAATGAATCCCAAGATCTAGATCTAAATAGCTCCCCTCACAAAGAGGAGAAAGTGATTGGTGGAGTTGTAAATCTAGATCTCCTCTCTCTTTTCCCTAAATTTGGGCAATAATCATTAGAGGGATTAAGAGAAACCCAAGCTTTGGAGGTCAACAATGGAAGAGTGAGAGAAGGTCCAAAACTTGGGAACCATTAGGGAAGAAGACCCCATAAATAGGTCCCCACCAAATCCAACCGTTATGTACGGTTTTTCCTGCGTGGGTTTACCCCGGAATTTCCGAACCCCCCGAAGCGATCTGGACGCCCTGGGAAGCTCTCTGGACATAGTCCGGAACTTTGGGCCGGAACTTTGGCAGGATATATCCGGATGGCCGGAAATTCCGGCCTAAGGACCGGAACTTCCGGCCCAGTGAAAACTGCAGAAAGAGCAAAACAAAAACGGGCATATCTTTCGCATCCGGACTCCGTTTTCGATGATCTTGGGCTCGTTGAAATCGTAACAACGAGCTCTACAAGAATATACAGAGAAAATAATAGTAAAACAAGTTAAGATAAAACCAAATGGGGAAAGGTAAAACCATTCTATTAAAGAATAATTGGTAAATCCTCCAACATCAAGAACCCAACAAGTTTTTAATCCGGACTCCGTTTTCTATGATCTTAGGCTTGGGATTCATCGAGAACTGTTGTTAATGTTATCACAATTCCACCCGCATAACGTGTGTGCTGCGACGTGCACGTTATGCCTGGTGGGCGTCTTTTAGGATCGTTATTATGCGGATTTGGCTGGAACACTAAAATCTACATAGTACCGATCTTGGGGCGTTACAAAGTGGTATCAGAGCCATGGTTCTTCGATACCCTGCGGGTCCAGTCTGCCTATAGGATACCCTAGCTAATGGTCGTTGTTTGTAGAGTGTGCAAAATATTTTTGCTAAAATTTATTTGAAAAGATCTTAATAGGAATTCTTGTTTACTCCTTACCTCTATTCTTTTCCTTCTTACCTTATATGATTTAAATCTTCTCTCTCATCTATCTTCCAGTCATAGCACCTTCGTGGGTTGGACGATCTCCTTGCCTTTAATCCTAATAGGTTCGATCTTCGGAAGGATGTCGGCAGACGAACTTCGCCATCAAGTGAGCAAGAACCTCTTGTTAGTGGTGTCGAGAAGATCAACTAGGTGTGACAAGATTCGATAGAATAACTTCCTCTTCTTCCCCCCGATGGTAGCGTGGATCTCGGGGCGAGATCCCTTGTTAGTGGTGTCGGTTGTAATGCCCGGGGTTTTTCCCCAAATTAGATTTTGCCTGTTTTTTTTTGCATCAGCATGACATCAGCATCATCGCATCGCATGTTTTTGGCAACAAAATTATTTTTATTAAACCCTATTTTATTTTTCTAAAATTGTTAGAAAATATTTTTATCGAGACAGTCGTCTCCGTTTTCTAAAATTATTTGTCAAAATTAAATTTGCAAAATAAAATAATTTTGAGCGAGAGAGAGCAGCCCAGCTAGCCAGGCCCAAAAGCCCAGCAAGCAAACCGTAGACCAAACCCTAGAAATCCCTGGCAGTTTTCCTTTCCCACCCCCTACCTTTTTGCAGCCACCCTCCTCTTTTTTCTGCTTTTGGCGGATCGGTCCTTCCACCCTCTGTCTTTTCCTTTTTTTCCCCTCTTCCTCTTTTCTTTCTTTTTCTTTTCTCTCTCTCTTTTCTTTCCTTCTTCTTTTATTCTTCTTTCCTTCCTCCCCGCATCCTCCTTCTTCCCTGCACCCGCATCCTCCCTCGATCCCGAGCTCCATCCCGATCCCCTCATCCTCCACCTCCCTCCTGCTCCCTGGCGCCGTCCTTCTTCCTCTCCCCGGTTCTCCTCCCCACCTCGCACACCTCACCTCTCTCTCCCCGTGCTCCTTCTCCTTCCTCCCGCGAGCTCCGGCCGCACCCTCCCCTCCACCCTTGCTCTCTCCCCTACCGCGCTGGCTCGTCATCGTCCTCCATCCTCCCCTGTGCGTCGCGCCGCCCCATGTCTTCCGGCCGGCCTCCTCCTCTCCGCCTCCCTCTCTGGCTCGGCCATGCCGGCCGTGACCCGACCCCGCCTCCAAGCTCCACCTCGCCTTCCTCCGGCCAGTCCTCTCCCCGACCTCGGGCCCGTGCGCCCCATGCTGGCCGGCCACCGCGCGTCCCTGCCTCCCGTGGTTGACCTACCCTCCTCCTTCCTCCTCACCCTACCGCACCCCCTCCAAGCTCGCCGCTGCGGACATCCTCCTCTGTCGTGGCTGTCCCTCACCGAGCCGACCTCCTCGTGCTCGCTCCTCTCCCCATCGTGCCCGTGGTTGCCTGTTGCCACCGTTCGGGTCGTGCTCGTGACCGTCATGAGACGTGCTATTGCTGCTGTCCGTGTCCGCTGCCTCCCGGAGACCATGTCCGTGTCCCCGGCGCCTTTCCCGCGGCCGTTCCCGTTCCCGTCGTGCTCCCCGTCTCCGTGTGCTTCCCGACGCCTTCCGCGCCGTGTTCCCCGATGATGCCTCCGTGCTCCCGTATCCGGTGCGGTTCCCCGATGTTTCCCGGTCGGTTTCCGTTTCCCCGACGTGCCCGTTGTGGTTCCCCGATGCACCGTGAAGCCGTTCCCCGACGCGTTCCCATCGTGTTCCCATCCACGTGCCGTGTCGTCTCCGTGACCGTGAAGACCAGAGCCGCAAGATCTCCGTGGATCGACAAGTTCTACGTGTCGTGACCGATGCCGCCCTCGTGGACACGCCAAGATCTTCCTCGACCATCGTGGAACCCCGTCGACCCCGAAGCCCGGAACGCCAAGATCCGCCACGACGACGACCCGAGTACGACTACTTCCCCGATGTCGACTACCTCGACTACTTCGACTCCGGATGAACAACTACTTCGACTACCTCGACTACAACGACTACTTCGACTACTTCCTCTCCGATCCGAAGACGGTGGGTTCCGAATTCGAAGATCCCCGAATCCGATGTGTGACCCCAACCCTAAACCCCTATATAACATATATATGCGTATCTTATAAAATCATGCATGCTTAATCAACATCGCACCTTTATCCATTTAGTCGAACTAAATCAACTAAATTATGGGATTTGTCCGGTGCATCTATATTGTGCACCGATCCTATTTAAAATGTTTTGCCATGTGTTAGGGAATAAAATTGGACAACATTTAAATTTGTCATGCATCATGTCATCAACATGCCGCTTCTTTTGCCGTAGAGTAAAATGCATCTTTTCCGTTGCCCAGTGTTTGTTGCTTCTCCGGGAATAGGACGATGAGTTGATGTGAGCAACAACAGGTTCTGCTACCTCTACCGGATTGCAGGCAAGTGATACTACCTTGCTATCTTTGCTTGTTTTCTGCCTCTTACTCGTCCTATCTTTTGTTCCTTGCTAGCCTTATGTCACGATGCTTGTGTCCGATCCTATATGCATGTTTACCTTGCAGCCATGATATAGCCACACCCCCACATCCTATTACCTGTTGCTTGTTACCTTGTTTAGCCTTGCGAGTCCTAGTGCATGCTTAGGTGCTTTGCTTCAGTCCTGTTATCTCTTATCTAGTCTTGTTCTTAACATGATAGCTAGGCTCAACTAAAATGGTAATCTTTAATTTCTGTTGCGATGGAATAACTTAATAAAGATAAGGCACCGGCGGAAGGCCAATCGTGGTGATTTGTTCTGCTAGTGTCGCCTAGGACCCGAGTTCTTTTCCGCTGATCCAAGACTGAGCGCACTAACCACATGTGGGAGTTCTATGGGCCTCCCCGCAATCTATTACCGGATCCTCAAACTTGTCCAGGATGCCACAAGTAGTTCGGGTGTTTCTACGGTTACAAGCGCGGATGATATGGTAAGATGGTTACGTGGTTACTTACGGTAGGGCTTGCGGCATGGGCGTTTACCGCATGTGGAAGGAGGGGCAATCGTATGAGTGCTACCCTCCCGAAGCCGTGCGCGCAACGGTTAGGCCCACCTCGAAGCTTCGGCCGGACTCTCAAGGTGGATCAGACCTAGCTAGGTGGCTCCCTGGACTTGTTTGTAGAGAAGGGAAGTATTGCGTCGAAACCTCCACCGGTACACCTCTAAGCGAGAGTTTCGATGCGTGTGGGTTCATTGGTGCATCCCTGCAGGGTTAAATCTTTTCGAAAAGCCGTGTCCGCGGTTATGGACGACTTGGTGAAATGCGCTGGCTAAAAAGATCATAGACAACTTGCACCTTATGATGATTATAACTTGACTAGTAAGATAGATTACTTGAATAATAATCTGTTTTAAAACTTGTCCACCGTGTGAGTGCCCGGACTTCTTCCTCGTGGGTTGAGGATACGAGGGAGTCGTTTTAGGGCGGGTTTGTTTGGTGTGTAGTATAGTTGGCTCCTCATGCGCTCTCTTACCTTGTCTCTGATAGACGAATGTTGTAGTGTGTCTCTATAAGTTGTTAGTGCTGCTTGCCGCCGCCTCAATCGCTAACCCTCTTTCCCCGGAATTCCAGCTTTGATATCTTGTGAGTATTACTTGCCAGTACTGTTTTATAGTACTGACCCCTTCGGGGCTGCTATTCCAATGCAGCCAAACAGGTTTGAAGTCTGACGACGTTAGCTTGGAAATCCCTCCGGCTTGGCCTGGGCAGTGATATGGTGCCTTCGTTTATCTTCAGGACTCTTAGTCCAATTTGTATCTTGTCCGTAGCTGGACGCTACCCGCTTCCATTGTTATTTGGATCTTTGTATTGTATCTTTGGTTCTTGACTCTGTGAGTCGTGTTGTATATATGTTCTTTTGTGGATTCATCGAGAACTGTTGTAATGTTATCACAATTCCACCCGCATAACGTGTGTGTTGCGACGTGCACGTTATGCCTGGTGGGCGTCTTTTAGGATCGTTATTATGCAGATTTGGCTGGAACGCTAAAATCTGCATAGTACTGATCTTGGGGCGTTACAAAGTGGTATCAGAGCCATGGTTCTTCGATACCCCGCGGGTCCAGTCTGCCTGTAGGATACCCTAGCTAATGGTCGTTGTTTGTAGAGTGTGCAAAATATTTTTGCTAAAATTTATTTGAAAAGATCTTAATAGGAATTCTTGTTTACTCCTTACCTCTATTCTTTTCCTTCTTACCTTATATGATTTAAATCTTCTCTCTCATCTATCTTCCAGTCATAGCACCTTCGTGGGTTGGACGATCTCCTTGCCTTTAATCCTAATAGGTTCGATCTTCGGAAGGATGTCGGCAGACGAACTTCGCCATCAAGTGAGCAAGAACCTCTTGTTAGTGGTGTCGAGAAGATCAACTAGGTGCGACAAGATTCGATAGAATAACTTCCTCTTCTTCCCCCCGATGGTAGCGTGGATCTCGGGGCGAGATCCCTTGTTAGTGGTGTCGGTTGTAATGCCCGGGGTTTTTCCCCAAATTAGATTTTGCCTGTTTTTTTTTGCATCAGCATGACATCAGCATCATCGCATCGCATGTTTTTGGCAACAAAATTATTTTTTATTAAACCCTATTTTATTTTCTAAAATTGTTAGAAAATATTTTTATCGAGACAGTCGTCTCCGTTTTCTAAATTATTTGTCAAAATTAAATTTGCAAAATAAAATAATTTTGAGCGAGAGAGAGCAGCCCAGCTAGCCAGGCCCAAAAGCCCAGCAAGCAAACCGTAGACCAAACCCTAGAAATCCCTGGCAGTTTTCCTTTCCCACCCCCTACCTTTTTGCAGCCACCCTCCTCTTTTTTCTGCTTTTGGCGGATCGGTCCTTCCACCCTCTGTCTTTTCCTTTTTTTTCCCCCTCTTCCTCTTTTCTTTCTTTTTCTTTTCTCTCTCTCTTTTCTTTCCTTCTTCTTTTATTCTTCTTTCCTTCCTCCCCGCATCCTCCTTCTTCCCTGCACCCGCATCCTCCCTCGATCCCGAGCTCCATCCCCGATCCCCTCATCCTCCACCTCCCTCCTGCTCCCTGGCGCCGTCCTTCTTCCTCTCCCCGGTTCTCCTCCCCACCTCGCACACCTCACCTCTCTCTCCCCGTGCTCCTTCTCCTTCCTCCCGCGAGCTCCGGCCGCACCCTCCCCTCCACCCTTGCTCTCTCCCCTACCGCGCTGGCTCGTCGTCGTCCTCCATCCTCCCCTTGTGCGTCGCGCCGCCCCACGTCTTCCGGCCGGCCTCCTCCTCTCCGCCTCCCTCTCTGGCTCGGCCGTGCCGGCCGTGACCCGACCCCGCCTCCAAGCTCCACCTCGCCTTCCTCCGGCCAGTCCTCTCCCCGACCTCGGGCCCGTGCGCCCCATGCTGGCCGGCCACCGCGCGTCCCTGCCTCCCGTGGTCGACCTACCCTCCTCCTTCCTCCTCGCCCTACCGCACCCCCTCCAAGCTCGCCGCTGCGGACGTCCTCCTCTGTCGTGGCTGTCCCTCACCGAGCCGACCTCCTCGTGCTCGCTCCTCTCCCCATCGTGCCCGTGGTTGCCTGCTGCCACCGTTCGGGTCGTGCTCGTGACCGTCATGAGACGTGCTGTTGCTGCTGTCCGTGTCCGTTGCCTCCCGGAGACCATGTCCGTGTCCCCGGCGCCTTTCCCGCGGCCGTTCCCGTTCCCGTCGTGCTCCCCGTCTCCGTGTGCTTCCCGACGCCTTCCGCGCCGTGTTCCCCGATGATGCCTCCGTGCTCCCGTATCCGGTGCGGTTCCCCGATGTTTCCCGGTCGGTTTCCGTTTCCCCGACGTGCCCGTTGTGGTTCCCCGATGCACCGTGAAGCCGTTCCCCGACGCGTTCCCATCGTGTTCCCATCCACGTGCCGTGTCGTCTCCGTGACCGTGAAGACCAGAGCCGCAAGATCTCCGTGGATCGACAAGTTCTACGTGTCGTGACCGATGCCGCCCTCGTGGACACGCCAAGATCTTCCTCGACCATCGTGGAACCCCGTCGACCCCGAAGCCCGGAACGCCAAGATCCGCCACGACGACGACCCGAGTACGACTACTTCCCCGATGTCGACTACTTCGACTCCGGATGAACAACTACTTCGACTACCTCGACTACAACGACTACTTCGACTACTTCCTCTCCGATCCGAAGACGGTGGGTTCCGAATTCGAAGATCCCCGAATCCGATGTGTGACCCCAACCCTAAACCCCTATATAACATATATATGCGTATCTTATAAATCATGCATGCTTAATCAACATCGCACCTTTATCCATTTAGTCGAACTAAATCAACTAAATTATGGGATTTGTCCGGTGCATCTATATTGTGCACCGATCCTATTTATAATGTTTTGCCATGTGTTAGGGAATAAAATTGGACAACATTTAAATTTGTCATGCATCATGTCATCAACATGCCGCTTCTTTTGCCGTAGAGTAAAATGCATCTTTTCCGTTGCCCAGTGTTTGTTGCTTCTCCGGGAATAGGACGATGAGTTGATGTGAGCAACGACAGGTTCTGCTACCTCTACCGGATTGCAGGCAAGTGATACTACCTTGCTATCTTTGCTTGTTTTCTGCCTCTTACTCGTCCTATCTTTTGTTCCTTGCTAGCCTTATGTCACGATGCTTGTGTCCGATCCTATATGCATGTTTACCTTGCAGCCATGATATAGCCACACCCCCACATCCTATTACCTGTTGCTTGGTTACCTTGTTAGCCTTGCGAGTCCTAGTGAATGCTTAGGTGCTTTGCTTCAGTCCTGTTATCTCTTTATCTAGTCTTGTTCTTAACATGATAGCTAGGCTCAACTAAAATGGTAATCTTTAATTTCTGTTGCGATGGAATAAATTAATAAAGATAAGGCACCGGCGGAAGGCCAATCGTGGTGATTTGTTCTGCTAGTGTCGCCTAGGACCCGAGTTCTTTTCCGCTGATCCAAGACTGAGCGCACTAACCACATGTGGGAGTTCTATGGGCCTCCCCGCAATCTATTACCGGATCCTCAAACTTGTCCAGGATGCCACAAGTAGTTCGGGTGTTTCTACGGTTACAAGCGCGGATGATATGGTAAGATGGTTACGTGGTTACTTACGGTAGGGCTTGCGGCATGGGCGTTTACCGCATGTGGAAGGAGGGGCAATCGTATGAGTGCTACCCTCCCGAAGCCGTGCGCGCAACGGTTAGGCCCACCTCGAAGCTTCGGCCGGACTCTCAAGGTGGATCAGACCTAGCTAGGTGGCTCCCTAGACTTGTTTGTAGAGAAGGGAAGTATTGCGTCGAAACCTCCACCGGTACACCTCTAAGCGAGAGTTTTCGATGCGTGTGGGTTCATTGGTGCATCCCTGCAGGGTGAAATCTTTTCGAAAAGCCGTGTCCGCGGTTATGGACGACTTGGTGAAATGCGCTGGCTAAAAAGATCATAGACAACTTGCACCTTATGATGATTATAACTTGACTAGTAAGATAGATTACTTGAATAATAATCTGTTTTAAAACTTGTCCACCGTGTGAGTGCCCGGACTTCTTCCTCGTGGGTTGAGGATACGAGGGAGTCGTTTTAGGGCGGGTTTGTTTGGTGTGTAGTATAGTTGGCTCCTCATGCGCTCTCTTACCTTGTCTCTGATAGACGAATGTTGTAGTGTGTCTCTATAAGTTGTTAGTGCTGCTTGCCGCCGCCTCAATCGCTAACCCTCTTTCCCCGGAATTCCAGCTTTGATATCTTGTGAGTATTACTTGCCAGTACTGTTTTATAGTACTGACCCCTTCGGGGCTGCTATTCCAATGCAGCCAAACAGGTTTGAAGTCTGACGACGTTAGCTTGGAAATCCCTCCGGCTTGGCCTGGGCAGTGATATGGTGCCTTCGTTTATCTTCAGGACTCTTAGTCCAATTTGTATCTTGTCCGTAGCTGGACGCTACCCGCTTCCGTTGTTATTTGGATCTTTGTATTGTATCTTTGGTTCTTGACTCTGTGAGTCGTTGTTGTATATATGTTCTTTTGTGGGATTCATCGAGAACTGTTGTAATGTTATCACAATTCCACCCGCATAACGTGTGTGTTGCGACGTGCACGTTATGCCTGGTGGGCGTCTTTTAGGATCGTTATTATGCAGATTTGGCTGGAACGCTAAAATCTGCATAGTACCGATCTTGGGGCGTTACAGTCCATTATGTTAGGAGGAGGTCACAAGGAGAGATTTTGACCTCTCTTAAAAGTACATGCCGGAAAGACCTCCAACATAAAAAACGCAACAAGATGTGCATATGAAATCCGTTTTTTGATGAACTAGAGCTTGCTATGGAGATGAGCACAAGATCTAAATCCTCACATGGATAAAAGAAAAATACAAAAAAATAAATATGATATTCCAAGTATGCAAAGGTTAAGCTCTCCACAAATATGCGATCAAGTTACTCACTTGAGAGCCCCTCTTGATAGTATGGCTATCTATCCTATAACCCGGTCTCTCAACTAACATCACGAGACCGGTAAAATAGAAACCCAATCAAGATCATAACTTTGCCTTGCGCATAATCCACTTGATGTATACGATGGCGATCTTGATCTTCTCGAGTTGGACCACCTTTCTTGATTGCGCTCCGCTCGGTGAATACTCACATATTGCTCCGCCATACACCAATATGGGAGAACCTCTTCTTCGGCATATATTCACTTGGCCATTATCTTCAAATGGATGGAAATCTTCAAGCAAGTGATATCTTCATGTTGATCATCTTGAACTTGCACAACACAAACCTTGTATGTTGATCAACTTGCACTTAGCCTTGATCAACCTACTCTTCTTCTTTTGGCCTTGACTCCAACATATGGAGTACAAGAGCATATGGACATAACCTACAAGTATATCTCAAAAGACACATTAGTTTATAGAGATTGTCATTACTTACCAAAACCACACATGGGGTCAACCATGCACTTTCAGTCTTCCCTTTACGACGCTTTTCCAAGCCTTTCTTCAAAGAATTGGTTTGTGCCTTGAGCTCATTTCTTTCCTCTACATGGTTAGTGACAACACAAGTACTAGAGTAGGTAGATGCATCATTGTTACAGCAACAAGGTGAGGAAAGTAATTCATCACATGAAATTCCAACATTGTGAGTGGATGGACTACTAGGACTAGCACATGACAATATAGCATTTTTAGTTAAAGTTGTGTTATTGTCCACATGAGGCTCACAAGATGTTACCTTTGAAGTGATAGCCTCATGAGCTAACTTTAGCCTAGCATGGGATGCTAGAAGATCCTCATTAGATCTAGAGAGATTTTCGTGACTTTCTTCCAATTTCCCATACTTGCTAGTTAGCAACTCAAGTTGAGCCCTTAGCTCAATGTTCTCCTACAAAATAGATGCTTCACAAGAAGTGGAGTTAGTAGCACAAGCATCATTAACATTAGGAATGGAAGAAGACAACATGGCAAGCTCATCCTTCAACCTAGCATTTTCCTTTTTAATGACTTTATATTTAGCATGAGCATGGTCATGTTCTTTAATGAGTTTAGCAATTATTTCATTATGAGACTCCTCAATATATTCAAGCTTCTCCTCAAGAGAAAGCCGAGTCTCTTGCTCTTCCTCAAGGGCATTCTCTAAAGAAGCTTTTTCCATAGCATCCTCTCTTTCAATCCTTCCCTTTTATTCAAGGCTTGTTTCCAAAGCCTTAATAGTAAGCCCGCGCTCAACAAGGGTGCTCATGATTTCATAGAGGTTATCACAAGAATTTTTATTCTTTGAAAACGCAATAAGAACCATTAGACCTTTCTTATGAAAGGAAGCGTCATCATCATTTTCGTCATCATAATTATTATTATCATTATCATCACTATTTGAAGATGTAGCCATAAGGCAAAAGGTGGTTGATGAAGATGAAGAATTACTTAAGGAGCTACTCAAGTGCACATCTTGTACCATAGATAATTGGGTTTCCTCTACATTATTAATAATACAAGGATTAGAAGGAACACAAACATTTTTATCATGGCAAAAAGATAAGGCAAGCATATCATCATGAGATTTATACAAGCAATTTTGATATGCAAGGACTATCAACACTAGCACATATGACATTTGGAGTGCTAGAAGAGGTTAAGTCCAAAGATGAGGCATTGCAATAAGATAAAGATGAAAGATCCTCAACAATGAGCTCACCATCATTATTGCAAAACCTATCACTACTCACCACCACATTAGTTTGTGGCTTACCACATTTTGGTGAAGTAGACGAAGATGAGAGCTCATCACGGTCGGAGGTGGAGGAAGAACAATTATCCTCAATAATGTTGGACACATCATATTTATCTTGAAGTTTTGTCCACAACTCATGAGCGTTCCGAGAAGGCATGATTGAATCAAGAACTACATCGCTCAAAACACAAATAAGACCATTAGATGCTAGAGTATCGAGATAAGAGTTTTCCTCATCCTCTAAAGATAACTTTTAGGAATCCTTTGGAGGAGAAAAACCCATATCTACAATTCTCTTCATATTTGGACCCACATCCATAAGAAGGTTAAGTATGCGAATTTTTCATACATCATAATTTGTGCCATCGAATATAAAATTGGGATCACGCACTAATTCTCTAAACGATATCTTTACTCTCTAGGCGGTAAAGCCTAATAATGAGAGCCCAGACTCTGATACCAATTGAAAGGACAATGATGTCGCCTAGAGCGGGGTGAATAGGTGATTTAAATTTTTTACGTTTATGGCTTGATAAATGCGGTATAAAACTTGCGTTTAATTTATGAGGCACACAAAACCTAATATACGGGGTTCACCTATGTGCACCAACAACTTATGCTAAACAAGATAACAACAAGGTGATATCAAGATATAATACTTAAAGCACGAAGGCTATCACAAAGTAAATTGCATAAGTAAAGGGCTCGGGTAAAAAAATAACCGAGGCACGGAGACGAAGATGTATTCCCGAGTTCTTCCTTTTGAGGGGAGTACATCTTGTTGGAGGGGTGTGGGCTCGCCACAACAGGCCTACTCAACGCCACAAAGGCCTCACCCTATTCTTCGATAAACCGCACCACAAAGGTTAATTTGGTTCACCTTCCACTATCGGAATCCTTCAAGGCGGAATCCGGAGCCTTTACACCACTAAGCTTGGGGCACGCATCCACAACCGAATTGGAGGCTCCCAAGAATCACCACAAAGCCGTCTAGGGTCCAAAGACCCAAGAGTAACAAGCTCACAACTTTCACTTCCACGAATCCTCGTGGAGAGCACAAATCGATGCACCAAATGCAATGGCAAGAGCACAAGTGCTCAAATCCTTCACTCTCAAATCCCATCAAAGCAACTAATGCTATGGGGGGAGAAGAGACGAAGAACAAGGATGAACTCAACAAATGAATCTCCAAGATCTATATCCCAAGACTTCCCCTCACTTAGAGGAGAGATGGATTGGTGGAATAATAGATCTAGATATCCTCACTCTTTTCCCTCTAAAGATGGGGAAAGAATCTTGGAGGAATAGAGAGGTAGCAAGCTCAAAGAGGGTCAACAATGGGGGCAAACACGAGCTCAAAGGTTAGGGAACCGTTGGGGAAGAAGACCCCTTTTTAAATAGGCCTTCAAGAAATCTTTCCATTATGCTCAGGGCAGTTTTAGGTCGGAGACTCCGGCCTAACTCCGGCCTACCTCCGGACTGAACACCAGAGACGCTCCAGTCAGAAAACTGGCCCGGACCGGACATTCCAGTGTGTTTACAACGGAGACTCCGGCCTAGGAAAAACTACAGAAACACCAAACACGAAAACGAACATATCTTCATCATCCGAACTCCATTTTCGATGATCTTGGCTCGTTGGAATCGCAACGAAAAGCTCTACAAGAATATACAGAGAAACATCATAGTACAACAAGGGAGAATATTACCAACTGTCGAAAGGTAAAACCTTTGTATAAAGAACAACCGATAAATCCTCCAACATCAAGAACCCAACCAGTTTTTCATTCGGACTCCATTTTCTATGATCTTGGGTTTGTTTCGAAGATAAGCACACGCTCTACAAGATCATGCATATACACATCATAGTCCATCATGTTAGGAGGAAACCACAAGAAGAGAGTGTGACCTCTCTTAGAAAAGACAAACCGGTAAAACCTCCAACATAAAAAACGCAACAAGATATTCATGAAATCCGTTTTTGATGAACTAGAGCTTGGTATGGAGATGAACCAAGCTCTAAATCCTCACATAGATAAAAGACAAATAAAAACCAAGAAAGATGATATGCCAAGAATGCAAAGGTTTGAGCTCTCCACAAAGATGCGATCAAGTTACTCACTTGAGAGCCCCTCTTGATAGTACGACATATAACATATAACCCGGTCTCTCAACTAACATCATGAAACCTGTAAAATAGAAAGCCTATCAAGATCATACATTTTCCTTGAGCATTCCACTTGAGCTAATGAAGAAGATCTTGACTTTCTCAAGTTGGAACACCTTTCTTGATTGTGCTTGCTAGCACATGCTTGATGAAGACTCCTCCAACTACTCCCCCAACTCCATTATGGGAGAGCCTCGCTTAGCTCCGTCTTCATGTACCAATTGCAAGCTTCAATCAAATGATATCTTCCGATATGAATCATATTGAACTTGCACTTCATAAACTTCTAATTGTGTTGATCAACTTGAATCTTTGTCTTGATCAACTTTCCACTTCATCTTCTTTTCTTAAGATATGTGATGGCTCGAATATTACTTTGGTCATCACTTAATCTTCTCATTTCAATCTTGAAACCAACCTATGGTGTTCAAGCATTCCTATGGACCAAACCTACAAATATATCTCAATGCACACATTAGTCCATAGAGATTGTCATTAATTACCAAAACCACACATGGGGGCAACCATGCTCTTTCACTTTCCTGTAGTTTCTTCGGTTGTACTTTTTTTATTTGTGTGCAGTTCATTATTTTGTAAGCTTGGTTCAGCATTGTGTATTCAATTTTCGCCATTCAAGGCGTTATTAATTTAAAGTTGGTTCTTTGACGTAAACAAAAACTAACATATTGGAGATGAGTAGATGACCCTAATCATAAGAGCAAATACAGTGCATTTGGTGATATCTGAAATTGTATGGTATCTTGGTTGGAAAATGAGTCAAGTTCTAGTCAAGGCTATTTGTGTTAATTCTAACTCTACATAGCTCGAATTTTGGATCTTTTAGATTTCATGTTCGAAACCTTACATACGTGTGGGCGACAACTGATGATCGGTGATGGTAGCGTTGCGTTGTGCCCCAAGCGAAGGCTTGGATGTAGTAAGTAGCAGTTTTCCCTCGTAAACGAACCGAGGTTTATCGAACCAGTAGGACTTTGAAATCAACAACAAAATGAATGTTGAAGATCTCTGGCGCTTAATCTTCAACAGACGTGGACCTGCACATACTCAACCAATTACTTTGCCCTCAACAACGGAAAGGTTGTCAATCTTTCCGGTCTCACAGAAAACAAAGCGATTAAT
>QRDG01000540.1:120087-254767 GCA_012064385.1 Puccinellia tenuiflora | reverse complement strand
ATTCGAGTTCCTCGGTGTCGTGTCTTGGATCACGGAACACCGGGAGTAAAGGATACCCCCTTTTTAGGTTCGGTATGGGGCCCGAAGGAGGCTGAGTGACGTCTTCCGCCCGGGGGCTTCGTCTATGCTCGAGATCTACGTACTAGCAAGCATCACAGAGACACAAGGAGTTTACCCAGGTTCAGGCCGCCCGGAGGCTAACAAACCCTACTCCTGCATGTCTGGATTGAGAGGTGTATCAAGGTGTAGCTTTACAATGGTGGTCGCGGGTGAGAACCCGGGAGGTGTTGGCTAGAGGTTGGAGACGAGCAGATCTTGGCCCGGAGGAGATCACCTCTCGCCTAAGCTAACCTTGGACTTATGCGCTACCTAGCCTAGCCTCCCCGAACTTGTCTTCTGGACTTGTCTCAGCTTGTTTCCACCTTGTCCCTTCCTTGGGTGCCTTGGTCCTCCTTTTATAGGCTAAGGGGATACCACAGGTGCACCCTTGGGGCCAGAGGGGTTTTGGTGGGAAAACCCCTCCGGGTTCTCCTTAGGAGGCGACGTGGCCTCCTCCCATCCAAGCATTCTTCTCAGAGGGGGTTGGTGAGGTCGCCCACCTTTTCCAGAGAGGGCGAACAGAGGCTGACAGTTTTTCCGCCTCTGCCCCCCTTTGGCGCCTCCATCTTCTTGGCGCCCAAGTCTTCTAGGAGCCTCCAGCCAGGGCTGGCAAGCTTATCCTCTTTGCGCACTGGAGGTTGGTTCCCGGGGTGAGCCTGGCCTCCTGCCGGGCATTGGGGTCCCGGGACCTCCATGCCTGCTTTCGGGTCGCGGGGGCCCCGGAGGGTCCCGGGTCCTTGCCTTGGTTGTCGATGCCGCGCGCGCCGGGATGCCGTGGGGCAGATGGGGGGCCCATCTGCCGGTCTTGTGCCTTGGACTTGAGTGCCTCCTTGGTGGGTCCATGTGCGATGGACCCACTTGACTGCATTAGGTGAACCCCATGTTCCACTGTTGCGACAGTAGCCCCCGGGCATAGTCCCGGCGGCCACGCCCTTCTGCCGCCAGGGCTATGACCAAAAAAGAGTCAAAGTGGGTCCCCGGCATCAGGTCTTGAACGTCTTGTCCTACCCGTCAGAGCCGCGCACTACAGAGGTGCGCGTCCACGGGTCTTGGAGTTATCCATCCGGTGGAGTAATTGCGCCAGCGTCCTCGATTCTCGAGAATGGAGAAAGCGAGGCGACGGCCGCTGAAGGCGTGTCCGAGCCTTTTTAAAGGCAGGGATACCCCTCAGGATCTTCATTCGTCTTCATTCCTTCCTCAACCCCACTATTCCTCAGAGGTGAGCGCGTCGATGGCGGTGGCTAAGAGAGGAGTTGGTCGCTCGCGCTCGTCCTTGGCGGGGGCAGAAGTGGCGTCCAGCGGTCGCGGAAGAGTTGCCCCCCGAGGCCGAGTGAGGCGTGGTCACGGTGGCGGCCGCGGTCGTAGAAGCCGAGGTCGTGGAGGTCGCGGAGCGGGAGGTTCGCCGAGCCCTCCCTCGCGGAGGACGACCCACACTGGCTTCCCTCCGTTTGAGTTTGTCGTGGATCTGGACAGAAGACTGCGCAACCAGCTTCATCTGTCGGACTGCTTCATGGCGGCGGTGGACACGGACGACGACCGGCCCACCGGTTACTGGCTGCAGGTCGAGGGCTGTCCCAACGGCCCCTCCTAGGTCGAAGCGGAGTACACCGTCGACGTCTCCATGCTCCTGGGGAAGGGATGGAAAGCGTTCGCGCGCTCCCGTCGCCTTACCTGGGGGCAGTACCTGTCGTTCGAGTACGACGGGGATGATATGCTCTCCGTGAAGATCGTCCGTGCCGATGGAGGACACGAGGATTGCTGCATGGAGAGCGACAGCAGCAGTCGCAGCAGCAGCTACGACGAGGGGGACGGTGATGAAGATGAAGAGAACTCCCTCAGCATCAAGGCCGAGAGGAGCCCGCTTCCCTAAAGATGCGGGGGCGGCACCACGGCAGCGCCCCCCGAAGATGTCCTCGGCCTCCTTCTTGGCGGCCTCGTCGACGCACTTCTGGAAGTAGCGCCTTCCGTGGTGCGGGGATGCTCCTTGCTTGCGTAGGAGCCAACCTTTCTTTGTAAAAAGTAGGCCCCATTGTAGACTTTTGGATGACGAAAAACTTGTACTCTTGTGTCGCTTGGCTTCAAGCTAAATAGATGCGATCACGAACAATTTTCTGCAAAACTCGCTCTTGATTGCGGCGTTAGTTGAACCGTCAGAGGGGCCAGTGGGGAACAGAGGGCCTATAAAAGGCTCTCTAGCCCCCAGCTCCTTGGCCACCCTTAGTCTTGCTTCCTCCTGCTTCTTGCCCTCCCTGCCCCTTCACAAACCACAAGGCCATGTCGGGGGAGGTAGGGATGTCCTTCTCAGGGACGTCGACGGCGGCGTCCATGCACCGGGGCGCGGCGGAGGCTCCCAAGAGAACTGGGGCCCGTGCCGCTGGGGAAGAAGATGAGGTGATGTCGCGCCTGGCCCTCGCTATGGGCGTTTCACGCTTGGCGACGATCTCTGGTCCCGCAGCCCAGGAGGAGGCTCGGGTGCGTGCGCTCCGCAGGGATCAGCTTCTGGCGGCCTTGAAGGAGAAGACCACGGGGCTCCCGGAGGCGTCCCAGCTCTGGGAGGAGTTCGACGCCATCGAACAGGTCAGTGTTGTGTTTTTCTCGGCCCCTCGCTCCTCTTGGGCCTGGTCTAGATCCTGACCGAACTTGTCCCCTGTCGCAGGCGGACGACAACGCCATGAGCGAGGTGGCGGCCGAAGTGGTCTCCCTGCTCCACTGCCTGGCGCCCGGACGCACCAGACAGCCAGGAGACGCCTGAAAAAGTCCTTCCGGGTTCCCCCTCTCCTCCCAGGCGTCCCCGGGAATTGAGAGGTCCCCCGTTGGGCGCAAACAAGGCAAGGGCGCACAGCAAGGAGCGCTAACTCCAAGCTGGCCTTAGTAGCACAGGGTCTAGTAGTTGCACAACTGAATGTAAATTCAGAAATGTAATTCAGAATGTAAATTCGGATGTATGCAACCCTAGACTCAACTCCCGGGGTCATTTCCCAAATCTTCCTTTGCACTAACGCGCCGTCTGGTTTTCAGAGGAGGCCACTTAGGTGCAAGGCACTCTACCTCCGCACGATAGATGTACCCCCTAAGTCGGACTATACCTTCCGGGAGTCCTTCGCCACTATCCACGGGTACTAGGCCAGAGGGAAACGGACCGTTCACCGGGGTGGTCGCATACCCCCGCAAAGGATCTCATCAATCGTCAAGCATGCGCAGGTCGATGGTATATTGACTCCGAGCGAGATGGTATGCCTAAATGCAGGATGCTGATGCAAGAACTTAGCTGTTTTCCTGTCGCGTCTCCAGCCCATCCAGTCCTTCCAGGGTGTCGAACTCCTTTTTTCGTGTCCCGCCGTCCAGTCTTGTCCCGGGAAGGAGCTACACATAGCAAACTTTCAGTAGGAAAAGAATGGACCCTCTTTCCTATCATGCTAGCGTGTTATCCGAAGCAAACCGCAAGCACAGTTGGTAGTACATTTCTGTGGTGAGGTGCGTTTCACCACAGCACTGCCCGATTCCCCTTTCCGCGGCATTACGGCATGATCGGGCGGCGGTGCCTAGCCTGCGAGGCCACTCGCGGCGCTTCTACCCATCTGCCACCGGCACATACCAGCCCCCTGCTTATGGGTTGCTAAGGATAACACGCTTTCATGGAAGGATAGAGGCTCACGGGAATTGAAATAACTTATCTTTTATTCTCTTGGCGACAATTCTTACACCCTATTACAGAACACTAGCCCCTCAGGCGTGCTTTAACGGATCCGACGTTTACGATTCGTGTTCGTAATCAGGGGTAGAATTTCCGAAGATTCTCGATGTTCCAGGCGTTGCCTTCCGGCCGGCCTTGCTCGTCCTCCAGGTACACCATTCCGAGTTTCAGGGTATGTGTCACCCGGAAGGGTCCTTCCCACTTTGATGACATTTTGTTCAGGCCTTCCATGTTTTGCCTCTTGCGGAGTACCATGTCCCCGGGTTGCAGCTCCCACGAGCAAACATGATGACTGTGGTATCAGTGGAGTCCTTGTTGGTACCGAGCTGACCGTAAGGAGGCCCGACACCTTCTCTCTTCCAATAGGTTTATGTCATCTATCCTCCGCTCTTCTTGCGTGTTCTCATCGTATGCGAGTACCCGGGGTGATCCGTACTTGAGCTCCGATGGCAGGACAGCTTTAGCTCCGTAGACGAGGAAGAAAGGTGTCTCTCCAGTGGCTCTGCTTGGTGTTGTCCTGAGTGACCACAGCACGCTTGGCAGGTGATTAATCCAGTTTTTTCCCTTGTTCTCTAGCTTGTCAAAGGCTTTGGTCTTCAATCCCTTGAGAACTTCTGCGTTTGCTCGCTCTACTTGCCCATTGCTTCTTGGGTAGGACACCGAGGCAAAACACACCTTGATGCCCATTTCTTCACAGAAGTTGAGGAAGGCTTTGCTTGTGAACTGAGTGCCGTTGTCGGTGATGATTCTGTTCGGTACTCCAAACAGGTAGATGATTCCTTCGATGAACTTGATGGCGGCCTGAGCCGTCTGATGTGGAACTGGCATCGCTTCCACCCACTTTGTGAACTTGTTGACTGCCACGAACAGGTACTCGTGACCTCCCACAGACTTTGGTATCTTGCCGACGATGTCCAGCCCCCAGACCGCGAACGGCCAGGAGATTGGTATCGGTTGCAGCGCTTGAGCTGGCTGGTGCGTGTTCTTGGCGTAGTACTGGCAAGCTTCACAGGTCTTGACTAACTGCTCCGCGTCATGAAGTACCGCTGGCCAGTAGAACCCTTGGCGGAAAACCTTCCCCGCCAAAGATCTTGAAGCCACATGACTTGAGCATATCCCTTCGTGTATGTCCCTCAGTAGTTCTCGGCCTTGTTCTTGCGATATGCACCGTAGCTTGACTCCGTTTTCGCGCCGCCGGTAGAGCTTGCCGTCGATTAGGACATAGAGCTTTGCCCGGCGGGCCACTTGCTCGGCTTCGTGGTCATCCTCCGGGAGGGCGTGTTCCACCATGTACTTGATGATGTCCTGGGCCCAAGGTGGGTGGGTCCGTTCCACCAGCAGTACCTCCTGGCCAGAAGGAAGCAGAGCTTCTTCGGCCGTGGGCACTACCGGTTCTTGGGCTTCCTGGCTGGCTACCCGTGTTGTTGATGTAGAAGGGTTGCCAGCCTCCTTTGTCACTGAAGAACTTGGCTTCAGCCTCTCGGGAGAGACTGAAGGCCGCTTGAGCACCTCGATGTAGATCCCGGGAGGTACCGGTTCTCGCTTGGACGCCAGTTGTGATAGCTCGTCCACAGATGTGTTTTCCTCCCACGGCACGTAAGCAGCTCTGAAGCTACTGAAGCGCCGCTGGAGTTTCCACACTTCTTCGACGTACGGCGCCATCTGAGGACAGGCGTACTCTTTGTTGACTTGCTTGATGACTAGCTGAGAGTCACCCTTGATGATGATCTTGCCGATGCCGAGGCCGATGGCAGCACGAAGTCCCGCGAGGAGACCTTCATACTCTGTCGTGTTGTTGGAGATGTTTCCTTGGTAGTGCATTTGGACGACGTACTTCAGGCGCTCACCGGTTGGTGAAGTGAGGATGACCCCGGCACCTCCTTGCCCCTTGGTGTAGGAGCCGTCGAAGTGCATGGTCCAGGTGTCGGGATCCTCCTTCCCGGGAAGGCTCGTCTCCTCCTTCGGGTTGTCGATCGCCGTCTCGGTCCACTCGGCTGTGAAGTCAGCCAGTGCTTGGCTCTTGATGTTGTCCGTGTGCTCGAACTTGAGCCCGAAGCCCTGGAGTTCCATGGCCCATGCCGAGATGCGTCCGGTGGCCAGCGGGTTCTCCAGAGGACTCCTTAGGTTGTACTTGGACACCACCGTGATTGGGTGCCCCTCGAAGTATGGCCTCATCTTGCGGGAGGCGATAAGGATCGCTAGCAGCAGCTTCTGCATCATGGGATACCGCTCCCGGGCGTCGCGCTTCACTGAGTTGACGAAGTAGACCGGGTGCTGCACCTTACGGGTCACTGATCCTTTGGCGAGTTCGACGTTCTCCATGTCCTTGGCGCTCTGGGGTGTTGTCGGAGTAGCCCCCGGCTGCGTTGCCTTGGAGTGTATTCCTTCGTCCTTGAAGCGTGGCTCGATGTTGATGGGAGGGGGCGGGGTGTTGGGATCTTCGAACCCCTGAACACCTGGCCGCCCCTTCTTGCTGGGCTGCCCCAGGAACGGGTCCCCGAGACGCTTGCCCTTGCTTGGCTTCTTTGGAGATGCGTCGCGCTCGGCCACTAGCACGGCGCTGACCACTTGGTTAGTGGCCGCGATGTACAGCAGTAGGGGCTCCTTCTCCATTGGGGCCACGAGGACGGGTGGCGAAGCGAGGTAGCTCTTGAGTGATTGGAGAGCTTCCTCAGCCTTGGGGCTCCACTCCACGGGGCCCGATTTCTTGAGCAACTTGAAGAACGGCAAAGCCCGCTCTCCAAGCCTTGAGATGAAGCGCCCGAGTGCAATGATGCACCTGTTGAGGCGCTGCATGTCCTTGACTCGCCGGGGCGCTTCCATTCGTTCGATGGCCTTGATCTTGTCGGGGTTCGCCTCAATCCCCCGGTGGGAGATTAGGAAACCCAACAACTTGCCGGATGGGACCTCGAACACGCACTTGTCGGGGTTGAGCTTGAAGTTGACCCGGCGGAGGTTGTCGAAAGTCTCGTGCAGGTCCTGGACAAGGGAGTCCTGGAACCTTGTCTTGACCACGATGTCGTCGATGTAGGCTTCAACGTTGCGGCCCAGCTGGGTCCCAAGGCACGCTTGCGTCGCACGCTGGAAGGTAGCGCCAGCGTTCCGAAGGCCGAAAGGCATCCGGGTGTAGCTGTAGCAGCCCTTGGGGGTGATGAAGGCCGTCTTCTCCTGATCCTCAACCGCCATCAGGATCTGGTGGTACCCGGAGAAGGCATCCAGGAAACACAGTGACTCGCAACCGGCTATGGAGTCCACGATCTGATCGATGCGCGGAAGAGGAAACGGGTCCTTGGGGCAGGCCTTGTTCAGGTCTGTGAAGTCGACGCAGAGTCGCAGCTTGGAGGAGTTCGGCTTTGGCACCACCACCGGGTTGGCTACCTAGGTGGGATGAGGCACCACCTTGATGACACCGGCTTCCAGTAGCTTGTCGGTCTCGGAGACGATGAACTCCAACTTTTCCTTGCTCTGCTTCCGCAGAACTTGCTTCACGGGGCGGGCGTCCGTGTTCACCGCCAGCTTGTGCTCGATCACCTCCCTTGGTACACCAGGTAAACCCGACGCTTCCCATGCGAAGACGTCAGAATTTTCCCGAAGGAAGGCGACGAGCGCGCTTTCCTATTTGTCGGTGAGGTGGGCACCGATGGTGATGGTGCGAGAGCCGTCACTCGTGAGTGCCACCTTCTTGGTCATCTGCGGGTCGCCGTGGAATGGCGCCTTCTTGGGGGCCACGGGTGCCGAGCTCCCGGGGTTCTCGCGCCTCTGCTCCCTTGGCTCCGGGGCTGTCGACGGTGGGGGCATGAATGGGCTCACACCTGGGACCGCCGTCGGTGAAGTGGAGGAGTTCCTCCACACGGGTCCGCCACTCCTGGTAGACCTTGGGGTTGTCGGTCCTGGGTGGGAACTGGATCAGAGCCTTGGCGGTGACGAGGGCGTCGTGGCGGGCATGCGCGTCATGCGAGAGGAGAGTGCAGGACTTGCTCTTGGTGCCCTGCTGACCCTTGCCAGCGCGGGCACCCTCGCTCTTTTCACCGACAGAGGGGTCCTTGCCGATGTTGCCGCCCATGCTCTTCTCCGCGCCACCATCTTCACCGCTCCGGGTTGGGCCGCCTGCCCCGCCCAGAGCGTCCTTCTCCGGAGGTGGAGGAGGAGAAGCCCGGTTTGCCGCAGCAGCGCGACGCTCGCCGGTAGCCTGAGAGCGCGCAGGGGAGGCCGCCTTGGACGCCTGGACGTCAGGCCTCTTCTTTGGCGCCATGGTCGACGAAGAACTTGACGCAGATCTCCTCGAAGATCTCGAAGCCGATGAAGAACTTGGGGAAGATCTCGACGAAGAACACAAAGCCGATGAAGAAGAAATCAGCACTTGCGCCCCCTACCTGGCGTGCCAGATGTCGTGTCTTGGATCACGGACACCGGGAGTAAAGGATACCCCCTTTTTAGGTTCGGTATGGGGCGCGAAGGAGGCTGAGTGACGTCTTCCGCCCGGGGGCTTCGTCTACGCTCGAGATCCACGTACTAGCAAGCATCACAGAGACACAAGGAGTTTACCCAGGTTCAGGCCGCCCGGAGGCTAATAGCCCTACTCCTGCATGTCTGGATTGAGAGGTGTATCAAGGTGTAGCTTTACAATGGTGGTCGCATGTGAGAACCCGGGAGGTGTTGGCTAGAGGTTGAAGATGAGCAGATCTTGGCCCGGAGGAGATCACCTCTCGCCTAAGCTAACCTTGGACTTATGCGCCACCTAGCCTAGCCTCCCCGAACTTGTCTTCTGGACTTGTCTCAGCTTGTTTCCACCTTGTCCCTTCCTTGGGTGCCTTGGTCCTCCTTTTATAGGCTAAGGGGATACCACAGGTGCACCCTTGGGGCCGGAGGGGTTTTGGCGGGAAAACCCCTCCGGGTTCTCCTTAGGAGACGTGGCCTCCTCTCGTCCAAGCATTCTTCTCAGAGGGGGTAGGTGAGGTCGCCCACCTTTTCCAGAGAGGGCGGACAGAGGCTGACAGCTTTTCCGCCTCTGCCCCCGTTTGGCGCCTCCATCTTCTTGGCGCCCAAGTCTTCTAGGAGCCTCCAGCCAGGGATGGCAAGCTTATCCTCTTTGCGCACTGCAGGTTGGTTCCCGGGGTGAGCCTGGCCTCCTGCCGGGCGTCGGGGTCCCGGGACCTCCATGCCTTCTTCCGGGTCGAGGGGGCCCCGGAGGGTCCCCGGGTCCTTTGCCTTGGTTGTCGATGCCGTGCGCGCCGGGACGTCGTGGGGCAGATGGGGGGCCCATCTGTCGGTCTTGTGCCTTGGCCTTGAGTGCCTCCTTGGTGGGCCCATGTGCGATGGACCCACTTTGACCGCATCAGGGGAACCCCATGTTCCACTGTTGCGACACTCGGTGTCTGCGAAATCCTCCGAGCAACGTCCATCCGGCACCGCAGACAGACGAAGATCGGCATCTCCGTGCGCGCCGGGATCTGCATCCGCGAGGTGGCGCGGGAGCTATAAGAAGACATGGAGCTCGATTCGCGAACGCCTGGAGCCGAAGGGAACTCACCGCGTCCGCGCACGTCACCTGTAGCTGTAGCACACGGCCGCGCTCTCCCACCGTCGGCGGCGCTCCCTGTCGACGCCGCCCTCTCGGTCACCCGCGCCCGGCTCCTAGCTGCCAACCTCTGCGCCCGGCTCCTAGCTCGCCGCCCACCTCTACGCGTGGCCGCCTCCAACCCCGCTTCGCTGATTCTTGCTCCCCGCTGTGAGCTCTGGGGCGCGGTACGCTGCTTTTATCACAGACGCGGCGCCGGCAACGGTCGACGGGCTGCCATCAGTGTGTGCCCATTTGCTCAGTTTTGCCCTCAGGAACGGTCGACAGGGGGATCCCACAAGCAGTGGCTACAAGCCCGAGTCAACTACCTTGACCAGACGGAGACGGCAAGATTCACGGAATAAGTCCTTGCGCCCAGACTAGGGGTAAAACTGAGGACGTTTCGCAACTGAGGGCAAAACTGAGCACATGGACACAACTGATGGCAGAAGGATAATTTGCCCTTTAGAGAACCGTCACTACAAGGAGGTTGGCTATGGCGTGGTCAATTGTACACGGACAGTAAATTGTGTGCGATATGTACACCATTGCACACGGTTTTCTCGTTGGAACCGTGTGCGGTGGTGAAGACCATCACACAAGGTTATCTCAGAGTAAAATGTGTGTGTTTAGCATGATTGCAAATGATTAGTCATCTTTAGTCGTGTGTGTTTTGAGTTTATCGAAAACATTTTGATCGAACACAATTTTATGTTTTAATAGAACATCACGCATGTTCCGTATATTACATACTAGCAGTACCTACATTATATATGCTAGTAGTTGTTGTCCCTCTTGTGTCTAGCAACAACCCATAATCATGAATATTTCATCCAAAAACAGTAGAAAATCACAATTATATTTCATTGAACATTTGATATATACAACATATTTCCATACATTGCTAACTAGATGAGAAACATATATAAAAAAGAGAATATAGATATTTTTTTGGGTTACGTCTTTGTCTCCGTGTGGTAAGGTAGGTGCCAGAGGATTAAAAAGGGAGGTGGAAATTTCTCTCTTCCCTTTCGTCACCATCGTGGACAATCACACTATAAAAGCTAATTCCTACTGCAACACACCATCCCGCAGAAGTTGAGGCGTTATGCAAAATCGGCCTTCGCTAACTCTTTGAAGGGTATGCGTCACTCATGTTGCAGCACGAGCACCTCCATACTAGCAAGTATTTTTCAAATGGCCTGTAAGTTTTGGATAAAATATTCATCTATGTGAGAATGTGAATATAAGGAAACAATATTAAATAAATGCAAATTCAAATGATTAGTCATTTACCAGGAAGTATGGTGGTGACAAAAGAAGGAAAAGGAAGGTCGAGATTGTCGATGCAGCAAGTACGTCTCCTCTCGTTCTTACATCCCTGCCACTAGATGTCACTACAACCGAAATGACCTTTAGTGACAAAGTACTTTTGTCACTTATTAGCCCATTTTTGTCATTGATTAGTTGTGGATGACAAAAATGGTGCGTCATTAGGTTTGTCATTGATTGACCGTCATAGATTCATGGGGATGACGAGATGAAAAATTTTGTCACTGATTTAGATGAATCCGTGACGATGGGAATTTTTGTCAATGATCATGTTTAATCCGTGACAGCCTGATTTGTCATCGTTTGTATGCAAATTTGTCACTAATTGGTTGAATCTGAGTGTACGACTGGTCAACATTAGCTGACGTGGCTTCTTACATGTGGGTCCAGCTATGGTGACGTGGATGCTGATGAGTGGGTCCAGATGCTGTGACGTCAGATGATGTCATGTGGGCTAGATCCAGACAGGTGGGACACATATTTTCTGGCTAGTGGGACCCACTTATTCGTGACATGTGGGACCAATTTTTTCTGGTGAGTGGGACCAAATTTTTTCTGGTATGTGGGAGCCACAAATGCTGACGTGTGGGACCATTTCGTTTTTCGAGAAGTGGGACCCACATTTTAGGATTGTGGGACCATACGTTGCTGTTTGGTGGGCCCAGAATGTGGTGACGGTGTCACATTTTCCGTCATTGTTGGAACGGAAAATTATTTTGTAAAAATGTAATTTTCTGGCAATTTTGAGCAGAGAAATACAATTGAAAACAAATATATGCATTTGTCATACTACCAAAGGGATTGAATCCATCTGTAGCAAATCCTAGCTTTATGTTACGAGGATCTTCAGCAAACCAACCAAACTGTTCATCAAAGTGCTTCCAAGCCTCACCGTCTGCTGGGTGCCTTAGAATATTTTTCTCAGCAACCCTCTTTTCTTTGTGCCACCTTGTGTGCGTTGACATTTCCTCTTTAACAAAAAATCTTTGTAAACGCGGAATTATCGGAAAATACCGAAGCACCTTATGAGGAACCTTCTTCCTTCCACTTGGATCTTTCCATCTTGATATTCCACACACAGGACAATGTGTATTGTCCTTGTGCTCTCCCAGAAAAGAGCACAATCAAACTTGCAAACATGAATTGTCTCATAACCAAGGCCAACATCTGAAAGAACACTTTTAGCATGAGCAAAAGATTTAGGAAAGTCCACTTTTGGCAAAGCTGTACACAAAGTCTCAAGAAGTAGATCAAATGCTCTGTTTGTGATCCGGTTGTATGATTTCACATGAAGTAGCCTTATAATGAAGGCCAACCTAGTGAAAGTGTCACATCCCTCATGAAGCTCCTTCTTTGCTTCTTCTACTAATTTTGCATACAAATTTCGGTTGCTAGGACCTTGATCTCCAGACTTGTGCATATCACGTACCAGATCAGATGCGTCGTCAACGTAATTATCTTCAACATAATTATCTTCAGCTTCTTCCTCAAAATCAGCATCGTCATCGCTTTGATACGAACCATCATGGGTACTATGGCTTTGCTGATCACTGAAATCTTCCCCATGAAAAATCCACCTAGTATAAGTAATGGACATACCTCTGCAATTCACATGACGCTCAACCTCATCTTGATCCTGCTGTATCAGATTAAGGCAGTCAATGCATGGGCATAATATTGGTTCATCAGAGCCCAATCTTTCTCCATTACGCCCCCCTTTTTCTCGCACAAACTCCATAAACTGACTAACACCTTTCATGTAGCGAGGTGTCATCTTTTTCCCCTGAGTTATCCAACTGCGATCCATCACCTACAATTCATCGCAATGTCCACCAGAATATATCTTAAGAACGAAAATAATTTGAATTGCAGATAGATCTAGTCCCAAACAAATTACAAGAAACTCACCGCTACTGCGCCTACAAACGTGATCCCCCAACGTATGTGGTTGACTCGTCGGTGACCACGATCGTGTACGATGATCACCAGATCGCCTCGACGATGACCATGGACTCCTCGCCCCGACCTGTCCCGTAGCACGCGATCTGATCGAGAAAAGACAGTACGATCTATATCTATACATAGTCATAAGAGTCCTAACCGGACACGATTACAAATTTGCGTGCGATGGAATATAACTACAAAAATAACTAATACGATTGCTAAGACAACAACACACGATTATCCCAGCGGTACCACCTTGCGCGCGCGTTACATACGTCGCGGGTTCGACATGCGTAAGACCCAAATTTTTACCAATAATTCCTTTACCTGACAAGTGGGGTCCGCACTGTACCAACCTGACTGCTCGGTCCCACAATGTATAACAATATTTAAAATAGCACAAATTCTTCCTATTAAACCTGACTAGTGGGTCTAGCACGAAATTCAGTGACAGTTTATAACAACCACGGTCTCAATTTTGTCATCTATTCTAATGCCCAGCTCCGCCGGTTAATCCATGACAGATTGCCATGACAAAATAAGCATTTGTCATTAATTATTGTACATCCGTGACAAAATAACTAATTTGTCATCGATCAAGCCGGATCAATGACGGTTTGGAACTTTGTCATCAGGCGTTTTGTCATTAAAAGTCATTTCTCTTGTAGTGTGTTAAAATGTTAGAATGTACTTAAAAAATTCATCAATGTGTGAATGTGAACACAAAAAACTAATTAAGTAAATGCAAGTTTAAGTGATTATTATACTTACCACAATTGTGAGGTGTATATAAATAGGAAGAAGAGAAACCAATTATCCAAACTACATGAAGCTTGGTAGACAAGCAGACATATATGTTACTAACATCCTCACCAATTATAAGCTCAATTGTACACCGTTTTCTTGCCCAGACTATTCAGCTACCAAAACTGTTATGTACTAAAACTATAGCCGTCTGAACTAACAAGCCACTTTCAATCTGATCCTCCACTTATTTAAATCTCAAACCACACTATACGTGATGAAGTGTATACATAGATTAGATGGCAAACATGTGCTCTAAGTGATAGTAACTTGCGGCTGGGAGACAAAAGTATGCACCATGTCAGACCCAACATTTCCCCTTGTGATGCAAGCAAGGGCCAGCACTTGTCCTCACATTTTTCTCTTCAGATTCTCATCACAGAGAGACGGCGCACTATTCTGCCCAAGAGAGTGAGGGAGAGTTATTTGATGTCACATCTAGTGCACTTCATCTCAAAAACAGTTGCAACCTCTGTGTCATGTCCTGAGTTGTACGTCTCTACATGCTCCGTTCATCCAGCCTTTTCGCCAAGCACATAGAATATAATGTTCTGTTATATAACAGTGAACAATAAGTGAGAGAGAGAGAGGGAGAGAGAGAGAGAGAGAGGGAGAGAGAGAGAGAGAGAGAGAGAGAGAGAGAGAGAGAGAGAGAGATCATGTAGCTCATGCGGTCATGCCTCCTTACTTAAAGAAAAATGTATATCTAAATCATCTTGAACAAACCGTATTCTGCGAACCCATTAATTAGAAAGAAAACACGGTAAAGAGATATAGAGGAAAAAAATTCATACTCCTATATTTTGCATTTCATGCTCTTGTCATCTTCAAGGTTATTTCAAGCCTATATCTAGCTGCCTAGAGATCAAATGTGGTGTTCATTTGCACATGCATGGATGGAAGCCCGGTACGTATGTTTGAAGGTAACTAATCAACGCCCTAACTCATAAACCTCTCTCCCCTTGCTCAAATGAGCTCCCTGCAGATGTAGTAACAGTACATGCAGGCGCCCAGTCCATCATCAACAACGGGTCCAAGTCCTTGGCCGCTGCCTTCTCCTTGTCACTCTTGTCAGGTATGGTCGTCTCCATGTACTGATCTGATGAGAAGATCAGGCTGACGGGGTCAGAGTCCAGCTCGGTGAGGTCGGTGAAGAAGTCGTCGTGCTGGTGGTAGCTGCCGGCAGCCTCCGGCGTCATCGGCCTATAGCTCTGGCTGAACATCTGCTGCAGGAGATGGTCATTGTGATAATCCGCCGTGGCAGCGTCATCAGGGCCTGTGTTTCTCTCCATTTCCAACTCTTCTTTCACAGCCGTCGGAGGTGTGCTGTCACCGGTGCTTGTGGTCGCCGTGGTGAAAGTGGCCGTGGCGGCGGCGGAGGCTTGATCCTTCGATTCCGCCTTGACGATTGGCTTCTGCTGGTTGCGCGAGGAGTTGATGTTCTTGGACGAAGCTGCAGCTGTGTTGGTGCTGTTCTTGGCGTAGTGGGACCGCGTGGAGCCGGCGAGCACGTTGCGCTGCGTCGGCCACGGGTGGTTGTGCTCCGAGGTGTAGGTGATGACCAGCATGTTGGGGTCCGTCCGGCTGCGCTCCACTTGCTTCCGTGCAGGGCACCCCTTGGAGCTGCTACACCTGTAGTACCCCCTAATCATGCATTGTAACAGATTTCATCAGAAAATTATTGCGATAGTGTTAGAGCAAGTCTAGCAAGGGCCTAGTCAGCCGGCCATCCAATTCCCCATGTAACCAAAATCAGACGTGGAAGAGAGAGAAATTCAGTTTACAAGAATTAAGAGTGTGAGTGAAATGTTCTTATTTGACATTTTTTTCCTTTCAAAGGCATATTGTATTATCCGTCTTTCGTTCGCAAAGCAAATTTTGCAAGAAAAAAGTTAACTAGTTCTATTTTTATAACATTGACCAAGGGCAAAGTAAAAAAACATAATGATTATACTGAATTGAGACTATAGATGAGAGTATTTTGAGAAATTTGAAGAGGTTAAAAGGAGATCCATTCTGATTTGAACGGCTGGAATGTAAAATTTAGCATTGTGTTATGTATGCAATTTTAGTAGATTGGATGCCTATTCATTGATCAAGAATTCAATGTCCTTGTGGCATTTGAATATTTATTTATAGTCGCTACATATAAAGAAAATTTATAAGCAGTCATAAACGTTATTTGCATTTTACTTTTAAATATTTTAAAATATGCTGTGATGAATAATTAAAAATGAAATTGCAAATGGACGTTAATAATTTCTAAATTGTGGAATATTATTTAGATGAAATGATGCATAAACACATGGTGTCAAAGTGTCAACCCAACCTAAGTGAACTAGTTCAAGTTTGTAACTTTCTCTTTAATAGAATTGTTAATCTAATACTAGGAAAAATTTATTAATTCAATATCTTAAAAGATAAGCAGCAGAAGCATATTCAAGATGTGGCCACCAACAAGAAATTTATTAATTCCATGCATGGGCGGTTATCATATATATGTTGGAAATGCAATAGTAAGTTGGTTTGACAAAGTTTAAATATGGCCATATATAATTTCATTTTTTCTGATAACTTCAGTTACGACAATACTAATCGCAGACTAAAAGATGATGTATATCTGAAGGAAACCTCTATATAATTAGCTACGTTGGTTTGTTTGTTCAACTCAGATTTTTATGGACGAAAGCAATATGAAAGTATTTCTGTAGGATTCACCGGTAGGACAAAAACCCAACCTAAATTTCTCAATGAAGTACATATGAAAGTACGAGAGCCTACTGGCACTAAACATTATTTGAACTGTACAATTAATTGCAGATGTCAAGTTGGAAGGGAAAGGTAGTAATACAACTCCAAGAAAAAAGAGAACACACCAGTTCAATGCAGTACTATCTTCCCCAGTTGCCACTTGCAATAGATGTAAACTAGATTATCATGTGCTTCTACAGCTAAACAGGTAGAACAATACAAGAAAATAGAGAGATATATGTGTTTGAACGTTTCCCTCTCCTGATCGAGGAGGACAGAATCTATGTGTGAGCTTAAATATGCTTTTGTCATAATTAAGAATTCGGTTACCAGGAACATTATTTCCGTGGAGGGGGCAGTGTTTGGTAACCGGAAATTACTAGTCAAATACCGGACGAGATTCTCAGACAAAATTAGATTTGAAACTCGGTAATGCTTAAACATTTCAAATATAGTTTTGGGAGGAGGACTATAGGAGTTGGGACCTGGGGAAACACCGCGGTAATTTGCTCGGTATAACAGGCTCATACCGTGATGCATATGTGCATGGAGAACAGAAATGGGCTAGAGAGAGAGAGAGAGATGCAAGTATGCAACCACGCATAACATATAACAGTACCACATATGTAAGTGCAGAGAGAAGTTAATGTGATATACATGTCGTACCTTGGGTAGGGGGAGCCTTTGATAGGCTTCTGCCCATATTTCCTCCAAGCCCAGAGATCAGAAGGAACAACCTCCCCAGTGGTCTTCCCGGGTACTGCTGCTGCAGGTGCTGGGATGCACACCACCTTCCTTGCCTGGTTCTTCCTGCATCAATGACAAGATCACCACCATCATTTAGCAAAGCACACACAATTTGAGCAAGCAACCAGAAGTCTAGTGCATGTGTTTGATCATCTCAAAACAAAATTGAAAACTAGGGTTCGCTACTTTGGTGTAATAACTAGGAGATGGGAAATTTTGTTGTGATTCAGAAGGAATAGAAGCTAGAGTATTGCTGTTTTTTTGTCACAAACCCAAAAAGAGCCATGCATTTAATTTCCATCTCGATCCTTGCATTCTCGGGAGTTGCAGAATGAGGAAAAACTAAGCAGGAAACGGAGCTGCAAAATTTCACTAAATTACGAATCTTGAACAGTATCCTCCGCGACAAGGAACCTCCATCCTTAATTACACTTGTCGGGAGAAAGCAATGGAAATCAAGACATGCTTCGTGGAGCACTGATCAACATTTTTTATCAAGACATGCTTCGTGGAGCACTGATCAACATTTTTTTTTGTAGATCTAACTTGACACAGCTAGCTAACGACGAACCTGCGCTTGATTCCGGTGGCACGCGGAGAAGACGACACCTGCAGCCCAGCGGCGGCGTCGAACCCGCACGGCGGCCCAGCCGCCTGCCCGTGTGCGGCCATCGGCACACCGAGCTTCGGCGGGCCACAGCCCATCGCCGCGTACGGCCCGATCGCCCGCGGCGACACACCCGGCATCGGCATCTCTCTAGGAAACATAGGGTGGTGATTCCTCATGTCCAACATCCTTCCACCAGCTGCACGAACAGTCCCGCCGCCGGCGCCGCAGCCAGCCGCGTCGAAGAAGCCGACCTGCTGCTTGGCCATACCCATGTCCATTGCGTCCTTGACGGCGTCGAAGAAGTCGGCGGCGGCGCTGCCGGAGGAGGAGGGGTGGTAATCGCTGCTGAAGGGGTCCAGAAGGCCGGAGAAAGGGTCCCCGAAGGCGTCTGCGCCGCTCGCCCTGGAGCCGTCCGAGGACGACTGGGGCGGGTGGGAGAGGATCGGGCCCGTCGGGTGCTGCGGCCACTCGGTGGCCGTCGATGGGAGGCCGGTGGTGCCGGCCGGCATGGCGCCGCCGCCGGCTCGGACGATGTCGGTGAGGTCTCCTCCGGCCTGCTGGTCGCCCTCCGCCCTCTGCAAGAAGTAGTCGCACATGACTACCTCTCTCTCCCTGTCCGTCGGTTGTGGACTTGTGGTACGTATGTATATATGCAGCCTGTACCTACGAAGCAGCTAGCAGCTAGAAGACAGCTTAGAGCTAGCTCGTGCTTCCTCTTGGCAATTCACACGAACTCAAGAGCTAGCTAGCTTTGTTTTCGTGTGCGAGAGAAGGTGGAGGGAGGGAGAGAGAGGACGCAGATGATATGAGAGAGAAAGTGGCTTCTTCTGTTGAGGACAAAATTGTCTGTTCGAGAGCGAGAGACTGAGAGAGACGCGAGGAGAGAGGGAACTGGCAGTCAGTCACTGGGTGTTTCTGTATAGGAGTACTTGTTTTCCTCTCAAGATGATAACACGGTGATGGTGGTAGAGGTCGCTGACTTCTCCTTTCATCGCAGACGCAAAGTGTTCTCCACACGCAAAACAGCACGGCCGGGGGCCCGTCGTGGTAATCAAGTACCAACGGGCCAGACAGTGCACGGTAAAAATCAGGTCAGGATTTCAGGACGCTTGCCGTACACCGACCTTGACACACTGCGAAAATGTAAGCTTCAATTCCAGCTTTAATTTCAGTTATTATTATCTCGCACACTGATCGGGTTGTGCCCAAAACGAAATCCGGAGGCCATGTTTGAAGGCGTCTTTAGCGCTACGTGTTTATAGCGTCAACAATAAACAAAGTTTGGATGACCGGCCGGCTAAGGAAAATAATTGTGATCGAGTTCGATCCGTCGATCAGCTCAGATGGCTAACGTGTGCGGTTTTGTCTGCCTCACGTCAGGCGTGCCCTCAGCTGGAATGGGAATGCAACGCCCACTGCAAGAAAGAGAATTTAAAACCATCGCAAGGACGCAACTTACAGATTTAAAACAAGGGAAACGATAGAGTAAGATGGAGATCTGTACTCACTGGGATCTTTCTTGAAACTCTGGCCTTTCTTGTCGATCATTATCGTTCCATGATCTCTAATGTACATGGTCCAGGTATGACTAGTAGTACTTGTCAAGCTTAGTATATACGTACCGTACTAGAGAGATAGTTGCTTGGAAATAAATGCCCAAGCTAAGTGTCATGATATACGTAGTTTGGTATACTGTGTGCATATACACATGTACGGCACCTGGCTATGTACGTTCCTACATCGAAGCATGATTGAAATTCAGTTAGGAGTAGTACTATGTCTTTTCTCTCGCTTCATTTCAGTCTTCTGGTAATAGATAGAGATAGTACAAAAGTGTAGTCTTCATGCAGGAATTTACATATGGTTTTGAGCAGTTTGACTCTAGCGCAAACATGGTTCCATGGATCGAGACTTGGAGTCAAGGCCCAGAATATCGCCATTTAACCGTGCGCACATGCATGCAAGTGAGCTGAACGTATCTTTTGATGCACGCGGCGATGTGTTTCTTCATATATATCATTATTATTTGCACGCATTCTTTAAAAATACCCTTTCATAGTTTGTAACCGAGGAAAACTGAGAAATTAGCTCTACCAAAATGCCTCCAAATAAGATTCGTGGTACAGTGAGATGGGCGTTCTGGAAAGAAAAGTACTACTGACATCCTTGTCAGTAGAAAACCGAATGACTCAAAAGATATATATATATAAACATCAAAGGTAAGTTGAAAAAAAATTGTGTTTGGCAGCGGATCAGGGCTGGGTCGGCGGCGGATTTCCCCATCCCCAGCCCAAGCTTTAGCAGCGCAAAGGATTGGTGGTTGTAGGTCAAGAAACAGGTGTCAAAAAATCTACGGTGTGATTTCGACACTATCGTCAACCTAGTTTGCTGGAGGATTTGTAAAGAGAGAAATTTAAAGATCTTCGAGAAGATCCAACATAGCGAGGACGAGGTGTTCAAGGGGATCAGAGAGTAGATCGCTCTCTGGAGATCGGTTGGCCGTGTTTTGGCCTTCCGATCCTAGCTAGCTCTGTCGCCGACCTTGAGTAGAGTTTGTGGATTGTACTGTGCATCTGCCCCAGGCAAGTCTATGATAGTCGCTTGTTTGTCCTTGCCTTTTTCCATGCTCCATGTTGGAGCTGTGGCCACGGTTGTACCCCTCTCGTCCCATCTTAATAAAGATCGGCCAATGACCTTTCAAAAATATCTCAAAATATTTAAGCATCAAAGGCATTTTAAGAAAAGCTATGTCCGAGATAAGTGGGTCTGGAGCGTAATCCTGCGGCGTGGACCATCACCCCCTTCCAGCCCACGACGTCCTCATCCAAAACCTCCGTCGAGCTAATTTTTCGTGCTACTTGAAGATTTCCCTAAAGGATCCCTATACCATACGAACAATGAAGAAAAGTTACAAGATCAAATTAACGTGCAAGACATCTCAAGACCGGCATACAACATGGAGACTCTCATCACCGTCGCTTATATATATACCCAAAGATCATCCTCTCGAGAGGAAAAACTCATATACGCCCAAGTTGAAACACTTAACATTCATAGTCTCCATAGCCATCAACCTTAGATACATCTACTATTGTCAGGTTCATCTATAATGTAAGGCCTCGACCCCGGAATTATACAGTTATGTAACCCAAAGGCTATGCTACACAATCGAAGGGCAATGGGATTACCGCTCATACGCAACAACTCGATCATGCCATAAACATTTGCACAGCTATCAATGCATAATAAGGAGATCAAGACTTGTGGAACAACTGGCACATCACAGACTCTACGACACAAAAGATCATATAGCAACTCATATAGCGAGAAAGATAGCAAAATACACAACAGAGATCACAGACCCAACATCACAACATGCGGAAGCGATTTNTCTGCCATGCGCCGTCGCATAGGAGCTATTACCCCCGTTCCGGCGATGGTTCGCACTCACACCTCACTCTTGTCCTGTCCTATCGTCTCGGTTTCTCTGGGCTGGAGGAAATCATCCTGACGACGGGCGAGTCGAGCGGCGGCAATCAGAGTCGAGTAGGCGGGGCGGCGATACAGGGCTTGCGGTCGTAATCGTAGGTAAGGGCGTCCCTAGAGGTTGGAGGATGGGGTGTGCGGGTACACGATCGCAGAGGCGACCGGCGGCCCGATTCATGACTCGTGCAGTGATGAAGGATTCAACCTATCTTCACGACAAGCGATACCGGATTTCGGTCAAGCAGGTGTTGAAGCAGGCTGGGTTCGTCACGGCTACGGCGGCAAGGTTTTTCACTCGGCCGTCAGTCGCCGCCGGTGACGAGATAGAGGTTGCCTCGATGCGCAACATTGCTGCGGGCGACCAGAGCAGCTCAGGCCGGAGCTCATCGAGCAGGATTTCAGCACTCTCAACCTCGAGCCTGGACTTCGATGTAGCGTTGAGCCTAGAGGATTTCAGGAGTCAAGTTGCCGGGCTGGTGGACGCTGGAAGATTGAACTGCATTCTGTAGATAGCAAGTCTGGTGAATTTTGTTAGGTGCCTGAAAACTCTTTTAGGCAGTGTTTGCCCAGCGCTGGGAGCGTGTGTGGGAGTACTTTTGTGAAATGGCCATGCAATCACTATGTCGAACACCTTGGGGCGTGCTCTGGACGTGCCGTGGCACGTTCTGGTGGGTGAAACCTTGTAAACAATATGTAAATTTTTGTGTTCCTTGTTCTTGTGTTCCTATGCGTTATTCGTGTGTTGCTTGTGGCATTCGCACGCCATCAGATTGTGGCATTCACACTGTCGAACACCTTGGGGGCATGCTCTGGACGTGCTCTAGACGCGCTCTGGACAAGCCCGATTGTGGCATTCGCACTCTGTCCGATAGTGGCAAAGGGTTGATGCTTCCTTTGCCCATCCAAGTTCGAGTCCCATGCTCGCAATTTAGGTGTTGCACATATATTCCCGGTCCACTAGCTTAGGTAGCCCAAACAATATGCACCAATATGCACCAATATTGTATGAAAATGCATCAATATGCACCAAAATAAGCCACAAAAGAGCCCCAAAGGTAGCCCAAACAGCCCATTTCTAATCCTGTCATTTTTTCGACCTTCTCCAAATGATCTCAAACTCTAGGGTTAACATCTATTGCACTAATACAGTGTCCTTGACCAATATGGAGTCATTTCTCAAAACATAAACCACCTCTCTTCACACGTGAGAGTTCATAATGTAGTTGGACAAATTTTTTGAATTTTTAAGTAATATGAAAATTATTTATTTTCTTTGATTTTTTTGAATTCAACTTTGAACAAAAAATTTAAATTTACATCATATTAAGCATTGCATGAAATGCATCAATATGGTATAGCCAAAGGTGTGAGATTTCGAGCATTGCATGAAAATGCATCAATATGCACCAAAATAAGCTACAAAAGAGCCCCAAAGGTAGCCCAAACAGCCCCATTTCTAACCTGTCATTTTTTCGACCTTCTCCAAATGATCTCAAACTCTAGGGTTAACATCTATTGCACTAATATAGTGTCCTTGACCAATATGGAGTCATTTCTCAAAACATAAACCACCTCTCTTCACACATGAGAGTTCATAATGCAGTTGGACAATTTTTTTTGAATTTTTTAAGTAATATGAAAATTATTTATTTTCTTTTGATTTTTTGAATTCAACTTTGAACAAAAAATTCAAATTTACATCATATTAAGCATTGCATGAAAATGCATCAATATGGTATAGCCAAAGGTGTGAGATTTCAAGCATTGCATGAAAATGCATCAATATGCACCAAAATGAGCTACAAAAGAGCCCCAAAGGTAGCCCAAACAGCCCCATTTCTAATCCTGTCATTTTTTCGACCTTCTCCAAATGATCTCAAACTCTAGGGTTAACATCTATTGCACTAATATAGTGTCCTTGACCAATATGGAGTCATTTCTCAAAACATAAACCACCTCTCTTCACACATGAGAGTTCATAATGCAGTTCGACAAATTTTTTAAATTTTTTTTAAATAATACGAAAATTATTTATTTTCTTTTGATTTTTAATTCAACTTTGAACAAAAAATTTAAATTTACATCATATTAAGCATTGCATGAAAATGCATCAATATGGTATAGCCAAAGGTGTGAGATTTCAAGCATTGCATGAAAATGCATCAATATGCACCAAAATGAGCTACAAAAGAGCCCCAAAGGTAGCCCAAACAACCCCATTTCTAATCCCGTCATTTTCTGACCTTCTCCAAATGATCTCAAACTCTAGGGTTAACATCTATTGCACTAATATAGTGTCACTGACCAATATGGAGTCATTTCTCAAAACATAAACCACCTCTCTTCATACATGAGAGTTAATAGTTTGAGATGTGAGATTTCACACCATATTGAAGCATTTCTTGTTTAATATATATCTAGACCTTATTTATCAGTTGGAGCTGTTAGTACATGACAAACTAAGACTATGTGCACTGGATTTTCATTTTTTTGATGTTTTTTTGAATATTTTATGATTATTTCAAAATCAGTCAAACCCAAATTTGACCAACATTTAACAAGTTTTAAGTACCAAAATGAAACACTAAGCCTGGGTCATTCCTAGTCACACCAAAATGAAGCTTTGGTGATTTTTTCAAAAAAAAAAATTCAATTTTCAAAACATCAAACCCTCTCTCACTTCCTTGAACTCTCTGCAACTTCGTTCGTGGTAAGTCATTTGTGTGAAGGATTTCTCATAAAAATACTCATATACCAAGTTTATATTTTTTTCATAACTATGTCATGTAAAATGACTATGTGCGCCGGTTTTATGTTATTTTGATTTTTTTTTTGAATTATTTGTGCTCATTTGAATGTTTGGTCAAACTTTGCACAAAACCGTTGACCGACTCAAAATCAATTTTTTTTTATAACTATGTCTTGTAAAACCACAATGTGCGCTGGTTTTATATTTATTTGATTTTTTTGAATTACTTATGCTCAACCCTAGCTCATTCCATCGATATCGTGAACGTGTGAATGTTGGAAATGAAATGTGGATATAACAAGTTTTGTATTTTTTATAGCAACTTAGTTGCATAAGTAGACCATGTGCGCTAGTTGTATGTTGTTTTGATTTTTTTGAATTAGTTGTGCTCAACCCTAGCTCATTCCATCGTTAGCTTGAATTGTGTAAATGTTTTTCATTTAACTGTGGATATAACAAGTTTTAATTTTTTTAGCAACGTAGTTGCATAAGTAGGCAGTGAGAGAAAGTTTCATATTTATTTGATTTTTATTAAATTACTTATGCTCAACCCTAACTCATTGAAACCCTAAACCCACGCTAACCCTAAACCCCGGAAACCCCGTCCGAAACCCCCCCTGCTTCAGAGCCGTTGATCGCTGGTTAGCGAACGGTTGGATCAGAAGGAAACCCCCCGATCCGCGCCACTCCCAGTTCTGCGCCCTGATTGGCCACTCCCAGTTCTGTGCCACTCCTAGGGAAAAAAGCTAACTTTGGGCCCAGGAGCAGGATTTGGCCTGCTAATGTTTTTTCCTTGATTAAATGCACGGTGCGCCTTTCAACTTTGGGCCCAGCCCTTTCTCAGGCCACGGCCCAGCCGACCGCCTCCCGTTCCCCTCTCTATATATCCACTCAAATGTCATACCCTAGCTATTATCACTACACTCAGATCGCCGCCACTCTCGCCGCCGGCGACCAAAACCACGCAATCCAGCCTCTCCGCCATAGATCAGGCCTCGACGTGCGACGAGGATGAGGCCTGGAGGTTCCTGCTCGCGCGGCGGCCATTCCGGCCGCGGAAACGGCTCCGACGAGGAGCGGAAAAGGCAGAAGCGGCCGGCGCCCGCTGACCCCGTACGGGCTAAGCTGGTTGCTTCCGACAGCAGTCGGAAGCGCGGCGCACGCGCGTACACGAATTGGGGGCGGGAGGCGCCGCCTGCCTACGCCCGGCGCGTAGTGGGGGAGTACGACCGCCAGATGGAGATGGCGGCGGCGGAGAGAGTCACGGGGAGCTCCTCTGGCGCGGGGAGCTCCGCCATCGCACGAGCACCGCTGCCGCCGCCGAAGAGGGAGGAGGAGGAGGAGCAGTAGGGTGTGGCACCGCACGCCGGGCGCGGGTATCTGCCGGGGGACTTCGTCGACGACGTCGACCTCGACTGGGTCACCGCCGAGCTGATGGAGCGCACCAAGGACGAGCAGAAGCAGATCGAGGCCGACCTGGAGATGAAGAGGAAGCTCTACGAGTACCAGTTCGGCCAAGCCATCGAGGAATCCAAGGCTGACATCCCATGGGGCGCAACCGACTCTGACTTTGACTCTGACTCTCACTCCGGCTAAGCGGCGCCGCCGCCTCGTCACCGCAGCACCCCTGGGGCTCAGGTGAGCCCAATTTTGGATGGATCGATGTAGGGGTAGGAGCTGCGGTTGATGGACTACTCCGTCCTCCTTTGTAATAGCTAAGATCTAGTGCCCGTGCGGCTTTTGCTCCGACGAGCCGCCGTTAAAACTACTCCGTGTATAATAGTACTATAATTATCTACTATGTTTGGTTGTCTGTGTGTTATTTGAGTTCGGTTGAATGCCCGTCATTATCTGTTATTGTCTGAATCGGAGCTCGCCGGCGTTGCGTGCTTCGTCGCCGGAGAAGAAGAGGGAGGATGCGCGCAAAAGGGGAAAACGGTTTAACCGTCGTCGCTGCTGTTTGGGCCCCACGCTGAAGTGGGTCCCACCCGGCTCCACTAATCTGAGTGGGTCCCACCCCTAATTCTGACGGTGGTTGCGCTTAAGGGCCATGTTGTGCCTGGGTTATTTTTGCTCAGAGAGATGTCGTAGCAGAGCTATTACAATGAACGACGTCGTTCTCCATTGAATAGCATGCAAAAACGTCGCACCTGAGCTATAAGGCCACCCTTTCCATTGTTAAGTAGAGTATGTTTCGATCGGCCCAGCTAATGCCTTCTATGTTCGGTACGTACCGTGCGGGTTAGTCTATTTCTTTTTATGCAGTGTTTTTTTTGGCAAAGTAATTTAGCAATCTTTCCGTTCCTATTACAATTCCCTTTTCCCGTCAACAGCAAAAAGATTCAATTTTGACTTGTAAAAAATACAATTTTTTATATCCCTTTTTAGGACTGTGGGTCTTTACTCTTTAGGGAAAAGGAAAAATGGTGGGAGGTAGGAAAAAATGGGCAGGACTACCTTACGCGCGCGTGATCGGCGTGCCCGTCCGATCTATTCCCTTTACTAGATGACCCGTTGCGCCAATTGGCGCAAATACTGGATTTATGTCAGAATTTGTTTCCAGAAGAGAAGAATTATTAACTATATGTAAGTCCACCGTGTCATTTGTTGCTTTGTTTTGAATCAAAAATCATATCTATGTTTTAGAAAAGAATAGTTATAATATGCACGAATTAGGAGATCGGTGAATTAGACGATAAATTTAGTAGTCAATCAATAGAATTTAGACATGTTCGGAAGTACTCTATTTTTTCTTGAAGGAGAGGCGCCACTTTTTTTATTCAGTTGATAAACACACTACAGCATGCACAGTACAATGGCCTGGAGGTTAAAATTGTGCACATGTAAAACAATAGGACAAGTGCCATTTGCATGAGTTGAATTGCTACAGCTAAAGAGAGGCTTAGACTGAGGTTGTCTTATTGCCTGTTGTGCGTAGTTGTGTGCTACCGCATTTAGATCCCTGCCAGTATGATATACCATAGGAGCCAGTTCCTGTGAGATCTGCTTGAAATCTGAAATGTGTGGACGAATCTCCCAGAGAATCCGACGATCTACTCAAGCCGGAGCAGCACCAAACACTCTAGCTCGGCGGAGCCAGATTCATGAAGCCAACAGTTACCTACATGAAGGCACAAAATAGGAAAGTGCTGATGGTTCATTAAACTCTGGAAAATTGAAGCCTACAAAACAAGGCAGAAAAGGCGACAACACTCGCCTGGAGAGGGACAACATAACACCACTGGGCGACTCGTGGACTGTCATGGCCCTGCATTCCAGCGAGGGAAGGAGAAGTTGAGTGCAATGTGGGCGAGTGAGTTGATGGAGGAAAATAGTCAGCTAAACAGAATCTAATGTATAACCAGGATAAATGTACCTGAAAAATATTTACGGTGAGATGTTATCTTACCAAGTGCTACATTCTATTCTAACATCTCAAACATAAGCTTGATCTATAACACGTCGTGACATGAGCATGTGCCTTGTGTGCTTACTACACATCAAACTTAAACAGAGTGGATGAACTGATTAGAAGAGCGAAGAAGCTACAATTGCAAATATATCCCAACACCCCTTCTCTCCTTGAAGCTCCCAAGTCACCGCCACCTCTCTTTCCGTCATTCTACGGCACCTGTCTGACAACGCCTCCGCACATGTTTCGGACATAATCGGTGTGGGTGGTGCCTCCTCTCATCTAGGCCGTGTGCAGTACCCAAGAAATATCTAATGAATTATGACAAGTACAAAGAACTCCTTTGCATCAGATTTGAAATCTGATTTTTCTGAGGTTCTAAACAATACCTTTGTATAATACCTAAGAAAATAAACTATGTCGGTCCCATATAGTATGTTTTAGTAATGAAAAACTGAGAGAACCCAACTAAGCGCCCTAAAGAACATATCAACATGTAGCCTATCATTATTACCAAGAAAGTGGAGTTGTTGATCATGTGAATGGAAAAATACTTAAAGGAAATGAAATCGGACACAAAAATGGGCAAAGAACATGAGAAATTACCTACACGCTGATCGTCGTTGCTGCTGCTCACTCGACACTATAATCCTACGATCCCCTTTCTCACTCGCTGCCGCTGGCCAACCTAGCCTCACCGCCCCATCCTTGCAGCTCGCTGGCCACCCGAGCCCCGCCACCTCCTCCCCGGTTGATGCCCCTTGCCAATGCCACTATCAGCGCCTCCCCTGCCGGCCGGCGTCGACAACGAACCAGACCGGCCTCGAGCGGCTTCTCTAGGTCGTCCCTGACATTCTACTCAACAAGGCTGCCCTACTTCTCATGTTCAAATCATACCCTTCATGGTATCACAAAGCAAAGATCAAAGTGCAGAACCTAAGAAAGTATGAGTTGACTTCAATAGTCGTGAAAATGACACATGCGCATAACATTTGGATGTAGCTCCAAGAGCAAGCAGAGGGACGACTCATGCTTATGTCTGCCAACTTAAATGCATATAATTTCCAAAAGAGGGTGGATTTTCAAACTGCTAGCTAAAACCTGCAATTGGTAACTTGATCATCTAAATTCTAATGAAGCTGGAGGTACAAAAATGCCACAAAATAGGCTTCCCTCTCATTAGGTGATCGATAGTACATATTTACATTTTAGCTCTCACTATTGATTTTAGCTGAGCTAATATGAGCGATGGACTAAGCCATCATCGCCACTCCAATACAATCCTGTTTCACCGTGTTGCCACGCCACAGAATTCGGACACCATCAGCCTTCACGCTCCTACATCGTCATCGCCGATCTTCACCGTCTTCTGTCTCGTCAGACTGTCTAGTCCAACCCAGCCGAACGTATCCAACTGCAACCATGCTCCACCTTACGTCTAGCTCACCCATCATCTTGACGCCTTGTACGCATGATCCTTTTCACGGCACACTCCAGACTTCTCCGAGCCTTATACGCATGTCGCCGTCTTGATTTCCGTTCGGCCACACTGGCCGAACAACGCCACCACTGCCAACGCCATCTTCACGACGATCCAGCGAGCAAGAAACTCCCAAGAAAAAATTACCATGCTGGCCAAGAGACAAGGACCCAAATTTATTTGTTCAGCTCCATAGGCATAGATCCTCACGCACACGACTCCCATGGCCTCATTTTCTTTATTCCTTCTCCTGATTCATGCAAAGCTGATGGCCATCAAGGTCACGCCCTGGCAACAAGACTATGCCAAAGATTAACCCGTTGACTCTAGCAGAGTAGCGTTTCACCTTGGGACTCGGTCCCTTTTGATTCCAAACAAATCCGGTTCCGCTGCTTCCGATCGCTGCACGCGCCTCTCGTACGCGTCTATGTACGCCTGGCCTGCTCGCCTCGCACTGCACTGGAGCCCCACGCTCGCCTCTCGATCAATATGTGTATCGATCCTGCGTACGTGGCTCCTGCTGTACGTGATGCTGGCCTGCACTTGCCACACGCGCTGATGCGCCGCTCGCCGAGTCCAATCCAAACACGATCTGACTGCTTCTAAACCTCGCCGAAAAAACCTGATCCCTCCGGATGAATTTTCCGACTCTTCTTCCTCTAAATCGACAATCCGCAACCTGTGAACCTTGCTCTGATACTACTTGTTACGATCGTAGACGCACAGTCGATCTATCGAGGATAAGTAATCACAACATGATGACGATACCAAGATTTGTTAACGCAGTTCGGCCATGATTTGCCTACTCTGCGGGGCATGACTACGGGCACTCCTTCCCATTGATACCGCTGCACCGGCCGCCTTAGTCGCCGGCACAAACCGCCGGCTCCCCTTGCGCGTCTGTTGCTATCAAGTCGTCATAGATTACATCGTGTGGTGCCCCCTCATTATATAGGAGGCCCAGGATACAAGAGTTCGACTCTAATACTACTCGTACATATCCACACCTAATACAATTCGAAGTCCAAACGTAACCCAACACGTACGCAATATTTGACACAAAACACAACGGCCGTCCATTGTGAGGGACGCGTTGAGAAACTCGAGATAAAGACCCTAGCTAGACTGCACGCGGGGCCCATAGAAACATAGGGTGTTAGCATCAGATCTCAACCTCGGCCTATAAACATTTTCTCACAATTGGAGAAACTTGCATGCAAAGCTCTTACACTCCGGAGTAAATATAGGCATGACATTCTCATATGGTGACATGTTGCTTATCCGCATATCATAAATATATGAAAGTTGTTAGAATCACATAGGAGAAAAATCCTATATGAAGACCACATATGCAGCAACAAAATTGAAAGAAATACATATATGCCAGAAACATAAGGTGGTTAGCATCGGATCTCAAACTCAGACTACAGACATTTTCTCAAAAAACTTTCAAATTATGAAGGACGTAATGTTGAAATAATAAATGCTGAAAAAGAAATCACTATCGTCCATGTGTAATATGTGACTGAGGTTAATGCCAAGCAAATTACTGAAGCTTATATGCACTGCAAGTCTTGGTACAGAACAGACCTACGGAATCTATAAAAAAGCATGATACAATCTATTTCTGCACATGGAAATGAACACCATAATGAGAAGGTCAAATTTATAACAATTCATTGGTTGACAAAGTATATCGCAACCTCTGGATCAAGCGGACACCATGCGATTGCGACAACAACGAATCGCTAGATCTAAGCTTGTAGAAACAGTCACACATGTAGATCGCAGGAGCGAAAGAAGGGATATACCTCTCAAGAATTTCCAACAAGATGCTCAACAGTCTCGGCCAGTCCAGAACAGGGCCTCCCTTAGGAGCTCTGCAGGCTAGTTTCATTTTGTGAATGAAGGCATTTTCCTATCAGGTTTTTGAATTCATACCAATATGGCAAAATCATCACTGTAAAACCTTGATGCAGTTGCCAAGAGCCTCACGTAATGCATGTTCTGTAAGGTACCAAACAACACGAATATCTTTTCTTGACCTTATGTTCCTCAAGAAATGAAGCTGGGTACTAACAAAATCCTCAAAACAACATCAGACCAGCAAACGAGATTGAAACAAACCTTAGCAATCAAATCTTTATCAAACTCTCATAATGCAGACCTCTTGAGAGAGAACTTGTATATCTTCAGACAAAGCAAACAACATCAGACCACTCTTCATATCTCATACTAATAATATTCAGAATTTGTAGCCCACTCATTAGGATCAGATTATCTTATTAGCATTAATTCATTGGTATAATTTGAATATGAGTATGAAGAGTGAGGTCCTGCAGATGCACATCATAATTTCAATTTTCATCAATCCCAATGGTTATTGATGATCTCTTTGTAGCTTCATATAAACAAGTGCAACACGACCATTTTATAGAATGAATTCACACGGTCAGGTACTCACCGCCATCTTGCTTATGAAGATGGCCATGTCCCGCCTGACCGATGAGCAAGGGATGTGGTACTGTTCTTCTCGTCGAGGGAACCCTTGTGCACAACCACTCACGGCAAGACCCATTTTCCAAGGAAGCTCCAGCTGTCATGGCACGACATTTCCAACTAACATCTGAAAAGAGAAACTATGCAAACACATTTAGAAGAATCCTACATTGACAGTGAGAGAAACAAAATCTCAGAAATAAAGCTATAACTATAACCATACCAATCTATCTTATATGTATCAGTTGCATATGTTATCTAAAAAAATATGTGAACTATCTAAGAAGTAATCCGTGAACATGCCAGTAGTCCATCCACAAGGATGCAAAACCTTGTGTTTACATTCGCAAAGTAACACTAAAATACCAAAATATGCATATGCACAGCGGATAACAGCTCACAGGATTAGAAACCGGGGCACATCGGACATCGCCATGGCCACACATCTACCAAAGATTATAATTAGAATCTGCACGGCTAAGCTCTGACAACCCGAGTAGGATAGCGAATAAGAAAACAAATTGAATTACAGGAAGGAAAAAGTAATGACACTCATGTATTCAGATTTCCATTTCATTCGCAGTTTATCTGAAATAGTACCCTCCCTAATCTCATCTACATATGTAATGTTCGGGGTTTTTCCCCAAATTAGATTTTGCTTGTTTTTCTTTTTGCATCATCATGACATCAGCATCATCGCATCGCATGTTTTTGACCCCCAAAAATTATTTTTATTAAACCCTATTTTATTTTTCTAAAATTGACGGAAAATATTTTATCGAGACAGTCGTCTCCGTTTTCTAAAATTATTTGTCAAATTAATTTTTGCAAAATAAAAATGTTTTGAGAAATTGCGAGAGAGTAGCCCAACCTGGCCCAAGCCCACCTAACCTCCAAACCCTAGGGTTTCCCTGGTTTTCCCTGGCTGTTTTCCTTTCCCACCCCCTGCCTTTTGCAGCCACCCTCCCGGTTTTTTTCCTTTTCGCGGGCGTGCCCTTCCACCCTCTTCTTTTCCTCTTTTCCCCCTCCTTTTCTTTCTCTCTCCTCCCCTTTTTCTTTCTTCCTTTTTCTTTTCCCTCCATCTCTTTCTTCCTGGCCACTCCTTCTCTTCTCTCCCGCAGCGTCTCCTTCTTCCCGAGCCGCACCTCACCTGCACCTCCCGATCCCCTTCCCTGCGCCGGCTTCCCTGCTCCTTCCTCCCATCGGCCGTCCCACGGTCGAGCTCCTCCATGGCGGCCGCGTCCCGCCGTCCTCCTCCACCTCCGGTCGCCGCCGCCCCGCTGCATCCCTCGCCTGCTGCGCGCCTCCCCTCCCTCTGCTCCGCGTCGAGGCGGCCCGCCGCCGGCCATGCTCCCCGTCTCCCGTGGCCAGCTCCGGCCGCTCCCTCTCCTCTCCCTCGCCTCCGGCCCGGCCGCCGACGCGCGCCTCGCGCTGGCCAGCATCGCCGCCTCCTCGTGCCCCTCCGCCTCGGCCCGCCGTCTCCTCCTCCCGGTCGCGCGGCCGGCTGTCCTCCCGCACCAGCTCCGCTCCGTGCCGGCCGTCACCGAGCTCCTCCCCGACCTTGCTTCGCGTCCCCTGCCAGCCTCCTGCCCGTGGCCGTCGCTCGTGTTGTGCCCGTGCAGCCACTCCCCGTCCGTATCTCTGTGTCCTGCTGCTGCTGCTTGTGCCGTGCTCCGTGCCCGACGGACGTGTCCGTCCCCGACTCCTCGCCCGTGCGTGTCTCCTGCCCGTGCGTGCCTGCTTCCTCCCTCCATTCCCGGTGTGTTTCCCGATGGTCGTCGCCGATGCGTCTCCGTGCTGCTGCCATGTTCCGTTCCCGACGGACGTGTCTGTCCCCGTGTGCTGCCCCGGTGCCCTTTCTCCGTGTGTGTTCCCGTTTCCCGTTGCCCGTCTCCGTGAAGCCGTTCCCCGACGTGTTTCCGTCGTGTTCCCGTCCCCGTGCCGTGTCGTCTCCGTGACCGTGAAGACCGGAGCCGCCAAGATCTCCGTGGACCGACAAGTTCTTCGTGTCGTGATCGATGCCGTGCAACTCCAAGATCTTCCCCGACAAACGGACGACGATACGACGAGTTCTACCACGACTCCGTGCTCTACTTCCACGACGACCGTTAACGGTGAAACGACAAGAACTTCCCCGACATCGGAACCCGCCAAGATCTTCGCTTCGACGTTGTGTTTTGTGCCGGCCGCCTTCGTGCGCGTCCGTGAAGACCGGTGCCCGAGTACCCCGATGCCGTGGAACCCTGACGACCCCGAAGCCCGGAATGCCAAGGTCTGCCACGACGACGATTACCTCGACTACTTTGACTCCGGACGAACGACTACTTCGGCTACTTCGACTACGACGACTACCTCGACTATGACCCGAAGACGACGGCTCCGAATCCGAAGATCCCCCGAACCCGATGTGTGACCCTAACCCTAAACCCTATATGCCATATATATATCCGTATCTTATAAAATCATGCATCATTAATTAACATCGTACCTTTATCCATTTAGTCGAATTAAATCAACTAAATTATGGGATTTGTCCGATGCATTTATATTGTGCACCGAACCCATTTAAAATGATTTGCCATGTGATAGGGAATAAAATTGGACAACTTTTAATTTGTCATGCATCATGTCATCAACATGCCGCTTCTTTTGCCGTAGTAGTAAAATGCATCTTTTGTGTTTCCGGTGTTTGTTGCTTCTTCGGGATTAGGACGTTGAGTTGAAGTGAGCAACGACAGGTTTTGCTACCTCTACCGGAATGCAGGCAAGTGATACTCCCTTGCTATCTTTGCTTGTCTTCTGTCTCTTACTCCACCTATCTTTTGTTCCTTGCTAGCCTTATGTATCGATGCTTGTGTCTCGATCCTATTTGCATGTTTCCCTTGCAGCCATGATATAGCCACGCCCCCATATCCTATTACCCTGTTGCTTGTTTATCTTGTTGGCCTTGCGAGTCCTAGTGCATGCTTAGGTGCTTTGCTCGAGTCTTGTTCTCTTTGTTTAGTCTTGTTCTTAACATGATAGCTAGGCTCAACTAAAATGGTAATCTTTAATTTCTGTTCCGATGGGAAGAATAATATAATAAAGATAAGGCACCGGCAGAAGGCCAATCGTGGTGATTTGTTCTGCTAGTGTCGCCTAGGACCCGAGTTCTTTTCCGCTGATCCAAGACTGAGCGCACTAACCACATGTGGGAGTTTTATGGGGCTCCCCGCAATCTATTACCGGATCCGCAAACTTGTCCAGGATGCCACAAGTAGTTCGGGTGTTTCAGTAGGTCTTGCGGAATGGGCGTTAACCGCATGTGGAAGGAGGGGCAATCGTATGAGTGTTCCCTCCCGAAGCCGTTCACGCATCAGTTGGGCCCACCTCGAAGCTTCGACCGGACTCTCAAGGTGGATCAGTCCTAACTAGGTGGCTCCCTGGACTTGTTTGTAGAGAAGGGAAGTATTGCGTCGAACGCTCCACCGGTACACCTCTAAGCGAGTGTTTCGATGCGTGTGGGTTCATTGGTGCATCCCTGCAGGGTTAAATCTTTTCGAAAAGCCGTGTCCGCGGTTATGGACGACTTGGTGAAATGCGCTGGCTAAAAAGATCATAGACAACTTGCACCTTATGATGATTATAACTTGACTAGTAAGATAGATTACTTGAATAATAATCTGATTAAAACTTGTCCACCGTGTGAGTGCCCGGACTTCTTCCTCGTGGGCCGAGGATACGAGGGAGTCGTTTTAGGGCGGGTTTGTTTGGTGAGTAGTATAGTTGGTTCCTTATGCGCTCTCTTACCTTTTCTATGATAGACGGAAAGTTGTAGCGTGTCTTTATAAGTTGTTAGTGCTGCTTGTTGCCACCTCAAACGCTAACCCCCTTCCCCGGAATTCCAGCTTTGATATCTTGTGAGTATTACTTGCCAGTACTGTTTTATAGTACTGACCCCTTTGGGTCTGCTATTCCACATGCAGCCAACAGGTTTGAAGTCTGACGACGTTAGCTTGGGGATCCCTCCGGCTAGGCTTGGCCTGGGCAGGGATATGGTGCCTTCGTTTATCTTCAGGACTCTTAGTCCAATTTGTATCTTGTCCGTAGCCGGACGCTACCCGCTTCCGTTGTTATTTTGGATCTTTGTATTGTATCTTTTGCTGTTGACTCAGTGAGTCGTTGTTGTATATATGTTCTTTTGTGGGTTCCATCGAGAACTGTTGTAATGTTATCACAATTCCACCCACATAACGTGTGTGTTGCGACGTGCACGTTATGTCTGGTGAGCGTCCTAGGATCGTTATTATGCGGATTTGGCTGGAACGCTCAAGTCTGCATAGTACCGATCCCGGGGCGTTACAACATAGCATAGTTCAAGACACCTATACCAAGAGAAACGAGCCACAGTGAACATGTAGTAGTACTGCAACTAACAAGAGAGGAAGGGTATATCTCTTAATTCTATTTTTTAACGATAGCATGCATGGGCATGTGACCCAAAGACCAAGAAGTCGAGGCACTCACATCTGAAACACGTGAGTTAGGAGCAAAAACCTATGATAAAATCTTCACTGCATCATTGTTGTAATAAAAAATCTCATCTGTGACAAATTCAATCAAGGGGTTCGTTATTCACCTAAATTCAAGTGTGGCAAAAGGGGAAATAATTACTGCATCATATATGTTTTTTGCGTTCAAACCACGAGCCCATATTCAGAAAATGCTACCTTCGAGGAGGTCCTACCCTCGACTTGGACCTCGATTGTGCCGTCTACCGGCTTGCCCAACGTAGGCATATCACTCAAAGTATGTTCCCTTCTCCTATCATTTTCTGTCCTGGTTGGTTTGCCCAACCTGAAATACGTATGCAAACATTGGTAAGCAAGAATTAACATCTGCAGGGGTCACTATCCCACCCAACTTAATATGTGATATAGACAACTTCGCAAACATCTCGTTAGTAATAAAATACATGAGTATGCAAATGAACCAACACGAGAAATTGTTTCCCACACTACCGACAATCTAATCCCAGACTACTGAAGAAATTGTTTCCGATGGTAACTACAATCTAAACCCACCAGCTGATCTGCACAAACGCACCGTTATTACTGGTCCAAACCAGCAACTAAATTATTTATTCTGACCACTCCAATAGGCAACAGGACTGAGCCAGGAAAATAAAGTAGTAAAGCAGAAAGCAACTCAACAGGAGACAACCAAAATAGACCATACCTTGATTTGGGAACCTTAATTCAGATCTAGCAAATGGGAAAGGAGTGCTGCTCTTTTCGAGTGCTCCATTGTGCAGACCCGACTTCATTTGCAGCATGATCTCCTTCAACAAAAAGAGACAATATCTATATGTGAGCAATCATGTGAGAAGAAGTGGAGTAAGCAGTAGACAGGGGACAATCCTAATCCAGGTTTCAGAGTAAGATAGTGTAAATATCAATTGTAAACAGGGGACAATCTTCTCATGAAGGACCATTCATTGGATGAATTTTATTGTTAAATAGATAGATGCTACATCAGGACAGCTCTTCATCAAGGCAAACACACATTTAATTTAGCTGATGACATTGTATCATGAAAGACGCAACTAATTACCTTTCCAAGAAATAATATCTGCTGCATGAGAAAGAGGAAGCATGGCAGCTGGGAGAGGATGACCTTGGCGACGACCTGATGTACTTGCATATGAGGGAGTATAGGCTGGAGGCCCCGGCAGTGCTGGTCCCGCTGCTACCGCACTGGACTGACCAGTGAACATGCGAGATTGCTTTTGTCCCAGACTCCCAGCCTCCACCTACACAACATCAAGAAAAAAATTCCAAATAGACCAATGGTGAGAAAGAAACTTGTGACAGATGGAGGAGACGAGGAGGAGGCCGACAAGTCGATAGAGCACGCGAGAGGGAGCCCACCGAACGAGCAGCACGAGGACAACGAACAGAGGAGCCCCTAGCGCTCGTGGTCGGAGAGGCACCACGCCGCGCTGGAGCCAGCATACCTACAAGTTGTAGCAGTGCAGTTGGCCCTGGGCGTGGCTGCTGGCTGGCTACGCCACTGCCTACAACAGCCACTGAGTCGATGCAAAATAAAAATTAAATTAGAGAGGGAGAAGGAAGAAGAGGTAGTTCTCCTGTGGAGTGAACAGGAACCGTACCTGGCTCGAGGTGCTAGAGGCGTCACCCGGGGTGTTGGTCACCGACGTGGCTTGGCGGCGCGGGGCGCTCCCACCCCTTCTAGCCATCCTCCTTCCGCATCCTCTCCTCCCAGCCAGGAGCACGACCCTCTTTGTGCCCTCGTATCCTCTGCCAACGATACCATCGCCGCCCTCGCCCTTCTCAGCTACCTCCTGCGTGGTCTGTGGATCAATTGGGTAAGGTCTATTGAAAAATGACCTGATGGTTAACGGAGATGGAGAATTCTAACGGGCTAAGAATTCTTTCAAGTTTTGGGGCTGCAGCAGCGAACAATGGGCAAAATTGCGTGTGAAGTGTTCAGTCAAGGTACTTTCACATAACTACAGAAATGCCATCCCACGCTGCCCCAACTTATCCCAGGTCCTCTGAACAAACAAACCTGAACAAGGAACAAACCACGTCGTATCCCTGCACCTGACCCGGAAGTTTGTTAGCTATCCCTCCCGTAAAGTATGTTGATAAGATTTGTTATTCACCAACACAAAACCTCGCTAAGTGGGCGCGGCAGCATCGTCGGGCGAGGAGGAGTTGGGTGACAAGAGCCGTCGAGGGAGCTAGCGAGCGGCCGTGGCACCCTCTCTCCTCCTTCTCCAATTATCTCTGATGTTTCATGGGCTAATGCAGGTTTTCAATTGGACGATGCGGCTGGGTGCAGCGCGTGTGTGGTTCTTCTCTGGACGTACGCCGCGGCGACCTCTTGCATGAACCTAGGGTGTGTTTGGTACGCTGTATATGTTGGGCATGGGTTTCTCAACTGAGACAGGCTAGCCTCATACGGGTTGGTCTCAGGTTTTGTTACGTGTTTGGTAGCTCGTATATAGTGAGACATGCTAGAATGAGATGTTGTTTGGTGCCTCGTACGTGTTGGACCAGGCTGAAATTACGAATAGGTCCAGAGTCTTACAAAAAGATCCATGAACAGAAATAAAAAACGCAATCGGGTCCTCAGACCACTCCATCGTGGTCAGCACGCGGCTGGGAGCAGCTCGCCGGCGCGGCCGCCGCCGCAGTCATGCCCAGGCCGCCGGTCCGACGCCGCCGGTGCTGCCTCCACACCCAGCCGCACCTCGATTCGCCGCCGCCGGCCTCGATCCCAGCCGCACTGCTTGCTGCCGCCGGCAAAGATCCCAGCCGCACTGCTCCGCCACCGCTCCAGGCCGCCGGTCCGCCGCCGCACTCGCTGCTCCAGCCGCGCCCCGGCTCGCCGCCGCCGGCCTCAACCGTGTGCCGCACAGCCAGGCTGCGCCCAGACCACGCCCTGGAAGCTCGGCCGCGGGTTGGACTGGGGCAAGAGGAGCTCGGCCGCGATTCGGTGCGAGGAGAAGCTCGCCGGTGCTGGAGGAGGTCGGCGGCGCGAGGACAAGCTCGCCGGCGCTGGAGGAGCTCGGCCTCGGCCGGCGGCGACGAGGCGCGGAGGCGGCGTCTTGAAGCGTCGAGAGGAGGAGCTGAGGAGAGAGATGCGCATGGGGGGAATGACCGGCGGGTTGGGCGGCGGTGCGGGCCGCAGTTCGGGTGGGGCCCACGCGCGGGACCGTTTTCTGTATGACCTCGGCCGGGCTGAGCTGCGAAGCTCGATTCGAGCTTCTCAACCCGGCCAGGCTGAGGAGCCATTTTTACATCAGATGGGCAGGGCTGAGTACGCAAAACCAGCCTACCAAACAGTCAAAAATATGATGGGCATGGTTGGAGGGAGATTTTCAGGAGGGGGCCGGGCTACCAAACACGCCCCTAGTGTCTGGTTTCCACCATGAGGAACAGCTGAGGGGGGTCCACCTTGAACCTCGACGCTCAAGCCCTGAGATCCAGATCGCTTCTTACCAACCGCGTTTGAGATCCACCACCCCATCTCCGACCTCTCTTCCTTAGACATCACCACCGTCGAGGACGAGGTACCATGTCCTAGCCTGCACCAAGCAACACCTATACTCCACCTACATGGAACTCTGCAACCAGCTCTGCCCTGGAGGGCTCTTCAAACTGACGGCTAAGTGGCTAGCGGACGCGGACACTAGCTCCTAGGCCACAGGTACGGCCTCCTTGTGTTAAATTTAGAGGACCTGCACAACCACGATTAGGTTAGGTTCATGCTTAAGCTTACCTTTTGTAGCATGGTCCAATGTTATCACAATATACACCAACATATGATCAGTTTCCTAATCCTTTTAGGTTCTGGTAATGTGGAAAGGGGAATAGGTAGACATGTGAATTACAGTAAACATTATAAACTGAAAGGAATCAAATGGACTCGGGTAATGGTTGTTGATTGATGTGTTTTTGCTACATAATGATCTCGTCAATAACATAATATGAGTTGTACCGATATGCTTATGTAAACTTTTATTTTGTCAACGAATGCTTTTTATTCTGTCACATATTTTCTCTTGAATAAAGGTCCACCATATTGGGTAATCATCTAATTTTTTTATTATGAGGTTGGTTTTGTTGCAGGTTGACATCCATTACTGATTCTGGTTGCAGTTGTCTAACTGTCCGCACTTTAGTACAACAAGCAGCTGGCCGTTTTGATGCTAAGTTGTTTCCTTCGGTGGTAAGCTATCATTGAAATTAGATCCATGCGAATATGTAGGCCAACTATGGTTATGTGGTGCCCATTGATTTGTAGGAGCAGATTTAGACATTTTTTGTGCTTTAGGTTACAATTTTCTGAGAATTATTAGCTTCTGAGTCATACAGCATGGACAAAAGCTACATCAAAATTGTATATAAGCTTTAAATATACTGATATATTTTCTTGTTAGATTATTGAGTCATGCAAATTCTTAGCTTAGTGAGTCATAAAATTCTTTCTCGTGCCAAGGTCATGGCAACAAGATATGATGATCGTATAATACGAAATTTCATTTATGCATATCCAGGTCGTGTGATTGGCAAGCATAGAAGAGTTGAGATTCAACAATGATGTGGCTGAAAGAACTTACCATTGGCATTACCTTGGTGAGAGAGCTTGTTTTCTTATTGCAGTCAGTTCAATTAAGACACTACACCCTTAATCTGAATTATAACAACTTGGTGAGAGCTTGTACTGTCATATAACAACTTGTATTATTATACCCTTACTCCGAATTACGTTTCTAGATAGTACATTGGTATTGTATAAAAGTACTTCCTCTGTCCCAAAAAGGATGTCACATATTTGTCTAAATTTGAATGTATCTAGACACGATTTAGTATATAGATACATTCAAATTTCGACAAATCTACGACATCCTTTTTAGGATGGAGGGAGTACTTGTTTCCCTTAAAGCACCAAGACATGGTATACATGGATGGGAATGACATGATTTTAACATTACCTGTATGGTGGTTACAGTAAACGTTTTCTTTCATTTGCATGTTAGGTAATCATGTGATGTTGTTGCAAATGGAATGTGTCGGATAAATTGGAACAACTAGGAGCCAGCCGAGGTGAATTTTTTTTATGGGATCCTGATTAACGGGTTTTATATTTAAAGTTGAAATACCTGTAGCAATAAAAATTTCTATTCAGTCATTTAGATAGTCTGTGGATCAATTGGGTAAGGTCTATTGAAAAATGACCTGATGGTTAACGGAGATGGAGAATTCTAACGGCTAAGAATTCCTTCAAGTTTTGGGGCTGCAGCAGCGAACAATGGGCAAAATTGCGTGTGAAGTGTTCAGTCAAGGTACTGCAATTAAATTTGTACAAGGAGAATCACGGTGCAGCCATGTGCATATCCCATTGAAATGGGAGAAGTGTAAGGAAGGGGAAGGGGCATTTTAGTTTGATTTTCTCAATTACAGACAATATTATTTTTCTTTATATTTCCTGGGGTAAAAAAAGTGCTATCTTTGGTGCTGGTGAGGATTAAGGATAGACAAACATTCACATTGCAGCACATGCATCTTGATTTGTAAATAAGACATTTAATACCGCATCCTCTGCCCCTCTATGTGAGGATCGTTTCATTTGTAAATCAGACATAGAATACACTATCATCGCTTAAATTTAAGAAAATGTGGCAAAGTGATGGTAAGGACTAAGGCGAGAGATGACGAAGTTCTGAAATGATGACAAAGACTAAAATATGGAAGATATAGAATCGGTAATTGATCAACACACATTTTTGACCTTACAAAGATCACTCGATCAGAGTGTCTATGTATTATTTTTTGTTATTCCGTGGAAACGCACGGTCATTCAGCTAGTAGGAGTAATTAGATGACCCGTTGCGCCGATTGGCGCAAATATCGGATTTATGCTATAATTTGTTTTCATAAGAAAAAAATCATTAACCATACGTAAATTGGTTCTGTTATTTTTCGCGCCAAGGTTTCCGTCAACATGAACGTTTGAATGATCGGAAATATTCCCTTTTTTTGTGCACGCTCTGGTTTGACACCCAAAAAATGTCCAGCGCAATGAATTTGAGCGACATGGGAGCAGAACAATTCCCTTTTGGTAGCAAAACGATCAAAGATTAGATTTTTACTTACGAAGAAACCCCTGACGGAAAAATTAATTCCCTTTTTTCGGCTAGTGATATTTTAGGTAAACTAAAATCTGTACTAGTAAAAAAATCAGTACTATTCCCTTTTGGCGACATAAAAAACACTGTAGTTATTTTTTACCAAAAAATTTACCAAGATAAATCTAATTGAACATTGCAAGGTACAGTAGGTCTAGCGTACCCGCGCTCGATCGAAATGAATCGAAATGAAATGCGAATCGTAACGAAACCGTTGATCGGTTTCCGACCAGCGCGTTCTTGCTAAATACGGAAAGTGTACTATGCTCGCAAACTTTTCTTTATTGCTCGTCCGGTTCTATTTCGTTTTCCTGCACGCGCCCCAACGGGCCGACCTGCTGGGTCGGATTCTATTCCCTTTTCCACATCGTGCATCTAGCTAACGCGCTCGTAAGAAAGAGATTTTGCTTTTCTGACCTGGCTGTTTTCGTGTCGATAACTATTCTCTTTTCTTACCCCGCTATTTTGGCGCAAAGAAATGGTTCCCTTTTTTGCGCGGAAAAATACAGGATTTTCTTACTTGTAATAAAAACCAATAAAGACAATTGCCTTTTTGGGCTAGTGATTTTTAGGTAAAAATAAATGGGTGGGATATAAAAAAATCTCATTTCCAACTAGTAGAATTTTATTGAACCAATAATATCTACCACTTTTTACATGTACAAAAAAAAATGAGCAAGTAAAAAACAAAACAAGAAAAAATATTAGATGCTTTACTTGCAAAACGATCGGAAAATCCAACTTTCGAATACTATAAATTTTTGTACAAAATAAACTAACACTTCCCACTATTATGACAACATAGAAATGTTACCAACCACATGTGTAATAAGGTGAATAATCATTTGTTTAGAATGAAAAAAATATAGTAGTTGTTTTAGCACTGAAAGAAAATCATCACACATATTTCAAAAAAAAAAGACTGAAAAAAGACGGTAGAAAATTATCATACTAGTTTTATCCGACGGGGATAGTAAAAACTTTATTATCAAGACTATAGTCTATGTGTTCTTGATGCGAACAAAACTAGTATGATGTTACCAATCGAATGGCAGGGAGAACTATGCATTATTACCAAGACTTTGACATAAAAGATATCGATGTGAGCAAAACTATTATGATGTTATCAGCCACATATCAAACAAGTTATTAGCGTGGGAATGCTAAAACTTTATTACCAAGGCTATAGCATACAAGTTATCAATGTGACCAAAACTAATAAGATGTTACGAGATGCATGTAAAATAAGTTATTAGACATGATACTGAAAGCTTTATTAGCAAGACTACAACTTACAAGTTATCGATGTGATAGAAAACTAGTATGATGTTACCAATCGCATATCAAACAAGTTATCAGGCGGGAAAAAACTAGGCATTATTACCAAGACTTTGGCATAGAAGATATCGATGTGAGCAAAACTATTAGCCGCATATCAAACAAGTTATCAGCGCGGGATACTAAAACTTTATTACCAAGGCTATAGTTTACAAGTTATCGATGTGACCAAAACTATTAAGATATTACTAGATCATGTAAAAAAATTATCAAACAGGATACTAAAAGATTTATTACCAATACTACAACGTAGAAGTTATCGATGTGGTCAAAAGCTAGTATGATGTTACCAATCGCATATCAAACAAGTTATCATGTGGGGGGAAACTAGGTATTATTATCAATACTTTAGCATAAAATTTACCAATGTGAGCAAAACTAGTACGATGTTACCAGCCGCTTATCAAACAAGTTATTAGGCGGCGGATACTAAAACTTTATTACCAGGGCTATCTGCGAAAGACCGGGTAAAGAAAGAGGTAAGGGCCGGGCCAGAGGCGGAATTCAAACCAACCGAACCATAGATCGAGCTTCTACAAGTTATCAATGTGACCGAACTACTAAGACGTTACCAGATACATGTCCAACAAGTTATTGGCCGGGGATACTAAAAGTTTTATTACCAAGACTATAGCCTACAAAGTTATTGATGTGAGCAAAACTAGAATGATGTTACCAATCGCATATCAAACAAGTTATCAGGCGGGAAAAAACTTGGCGCTATTATCAAGATTTTGCCATAAAATTATTTGATGTAGTGATGATAATGACATGTTCACTATTACGCAATGTAGTGTTGAAGATGAAGCGCAAGAACATATCGAAGCGAAAGATGAGGATGAAGCATGAATATTGATGTTTAATGTGTTTGTTTAAACTTTTATTTGTCTCATGAACTTGCTTGTGTTGATTTTCTATTAAACTATGTCGTGGATTTCAAATATGCTATGTTGGTGAAGTCATGATGTTGAATTTTATATGTTGTGTTTGTTTGAGGTATTGGTGCCAAAAAATGTGTTTGTTTGAGGTATTGCAAGCGGCAGCCGGGTGCACGTGCTGCATTTTAGCGCGCGGTATTTAAGCGCGTCCGAATTTCGCGTCGACGGCCACGCGCGCTAAACCCACAAAACCAGTGTTATATAATTGCTTTAGCACACGCTATTTTAGCGCTTCTGTTGGAGATGCTTAAGGCCTTTTGCATGTACTCATTACCTAGTGTATTAGTGCTCCATGGCAAGTTAAAGATGCAAGTGTTGTAGTCCTACATAGCGTATTGTACTCTAATTAATCCAATGAACTATTTTTCTTGAATTGTTCAAGTTAGCCGTAGGTAATCATGGCATGCATGACATATCTGATTGCATCATCAAATCTTTTTTATCATGATATTTGGCTTTTGCTATTTCCGGCTTTTGGTTAGACCCTGAGAATACCAAAGATAATCACGAACAAAGTCCAGATCATTTATCAGGAAGGCAAGCACCCCTTTCATCCGGATTTTACTTGTCGACAAAAAAAATTGACATCCCATAAACTTGCACCGTTATGCTTATTTAATAATCTTATGAATTTGGTCTTGGTAATCTGCCAGCTTGTGTGCCTTGGCTAGTTATGGATGTGTTCCTTTTGTTAATTAAGAAGACTACACTGCCATTAACTGAAAATGTGGTTGCCAGTTTCATGCTGAATTTGTAGGACGTGACGAAACCCTTAATTAGTTGTTGCTTTTACCAGAAAGCACTATGAACGAAAGCACTGTGAACGAATCGACTCTCTTGATGTCCATGGCTCACGGAGAAAATTGGGCATAGTACACTTGTAAGTAATAACCTAAACAATTCAAATATCCCTTTCACATGTTTTTATTTTGTATGCAACGTCACTAATAATTGTCATCAAAATTGCAGAAGATTATAATTGGTTTTCATCAACACTTCAACATCCCCTCGTCAGGTCAACTCTCTTTATTGATGGAACCAATCAACCTTGCACTAGTAGGAAATAACCTAGCAGTGGTGTGGCGATTTGGGCCTTAGTGCCGTGTTTTGCGCACGCGGCTGCTTATGCGCCCTGGTGGTGGCACACGACCTCACACGCCACTGGTAACATACGAACAGGTGGCGCGAGTGCTTCAGATGCCGCCGGTAAAGGCAACTAGTGGCGCCCTGATACGTGTCAAACGTATTGATAATTTTTGATTGATCCATGTTTGTTTTATATCAATGTCACATGTTTTTGCTATATTATTATATAATTTTGAGGCATTTTATTCGACTAAACTGTTGACAAGATGCCCAGTGTCAGTTCCTATTTTCAGCTGTTTTGTATTTCAAAAAATCCACTTAAGGAAATATTCTCGTAATTGAACAAATAATTACCTAAATTATTTTTACGCGAAGACGAAGACGGAATCCGGAGGGCAGCCTCGGGGGGCATCACAGGCCAGTGGCAGCCTGTGGCCGCGGACAAGGGCCCACCCGTGAGTGGGACCCATCCCTACGCCTCGGGCACCCCCTCGGCCCCTCTGACGCTCATAAATTCATATTAACCCTAAAAACATCGAGGCGGCCATTATTTTCCATGAAATCGTCCCAAAGCCGCTGCCATCTAGAAACCTAATTCAGGAGGATTCTGAAGCTAATCTCGGCACCCTGTTGGAGGGGAGATCGATCCCGGAGGGCTCTGCATCGCCATGCCTTCCACCGGGATGATGCGTGAGTAGTTCCACCTTGGACTACGGGTCGATGGAAGTAGCTAGATGGTTGACTCTCTCCCTTGTGCCTCATTGTTTATGATCTTGTGAGCTGCCTAACATGATCAAGATCGATTATTCTAATGCTATATGATGTGTTTGCTGTGATCCGATGGATTGCGAAGTAATGACCAGATGGTGCATGGTTCTTATATGTTAATTTATGTTCTTGAATGCTCTTTGATGTCCGTAGTTACTTTGGCCAAGTGATTGCTTGTATCTCCAAGAGGGAGTATTTATGCTAGATGGTAGGTTCTTGCCCCCTTATGTGCTAGCGCTTGAGTGATAGAAACATGCAAAGTCGAGGGTGTGCGATTTCTATTAGGGGTAGAACAGTGGTGTTTTTGTCTTTATGATTATAATGTTGTTTACATCATGTACTGTGTTGAATGCAATTGTCTGTTGCTTGCAACTTAATACCGATGGGTGACAGACTGGATAGCAATCCCTAGGTGGACTTTTTAGACAAAAATGCAGTTGGATGACGATTTTTGTTATTTGGACGTGTGATGACCCACAAGTATATGGGATCGCAACAGTCTTCGAGGAAAGTAAAACCCAAATTTATTGATTCGATATAAGGGGAGCCAAAAAATATTTATAAGACTTAGCAGCTGATTTGTCAGATCAGCTACACCTGGAAATTAACTCACTTGGTGCAATTTATCAGTAGCAACAGTAGTATAATAGTAGCAGTAATAAAGCAACAGTAGTAATAATATAAAAATAGCAATAGTAGCAATCTTAGTAACAGCAGGATTAAAACACCGTAGGCATAGGGATGTAAATACGGGCGCTGCATGGATGAGATAGTTCATGAAATAATTAATAAAAGGCAATATGCAGATAAACAAAGAAACAGTATCGAGGTGCTAATAAACATAGCCATGTATTTCGTAGATAGTTGTGCGTGCTTGCAATAAGAAACTTGCACGACATCTTTTGTCCAACCATCCCGTGTCAGCGGGGCCTTTATGAGGAACCGAAAGGTAATTAAGGTACTCCTTTTTACAATGTACCGGAGCAAAGCATTAATATTCAATGAATACATGTAACCCTCATGTCCAAACCATCCCCTCCGGTTGTCCCAAAAGCTGTCACTTTGGGGCCTCGTGTTCCAAACAATAACAGGTGCAAACAACTTGTATATATGATCCAAAACAACATTTATCATAATATGTTCAGATCTGAAAACATGGCACTCGGGTCCTAAGTGTCAAGCATTAAGCACACCAAGTTTCAACAACGATAAAAAGCACTGTCGCAAATACTAGGCATCATGCCCTAACAATCTCACATCTTATTGCATGAACAATCTCATCCAATCCTTAACATCCCCTCAGCCTACAGCGGGGAATTACTCACATATGGATGGGAGAACATGGATGGTCGATGGAGAGGCGGTGGTGATGGCGATGGTGATGATCTCCCCTTCAATTCCTGTTCTGGCAGGGTGCCGGAACAGGAACTTCTGGTCCCCGAATTAGGTTTCGAGGAGGCAGCAGCGCTCTGTATCTTTTCTGAAAAAACGATCGGGGGTTCTGGCATATTTAGGTCAAAGGAAGTAAATAGGTGAAAGGGCGTCGCCAGCTGAGCCACCAGCTGGCCAGGTGGGCCCCAGGCACGGCCAGCCCTAGGCCGCGCCCAGGTGGCGTCTGGGGGCTGTGGCTGGCCCCCACAACACCCCTTCTGGCTCCGTGGATCTTCTGACAAATAAGAATTTCTGGAATTTTTCTGGAATTTTCTGAGAATTTTGATTTGTTAACAAAAAGAAGATACCAAGGCAATTCTGCTGAAAACAGCGTTAGTCCGCATTAGTTCCATTCAAATCATACAAATTAGAGGAGAAACAACGGCAAAAGTATTTGGAAAAGTATATATGTTTTGGACGTATCAACGTGATGCCTACATAAATATAACAATGAATTCTTTGTCATAACTAGATTAAGTTTGTGTCATAATCTTGTCGGTTGCCTAGTTGTAATTCATTCACCCATCATACAAGTATTTTATTTTATGGAGAGACACCACTAGTGAACCCATAACACTCGGTCCATCTTTATACATTGATAATAACACCGTTTACTCGCTTTTCATAATCACATGCTCGCTGGTCTGTTTCCATATTTCATTCACTTCACCATACGTTTTAACTGCTTTGTTTTCAGCAGACCAGAAAGATTGACAACCTTCCTGCCGTTGGGAGCAAAGTAATTGATTGAGTGTGTGCAGGTCCACATTCATCGACGGTCAAGCACCATAGATCGTTAACGGATACCTTGTTATTGATTTTAAAATCCTACTGATTCAATTAAACCTTGGTTCTTTACTTAGTGAAAACTGATGCTCGCTACATCCTACACCTTCACTTGGGGTAAACACCATCACTATTTCCAATACACAACCACGCAATCATGCCCATGGAACTCCATGACGCCCTTGATGATTATGTTGCGAGCTAGTCAAGACTGATGATGTCGACATGATTAAGCGAGTGGCCACTAACATGTGACAAAGAGGGAGAGATCTATTAATGCATCATGCATTAATGGAGGGAGTTGTATGAGTTGGGAGGCTGAGGAGTGAGGATTTGGGAGACTTAATTAAGAAAAAAAGGTAGTGGGAAGAGAGGAGGTAGTTGTATCTAAGTTGTGATGCTTAATTAACTTGGTGGGAGGTCTAGATTTACGGATGCCACTGATTATAGCAATAGCGCGTAAAACCAACGAAACGCCACTCATACAAATACATTACTAAGGGTTTTCCTACTACTGTTGATTTTGTGGTTTGAAGATGAAAGAGGCAGATTTTCCCTAGAGAAGGTAAGCTGGAATTTGCTTGCAAAGCTCTCAAATCGGATTGGTCATCATTCTCTGCGTGACAACGTTCAATGGCGAAATCCATATGCATTTTCAATGATTGTGAGCAAGATGATTCCCTAGGATCGAGAGCAAGATGATTTATGTCTCCTAGCTAGTACGTATATAGTATCATATTTAGAAGTCCTTAATTTGATGTGAGTCATCATGTACTACAATGGAAGTTTTCTTAAATGTACATACAATGTGATCTAGTATTTTTGAAAATTGGTGTGTTTCAATGTTGCAACAAATATTTAGTAGGTTCTTCACAAAAAACAATTTGGCCATCGAAAAATGGAAAATAATTTTCGTCCAACAAAACTGAAAAATCCCTTCGGCAACATTATTCGCCATTCTAGTATGCACGCTTGTGCACGATATGATATCATTTAAACAAACTATCCCAAGAATTTGACCATAACGTTCGTCATTTGGCTTAAAACCTATGATTCTTCGTACATGGTACCCAATTTTTAAGAACACTTTAAAGATATCTGGCTTATTCTAAGTTTGTTATTTGTTTCTGTTAACTAGGTCATAAATGATAACACAACGTGAAGGTTTTACATTTTTTATTTTTTTGAATTTTGTATGGTGTTTTCAAAACGTGGTCAAAATTGCCGCCATGACAGTTCATAGCTAGTGGTTGAATCATGCAGAACTCTTGGTGGATCTCTGATGAAATCAATTCTTGTGCACCTAAAAATGATTTTATAAAATAACGAGGGAACTATGAAGGAGCTAGTAGTTCAAATTTGACCCGGTTCTTCTGATTCGACAGAAATTTGTTTAAATGGCCGAAAATAGTTAGAAATCTTTGGTTTTACTTGAGTAAAAATTTAGTGGTGCCATTTTGTAAAATATTCTTGGTAGGTTTTTCACAAAACACCTTGTTTTTAGCAATTAGAAACCATTTTAAATGTCACATAACTTGAACCAATCAGAATGCAGAACCACTATTCCAACGGATCACCCCACTGTACCCGATCTGAATCGTCCATACCCTGCCGTCCAACGTCTCTCACTCACCCCTCCTAGCTAAATGCACGCTGCCCAACTCAAACCCTAGTAGCATGTGGCACCCTCATCTCCTCCCTTGATCCCCTTCCTTCCCGAGAACGCATGAGCCACCACCTCCCTCTCTCCCGCCTTCCCCGATCCAGATCGACAACGCCGTCTCTCTCTCTGGAATGGGCTCCCCCATCCACACACCTCTCCTGTCATCTTCAAGGTCGATTTCCCCATGGACGCCGCTAATCCTACCTTCCCCGGTCGAATCCCAACTGATGCATCTAAAATGTATACATGAACTTTGCACTATAATACTTGTTTTCCATTCATATTTGCATCATATAAGGGTTATATCATTGTTTTATATTGATTTTGGGGATAATTCACAGTTTCCCCATTTATTTGGAATTAACCCTGCAGAACCAGAAAACCCTTTTTTCCATGAGCTATAAATTTACGGGGGTCATTATTTTGGAAGGAGGAAGACCTAGGAGCGAAAGAAGTAAACGAACGGAGGCCGGAGGGCCAAAATAGGGGGCCCCACGCGGCTACAGTACCAGGCCGCATGGGCCCACCTATTTCTGCCCTCGTGGCCCCGTTTGCATCGATCCTTCGCCCAGAAGCATCCTCGTGACCTAAAAACGCCTATATAAAAGGTCCCCCGACATTTTCCAGAGGGAGGCGGCAGAGAAACACAAAACCAGAAACAGAGAGACAGAAGGCTGCCGCCGGAGAAGATCGGAGGGGGGAAACGCCGCCGGAATCACCTCCGAAGGTCTTCTCCATCCCCCATCCGGAGTCTCCATCAACACCACCGCCAAGACCAGCACCATCTCCATCACCATCTTCGTGATCCACTTCATCCCCCTCATAGTTTGAGATTGGTTGATCCCTAGCTATTGTCTAAGTGCTATTTTACATGTTTGCGAATTGCTACTTGTCATTGTTTTGTGGGGAGATCATAATTTCAGATTGTGTTGTATCACTTGTACCACTGAACCATATCATGTCTTGGCGTTGTGAGTAGTTCTCTCATGTTCCTGGGGGTATAGGATGAATTGGCAATGATTTATATATGACATGTGTTGGTATTTTGTCTAGTTTTTATCTTTGATGTGATTCTATGATGGTGTTGTGTTAATGTCGACTGCATATCACTTCACCAATATGGGCTCATAGGAGAACACTATGATGTAATGAATTGGGGAGGACTTAGGGGGACATGTAAACCTGAGACCGAGTCATGAAGTTACTTTATGGGGTATTAGTATCGGGGACGTCAAAGATTAATGCTATGGTGGGACTTTATGTCTTAATAACTCTTGTGTAGTCATTCACTTGGCCACATGATCCATCATAAGAGGTTTAGTTTGTTTATCTAGCTATTCCTAATTATGGCTCCATCCAAAGAAGATTAAAAGTTGACAAAATGTTTACCTTGTTGTTCTAGAAATATTTATGCCATGAAGTCTAAGTAGCCCTTGGGAACTCTCTCCACCTTTAAGAAATACACACTTGATCTTGTCCTCTTTCTGCATAGAGGATTGGGCTTTCTCTCTTTGAGAGCTTTCACTTGTCATATTGCATTCCTAGCATTTTACCTTATTGCAAACTCTACACCAAAAACCCAAAAACACTTGCATCATTTAATCATTTTAGTTTGTCTAGTGCATAGATAATAAGAGTAGTGACGCTCTTATTTGAGAGGATAAATACTTATACCTTCTACTCCTCGTGGGATCGATACTATACTTACACATCGAAGACTTCAATGATCCCCTATACTTGTGGGTATCAAGACGTTTTCTGGCGCCATTGCCGGGGAGTGTAGCGCTTAAGTTTTTATTCTTGTTTGCACTAGATTTTTATTTTCAGTTTTGCATATACTCTAGTTTACTTTCAGTTTTGCATTTAGTTTAGTTTTACTTTCAGTTTTGCATTTATCAAAAAACACAAAAGAATTAAAAAATGGAAAACTATTATAAAAATACCATGATAGCTGATGAATTTAGAGTATCTTTTGAAGGGAGAAGATTAAAAAAAATCATGAGGTATCTAAATGAAATTGCTAATAAGCTTCTTAATTGTCATAAGGAAGAAACTTGTTGCTCTGAATACTGTAGACACTTTGAATTCCAATGCCCTTCCAATAAAGATGAACCTGTTATTGCAACTTATCATACAGGGAATTATGCTCACTTAGGGATGGCAGAAGTAGAGCAATTTGTTATTTTTATGGCAGCCTATGAATTAAACACCTTCATTGATGAACATGAAACTTGCCCTATAGCTTCTCAATCTAAAAATATGGTTTCCATTTTCCTAAATATCTGCAGAAATGAATTTGATGAAAATATTTATGTTATTGACACAACGAAGAGAGCTACCCAAGGAAGATCTAATGTTTTGCAGGAAGAAGAAGATGAAAATATAAGCATGGAAGAGAAAGTGTGTGAAGAAGATGACAAAAGCCTAAGCTTGGGGATGCCCATGCAGCCCCAAGAGGAAGACAATGAAGAGCAAAAGGATGAAGAAATTGATGAACAACTAGAGAATGAAGAGAAGGAACTTCCACCTTCACCACCTATGGATGAGGGTAACACTCAAGATTTTGCTAATGTTAAACTTTGCTTTTATGATTCTGATGATGAGGAAGAATATGACCCTATGCCTAATGAGAACATTATTGATAATGATTTTAAAAATGATGAAGAACATGGTTTGGACGTGCTATATGATGATGCTTTAGATGATGGTCCTATGCTTATTGATAATCCTCCATGTTTAGTTGTTACTACTTTATGTGAGGGTAAAAATGATATACTTGCTGCTTGTGATAATACTCTCACTCATGAGAGTCCTACTTTATTTTGAACTATTGGGAATATGCCCTAGATGCAATAATAAAATGGTTTATTAGCATATTCATGATTATGATAATTGTTTATTCTCCATGCTATAATTGTATTAATTGGAAACATAATACATGTGTGGGATATAAACACCAGGAGTCCCTAGTGAGCCTCTACTGGACTAGTTCGTTGATCAAGAGATAGTTAGAGTTTCCTAACTATGGACTTGTTATAGTCACTTGATAACGGAGTCACGTCATTAGGAGAATGACCTGATGGACATGACCCAAATAAGAGTTGCAATTAATCGTGTCACAAGAGTTTGGTTGTCAACACTTTTAATTTATGCCAAATATAGTTTCCTTAGACCATGAGATTATATCACTCCCGTTCACCGGAGGAATACTTTGTGGACATCAAACGTCACTTCATAACTGGGTGATTATAAAGGTGGCTTTCAGGTATTTCCGATGGTGGGTTATTGGGTGATATCAATCGAGAGTGGGATTTGTCCCTCCATGTGACGGAGAAGATATCTCCAGGCCTTCTCGATAATATAGCATCATAAAGTCTGCAGACATGTGAATAGAAGTAATCACGGAGATCCTATATTATGGACGAGTAAAGAGAACTTGCCGGTAACGAGATTAAACTAGACATGGGGATGTCAACGATTAAATCTCGGGCAAGTAAAATATCGTGAGACAAAGGGAATCGTATATGAGATTAATTGAATCTCCGGCATCGTGGTTCAATCGAGAAAAGAGTTTCGTTGAGTGTATAGGAATTAATATGGGCATCCCGGTCCCGCTATTAATTATTGATATGATCATGTCTATGCATTCCCGAACCCGTAGGGTCACACACTTAACGCTCCGATGAAATTAGGTTTTGCGATGAATTAAATGATGAAATGAACGAATGGTGATTCGGAGTTCCGGATAAGATCACGGACGTCACGAGAGGTTCCGGAGGAGTCCGAAGAATAAGATTCATATAAGGAAAGTGGTTTCCGGAGGTATCGGAAAGGTTCCGGAATTTTAGTAGGGTAACGGAAGGTTTCAGAATGTTCTAGAGGAGTCTAGAAGTGGGATCCATATTTTGTATGGGGGCCCACATGGACCAAAGGTGTGCAGCCACCACCTTAGTGGGGCACCACCTAAGGCCCACATGGGCCAATTCGGCCTAGGGCAAAGGAGGGGGGAATCCCACTCCTAGTTGGACTAGGAGTTGGGCCTCCACCCCTTTAGGAAAGGGGCCCAAGGAGGAGTCCTAGTTGGACTCCAACTTGGGAGGCAAGGAAAAGGGGGGGCCGGCCGGCCCCTGCCCTAACCCTAGCCGCCTCCTATATAAGGAGGGGAGGGGAGGGGGTGCGCACCACCCTTGAGGCTGCCGCCCCTAGACCCCCTGCGCACCACCTCCTCCTCCACCTAACCCTAGCCGCACCCCTCTCTCCCCGGAGGGCTGCCGCCACCACCATCTCCACCATAGCCGCACCACCCCTATGCCCTAGGGCTGCTGCGCCTTGCCCCTCTCTCTCTCCCTCTCACACGGCTTAGGCGAAGCCCTGTCAGACGGAGATCATCGTCATCATCACCACCACACCGTCGTGTTGCTGAGATCATCAAGGCCACGTCCTCTCGCTTGCGGGATCAAGGAGTTGACGTCTTCATCGAGCTGTACGTGTGGACACCGCGGAGGTGCTGCCCGTTGCTGCACTTCGTCGGATTGGATCTCGAGGATAATACATCTCCTCGCGACTAGACGAGTCTAGTTGCGGGGATCGACTAGCCAACCCCTGCACCGACAAAATGCGTTTGTTCGATCTTCGAGGGTAAGAGATTGGATCTCACCATCTTGCTACCAACGTCTCATAGATCAGATCTTGTGTTGGGTTTATTCCGTCTTGTATGCGTAGGAAATTTTTTTGTTTTCCATGCTGCGACCCTTCAGTGGTATCAGAGCCTAGATCTATTCGTAGATGTTGGGGCGATTAGAACACAAGAAGTTGTGGCCGTTGATATTTTATGCTGCTACCTTCTAGCGTGCACTTTGCATCTTTGCTGTATTGTGAGATTGAAGCGGCCCGGACCAACCTTACTCGTCCACGCACGAGAGACCGGTTCCACGATTGACATGCAACTAGTGTTGCATAAGTGGCTGGCGGGTGTCTGTTTCTCTTGCTTTAGTGAAGATGCAATTTTCAATGGGAGGCCTTTCAAAAGGATGAGTAAATAAGCAACTATCATATCACCGTTGTNCATGTACCCTGCCGGAGTGGAGATCGCCGCCGTCGTCACCGCCAACGCCTCTCCATCAACCATTCATGCCTTCCCCCACCATGTGTGAGTAGTTCCCTGCTGTAGGCAAGGGGATGGAAGGGATTGAATAAGATTGCTCATGTAATTCGATGCCAGATTGATAGGACATGATGCCTAGTATCCTCTATTTGTGTTAAACGTCGTTGGTGCAATTAGTTATGCTTAATGCTTGCCACCTTGGACCCGGGTGCCATGTTTTCAGATCTGATCATATTATGTTTTCATGAATATAATTGATGTTTTGGGTCATATCTACTAATTGTATTCACTTGTTGGCAACCGGAACCGGAGACCCCGAGTGACAGCACTAATGATTTTTGGATGTGCAAGAATAAGCAATAAGCAGCGGAGCCGGTTGCAGACCCTAGGCCGCGGCCACAGGTTGCCCCTGGCCTATGGGCTGTCCCCTGGGTCGCCCTTTTGGCTCCGGTCTTCATTTGTGAACTAAAAAAATCACCGTAAATTTTCGTCCAGTTCCGAGAATATTTCCGAAAGTAACTTTCTGCAACAGAAATAGCACAAAAACAGGGAACTGGCACTGAGCATCTTTTCAATAGGTTAGTCCAAGAAAATGCCTCAAAATGATATAATAATGTAGCATAAACATGTAATAATGATGGGAATCAAGCATGGCATGATCAAAAATTATACATACGTTTGACACGTATCAAGCAGGCACGTGTTTTGCAACGAGAAATCCACCACGCCAAGCCCGCCTTCAGAGCGCAAATGATAGACATAGTCCCATGCAACCTGACAATCGCCACCAGAGCAAGCCGCAACAGCCTTCCACATCATGGCACGCCGAGGCCGGTCCATCTTCGCAATGACACCTTTCGGAATGGGGAGTACCGACATAGCCAGGGGGTAGCACCGAGAGGACAGCTCTAGCAAGGGTGAGGCACCCCTCGATGGGGATCAGCAAGGTGCGCCAACTGGGTATCTGGTTCGAGACACGGGTGGTATCCCAAATATGATATAGAGCTCCGCCGCCATCTCCGACAAGTTTCGGGGGTCAGACACTAGTAGGAAAATGCTTATAGGTGAAAAAAATAGCCGTGGCGCACCGTCATTTTCGTGCGCCACGGGTATATAGCCGTGGCGCACGAAACAACGGTGCGCCACGGGTAATACCTTACCCATGGCGCACCAAAACTTGGGTGCGCCATGGCTATGTGGTGGCCGGGCCGGCTAGCGTGCCCCCTCCTTACCCATGGCGCACATCATTTTTGTGCGCCACGGGTAAATTGCTACCCGTGGCGCATCATGACGACGTGCGCCACAGCTATTTGTGGTTCCAGATGCAAATGTTAGCCGTGGCGCAGGAGAACTTTGGTGCATCACGCGTATGGGCCGGGGTGACAGACTAGTGCGTCGCGGTTACTTTTTCCTTCCTCATACTGTTTGAGATGCACACACATCGAGAAAGTGATTAAAGAAACAAAAAAAAAAGTAGCTGCAATCGTCAAAAAAAAAATAGCTGCAGCAAATGAAAGCCATCACGTGGTAGCAAAGCCTCCACGCGTGGCAGCCAATGAGATGAGCCCATAGGCCTTCACGCGGATAACCCCACAATCCAACGCCTCCTAATGTTCAAAACTGAAATCCAATGCCTCCAAATGTTTTGAAGAAAAACGCAATCCGTGTGCTTCTGTGCAAGTTGACCACGCATAGTCCTCTCGATCCTCTCTCTCCTGCTCTCGATCCTCTCTCTATTCCTCTCAGTTTCTTTTTTCTCAGATGCTCCTGCTCCTACACGAGGCCCCCCATTTGCCGCTGAGCGCCGGCGTGAAGCCCCCCGAGGCCTCCTGTCCAGCACCGGCGTGGAGCCCCCCGAGGTGGAGGATGGCGAAGGTCCGGCGCGGAGCCCCCCTCGGAGCTGTCAGACGCGAAGCCCCCGGCTGGTCGGCAGGTATGGAGCGCCGGCGCGACGAATCCGCGGGAGCCCGGTGCGACGCCCTCGACGCGGTCCGGCGCGGAGCCCCCCGGATGCGAGTCGCCACCGCGGACGAAGCTCCCCGGACGCGAATCGTCCTGCGAATGAAGACGGGCCGGCACGACGACTCCATGGGCGAAGCCCCCAAGGACCCTCTCGACGCCGGCGGGATGTCTCCGGCGGACGAAGACGCGAAGCCCAGCCCGAGGCCGGCGCGAAGCTTCTATGGATGTCAGATGCGGACGAGGCACCCAGCGGTGGATTTTTTTAATTACCGAAAATCATGTCCGTGGCGCACCTATTGGCGTACCCATGGCGCACATTAGCCGTGGCGCAGGGTGTAGACGTGCGCCACGGCTAATTTGTTACCCGTGGCGCACCAGGGCACCTACGCCACGGCTAATGTGTTACCCGTGGCGTGGCAATTCGTGGTGCAGGCCCCTGCGCCACGGGTAAGAAAAACTGGTGCGCCACGGGTAACCTTTTTCCTACTAGTGAGATTGCATGTTCCGGCACCCTGCCGGGACGGGGATTGGCCCCCGGAGCCATCTTCGCCGACACCGCTGCCTCCGGGATGAGTTGTGAGTAGTTCCCCCATGGACTACGGGTTTGTAGCAGTAGCTAGATGGTACTCTCTCCCCCTTGTTGTTCAATACCATGTTCTCATGAGCTGCCCTACATGATCGAGATCAATCCGATGTAATATGCGTTGTGTTTGTTGGGATCCGAAGGATTGGCACGTTATGATCAGATTATTTATGTTTATGAATTGTTGTTGCTGCAATGTTGTTATGCTTAATGCTTGTCACTAGTGCACGAGTGGCATGATCTTAGATTTGGGCGCGTTATGTTTGAATGAATATAACTGATGCTTAGATTGTATCTACAAGTTGTATGCACCTATTATGAGTCCCGAACCTGAGACCTCGAGTGACAGAAACGGGGACATCGATGGAAATGGTTAGTAACTTGAGGATTACATGTGTTCATTGTGTGCTAATGCTTTGCTCCAGTGTTCTATTAAAAGGAACACCTTAACTGCCATTTGTTCCTTAATTGGCCTGGCTGAAACCGGATGGCAGGACAAAAGATGTTGTGTGAATTCTCATTGCGAGTGGTTACAACTATATATGGAATACATGCCTACGTATCATTGATAAACTGAATGCTTTGTCATAATTAATTAATTAGTGCAATTCTGTCAATTGCCCAACTGTAATTTGTTCACCCAATGCATGATTATTTGCTTAGGAGAGCCGTCACTAGTGAAACTATGAACCCCGATCCATATTTCCCCATCATTGCTTTCGTGTTACTGTTACTATTGTTCTCAAATCACTGTTTCTTTCACCTCTCTCGTGTTACTTGTTCTTCTCCTAGGTGTGGCTGAATTGACAACTCAGCTGCGAAGACCTCTAAGTATTCTTTGGATCCCCTTGAGTCGAATCAATAAATTGGGTTATACAACGCGAAGACTGTTGCGATCCCCTACACTTGTGGGTTATCACTTCTCCTGAAGAACCTGCACGGCTTGTTCTCTGGGCATGACACGCCATGGACCGGGTGGGTTCGTCGTAGCTACCTGTGTTCTCTACCTCAGCCCGCCACACCGTCATGGAGAAACTTTCAGTCTCTCCTGTCGTTGTACCGTTCCATCACCCGTGTCGACCTGTGGGATGGTGTCCTGACCTCGTTATGGCACGACTCGTGGATGCCGCTGGGACCGCTCTCTTTGGCTTTGCCGGCTGCTTTCTCTCACTGCCTCTCCCCCGATGCGACGCTTGTCGATGCTAATGAGGAGGGGGGCGCTCTTGGCGGTCCATCCGTGGGTCTCCGTGCAAGGTGGCGCGGAGTTGGCCTACCTCCATGCCCAGTTGCACGCCAGTTCGGCTCGCGCCCCTCCCAGACCGTCGCATTGTCTCCTTTGGGTGCTCGGACAGGTCCCACACCGGAGGCGTCTACCGTGCATTGCGCTCGTCTAGCGTGATCTTCCCGTTTCAAGACATCAACTGGGAGAATTTTGCGCCCCCGAAGGTTCGGGTCATCTTCTGGATCCTGCGCCTTGGCAAGACCAGGACCCTCACGCTTCTCTTCCATTTGGGATGTGTCCCCGCGCCACACTGTCCCTTCTGTCCCGACCGTGACGAGGACCTTCTCCATTTGTTTGTGCGATGTCCGCGACTTGCTGAGGTGTGGTCATGTGCTGCCCCGGGCCTGCGTCTCCCGCCTGATGCTGACCTGGCGATGCTCTTGGGTGGACTGGCCGGCCACCTCCTCCATTTGCACCCGCGTGTTGTCAATACGGTGCTGCTCGCGGTTACTTGGTGTGTCTGGAAGTCGCGGAACCGCATGGTTTTTGACTCGGATAATCTCGCCCCTGCTCGCGTGCTCGCCATGGTTGCGGAACACTTGCGGCTCTGGGTGGTGTGTTGTAACGCCCCCCAGATAGGTACTATGTAGACTTGGACGATTCCCGCCAAATCCGCATAATAACGATCCTAGGACGCCCACCAAGCATAATGTGTACGTCGCAACACACACGTTATGCGGGTCGAATTGTGATGATGTCGAGGATATAACCCCGGGTACCTCAGAGTTGATACAGTAGAAGGAAGAGACAACAAACAAATACGTTTAAGATAAAGGAAAAGCAGAGGAAGGCAGCCTGAGCCGACTTTGGCATGGCCCAGGCCGACATTCTAGTCATTGATCCGGCATAGGATTATGTCGGATCCTTTAACCCGGTTGGGCCGATTCTCCACTACCGACGTACCCCGCAGGCCACATCCTCTGCACCGGCTCCTCATGATGGCACCTCGTCACGCCGACATAGGCTTATGTCGGCAGCACCACTCCCGGGTCAATTCACCTTAGCCACTCATCCGGCCGGGCCGGCGCCCGGGTCCCCATGCCGGGTAAGCACTGCTACCTCGGTACGCCCCAGATCTCCTTCGACCGGCATCCAGACTGCCAAGATACTCCAGGCCGACATATCGTATGTCGGCTGACCAAGTTACCCGGACGGCCCGCTCTCCGCTCCCGAGCCCGGGCCGACATACGAGGCACTTCATCACTCCATGACCGACACAGACGCCCACCAATGGCACAGTCTATGTCGGTTCTCTTCATCGACTACTCTCTACAGATGCCGGGTCTTGGGACGCCCCTGGCTCAGACCGGCATAAGCTCCCTCGACAAGTATAAGATGCCCCTGCCACACAGGAGAAGACAAGACGGTGGCATGGCCACAGTAGCGTGGATGTGACAAGAGTACAAGTGGTGACATAGGCCACAGTGCCGACAAGACCCCAGTAGTCAATTCCGGCAACAGTGCTGGACCCATGCCGTGCATAGTGACCTGTGGGCCACCTCTTGTCCCCTGGGCTCCCCTTTATAAGGAGCACCAGGGGTATCGCATAAGGAGAGAGGCAGGGGGCGGCAGCACCCGACCCGGGTCTCTCCCTTTCCCCAGCTAGCCTACGGGCTCTTCTTCCTCCTCTAGATAAACTGCTCCAAGGAGCAACTTTGTAACTCCGGTACTCATGATGATATACAGATCAGACAAGCAGGAGTAGGGGTTTTACCTCCTCACGAGGGCCCCGAACCTGGGTAAATCGTGTGTCTCCGTGTATTCCGTGTGCGTTCCTCAACGCGCTATCCCTCCCCGAATCCTCTAGCGTCCATCGGCCCCTAACTCAAGCCTACCCCTAGGCATCTGTCGAACACCACGACGACAGTTGGCGCCCACCTTGGGGCTGGTAGTGGCGCTTGCTGGGCTAATTTCGGACGGGACCTTCTTCATCGACTCTGGCGAGCACCTCGCATGGCGTCGCGGGGTTTCCGCTCACCGGGCCGCTTCATCAAGCTCTTCGTCACCGGCACCAACATCGTCAACAAGGCCACGGTCGGCTCACCGTGCCTCTGGCTAGCTCGGCGGCTCTACAAAAATAGGAAACTGGCACTGGGCATCTTGTCAATAATTTAGTCCGACAAAATGCATAAAAGTGGTATAATATGATAGTAAAAACATGTGACAATGTCACCATATTGACATGGATCAATAAAAAATTATAGATACGTTTGATACGTATCATTGGGAGACCCCAAGAGGAAGGCATGAAGCAGCGTAGCGGAAATTTCCCCTTGATTACAAAACCAAGGTTATTGTATCCAGTAGGACTTGGAGAAGGCCTAGAAAGGTGTCAATAGCGCCGTTTCTCGATTATTGACGTGGACATGCACACAATCACCAACACACTACGTTGCCCCAACAAAACAGAGAGGTTGTGAATCTCTCCGGCTTGCCAAACACAAAGAATTAAATGTGTGGATGTAAAATATGATGAGGATGAAATATGACCAGCGAGCAAATGATGATGAAAAGCTATGAAAACGGTTTTAAGCAATGTAGGAAAATAGGACCGGGATCCACAGTTCACTAGAGGTGTCTCTCCAAAAGATATACATGATGGGTAAACAAATTACAGCATGGCAATTGATAGAATTGTGGGCGCACAACAAGGCTATCATAAAACAATATAGTTCACCGTTTCATCTAATATGGGTATTATGTCAAAATACATAGACCATCATCCAACTGCATCTATGACTAATAATCCACTCTGGGATCGCTATCCAGCATGTCACCCAAAAGTATTAAGTTGCAAGCAACAGATCATCGCAATAAGCAAAGTGCATAATGTAAGCAATGTAGATAACACGAAGAAATCACATCGCTATTTTCTCCCTAGTGGCAACAACACATCTCTAGCCTTAACCGTTCCTGTCACCGAACTCAGACAAAGAGAGGCATGAACCCACTATCTAGCATAAATACTCCCTCATACAACACTAACAATTACTCGGCCAAAACATCGATTAGCATCGGAGAGCATGCAAGATCATAGATAAAACACATAACTGAACAAAAGTAATGACTTCCAAAATTCATTGGATCCATGCAAACACAATCATGTAGCAGTTACAAATAAGATGATCTTGATCATGATAGGCAGCTCACAAGATCTAAGCAATGGAGTACAAGGAGGAGAGACAACCAACTAGCTACTGCTATGGATCCGTAGTCTCGTGGTGGACTACTCACGCATCACTCTGGAGGCAGGCATGGTGATGTAGATGCCTCCGGCGTTGATTCCCCTCTCTGGCAGGGTGCCGGGAAGAGCTTCTGAACCCTCCCGAACTAGGGTTTGAGATGTCGGCGGCCTCAGACGTATTCTGGAGATTATGATCGCGCCTCCTCTGTTTTTAGGTCAGAGGAGAATCTATAGGCAAAGGGGCGACGCGAGGCGATGGATAGGGGACCCAGGCACGGCCAGGGGGGCCGCGGCCAGGTGGCGTCTGGAGCCCCTGTGCCTCCCCTCTGGCTGTCCTTCGGGTTCCGTCTTTGTTTCATATTGGAAATAATTCCCGTAAATTATGAGCTCAATCCAAAAAACTTCCCAGAACAACTTTTCTAAAACAAAAGGACAGCAGAAAACAGGAACTGGCACTGGGCATCTTGTTAATAGGTTAGTTCCATAAATCATGCCAAAATGATATAAAAACATGTGGCACTAATATAAAATCAAGCATGGAACATCAAAAATTATAGATACGTCGGAGACGTATCAGCATCCCCAAGCTTAACTCTTGCTCGTCCTCGAGTAGGTAAGTGATAGCAAAATAATTTTTGAAGTGACATGCTACCAATCACAATCATGATCAAATAATCATGTAAAGCATATGAACTGAATGCAATGATCCAAAACAAAGGTTCATTGAATGAAACAAACAATGATTAACCAAGTGTAACATCTAATTAAGGAAGAATTAACGAGAAAAGAACACTTTGGAGATTTAAAAGCATAGCACTTGACAATGATTGATCACTAATAAGGAAATATTAATTCAACAAAGGAGTTTGGCCAACATAAAGGAAGATTTAAGTTTTCAGCAAAAGCTTCAACTTGCAACTTGTTTATCTCAAGATAAAGTCAATACAAACTTTTTATAGTTAGACACAAAGATAACATGAAATAAAACATGAACCAAAGTTGACACCAAGTGATTGCTTGAGGAGTTTAGAAGGAAGAGGAAGACTGACTCAACATAAAAGTAAAAGAAAGGCCCTTCGCAGAGGGAAGCGAGGATTAATCATGTGCTAGAGCTTTTTTTATTTTTGATAGAAGTAAAACAGTTTTGAGACATGCATGCTTTCGTCAACGACTTCACAGCAAATAAACTAGCTAGTCCCCCATAACAAGCAAGGCTTTTAGACTTGCGAGAGCGCCTGGTTTGAGGAACGAGTACATTCCTCTTTCTCCTTTGTTTCACCACTAACCAATGTTTTGAGCTGATTTCTCAGATTTTCATTGTGCGGAGGAGAATGATGAGTTATATTTATATTTTGCTTAAGCCGCTCTCGGGTTGATTCAAGTGAGGATGTAAACCATCAACACCGGGTGAAAGGGGGGAAATGACCTTGCTTGTCACAAGTTATAACCAACTTCTTACTGCTCCCTCATGAGCTTAAAAACAGGGGCACAAAAAGGAGAATTTTGAACACTTTAAAGATAGCACATGAAAAAATTACTTGGAGTGGAAGGGAAATACCACATGTAGGTAGGTATGGTGGACACAAATGGCAAAGATATTTGGCTTAGGGAGTTGGATGCACGAGAAGTATTCCCTCTTAGTACAGAATTTTGGGCTAGCAGGATATCAAGCAAACACATAAAACACATAACATCAACTTGGTTCAATGAATGACTACAGATATACATCATGCATAACCACTGGACTTCACACTGTCTACCTTGTTAGCCAAACCAACTCTTTGCAAAAGAATATCTAGACTTTAAGAACTACCAAGCAGGACAAGAACCACAATTTTAAAGCCTTACGATAATTCTTTACTAATCTATTCTTACTAGATGATCCACAAGTTTAAGCATTAATCTACTTCATATCTCTAAACAATTGCCAAGTAGCAAAGATCCAAGACAATGGTCTACAAGATTAAGCTGCACTTAATACACTTCCTACATGATAATTTCCACTTACCCAAACACCAATCAACTTATTTAAAACAAAACAACAAGGGTGAAGCAACATGAGCAAAACTTCCTAACTATAAAAGCTAACAGCTCTGAACAAGAGATGCTTCAAAACAAGAGATGAAAGCATAAATAACAAAGGCTAAACACTCAACACATATAAGTGAAGAACATGAGTGTATAATGAAAAAGCGGAGCGTGTCTCTCTCAAAACAAGCATGCATGGATCCAAATTATCGCAAGGACCAGAAAACTAACACAAACAAACTGAAAGTAAAAAACAAACAGACGCTCCAAGAACAGCACATACTGTGTAAAGGAATAAAAATATAGTACCATGGGAGAAACCGATGATTGTTGATGAAGAAGGGGATGCCAAGCTTAGACGCTTGTACTTCTTGAATATTTCAGTGGAGGGTCCATGGGGAGCCTCCCCAAGCTTAGGCTTTTGTTCCTTATCGATCTTTCTTCATCACCTCGCACTTGGACACTTGAAAACTTCCTTCACGCAAAACTTATAGCAACTTCATTAAGGGGTTAGTCCACAAAAACAATATCCTCTTTCAGTTCAAAGCACATATCAAGAACTCATTCTTTTACAATATTAGCTAATGTCACAAAGTCTAAGTAAAGCTCTAGCTTTGAAAAAGTTTCACTTTGCCCGCGAAAGAAGCAAATCAAAACTGAGGACATAATTTGTCAAAAACAGAACAGACTGTAAAGATGAATTTTTTCGAGGCACTTCTAGACCTCAAATCAGAAAACATAAAACTAGAAAAAGGTATACAAAACCCTGATGTTTGCTATCAAAAATTTGTAGCCACAGATGACGTTCTGTGATTTTTTTATTTTCGAACAGTGAAGAACAAAAATCTGTTTCTGGACAGCAAACTCACAAATTAGTCTCCCTCTCTTTAGAGGCTATTCTTGGCACCAAAAACCAAAACAAAAAGATACAAGGGAGTTGTTACAGAAGTAACATCACCCAAAACAAGAACAAACCAAAAATTGGGTTGCCTCTCAACAAGCGCTTTTATTTAACATCTTTTGGCTAGGCAAAAAGATTTTAATGATGCTCTCATAAGAATAAGAGTTGAAACAAAAGAGAGCATCAAGAAGCAAATATAAAACAAATTTAAGCCTAACCACCTTCCTATGCATTGGTATTTTGCAAAGAAATAAATCCATGAAGAACATAGTGACAAGCATAAGAAGGTAAAATAAAACTTTCAACATAAAGAGGGAAAACTCTTTCTTATAATAATCATTGAGGCATAAAGCAACCAGCATATAAAAGTAGAACAAAAGCAACCTCACAACTTTCATAATGATAGGAATCATAGTAACATATTTCCCTCTCTCATAATAATTTTCAGTAGTATTACAAGCAACACGGGACCATCATAAACTTCATAGCATAAGTCATCATAAACAACCGTATCCCATTTTATTTCTAACTTCTGTTTCTTTTTGGTTTGATTGTGTTTTGGGTGATGTTTAATAGGGGAATCGTGGTCATAAGTGTAGCAAGCATAAATTTCCTCAAAAGGGGATATTTCAAGAAAATCCATAGAAACATAACATTCATCCTCCTTTGGTAAGCATGGAGGGTAATTATATAATGTAAGAGTTAGAGAGTTATTATCATTAGGAGGTAGATCCTCTGTTTGTCCTTCACTCTCCTGCTCTTTTTCATCCAATGAGATCTCAGTTTCAGCAATTTCTTCTTCCATGGTTTCCTACAAGGCAACAATCTCTTGTTTTGGAGGATAAGTTCTCTCAAAAAATTCTGTAATATACGGATTATCATTGAAATACTCAAGGAAATATCCAAGTATAACAAAATTTTCAGATTTGTAAGAAGCATCATCAATATCTTTCAGCACAAAAGTAATTTCATAAGCACCCATAAAAACAACAAATTCTTCAATTTGTTCAAGATTATCAAAATCATAGTTTCCTTTATCATAAGAAGCCAATATTTCATTATCATTATAATCACATTGGAAAGAGAGGTGTTTATGCCTCCTACAGCAAAAAGATTCATTAAGGCACCAGGATTCATCATAAGTACAGAAAAAGTTTTCAGCAAGACTATTCAATTTATTTATTTGTGCCCATAAGTGTTTCCCTTTTTCAGACAAGCAGTGTTCCTTATAATATTTATGTTGTTCCTCCGTGAACCCACCTTGCCAATAAGACCTAGTCTCACAGAAAGTAACCATTGATAGCAAGTAAAGAACAAGACATAATAACAGGACAAAACCGAAATAAACTAGGTGTTGGAATTTTTAATTATTTTGTGTTTTTCAATTTTAGAGCAAACAAAAGGCAAAACAAGACTAACAAAAAATATACTAGGCAAGAAAATAACAAAGTAAAGTGAAAGGATGTGTGAAACTCCCCCAGCTGAAGCTTCCAAGTCCCGGGCAACGGCGCCAGAAAAGATCTTGCTAATTGCTATTGGGAGACCCCAAGAGGAAGGTATGAAGCAGCATAGCGGATATTTTCCCTTGATTACAAACCAAGGTTATCGTATCCAGTAGGACTTGGAGAAGGCCTAGCAAGGTGTCAATAGCGCTGTTTCTCGATTATTGATGTGGACCTACACACAATCACCAACAAACTACGTTGCCCCAACAAAACAGAGAGGTTGTCAATCTCTCTGGTTTGCCAAACACAAAGAATTAAATGTGTGGATGTAAAATATGATGAGGATGAAATATGACCAGCGAGCAAATGATGATGAAAAGCTATGAAAATGGTTGTAAGCAATGTAGGAAAATAGGACCAAGATCCACAGTTCACTAGAGGTGTCTCTCCAAAAGATATACATGATGGGTAAACAAATTACAGCATGGCAATTGACAGAATTGTGGGCGCACAACAAAGCTATCATAAAACAATATAGTTCACCGTTTCATGTAATATGGGCATTATGTTAAAATACATAGACCGTCATCCAACTGCATCTGTGACTAATAATCCACTATGGGATCGCTATCCAGCATGTCACCCAAAAGTAATAAGTTGGAAGCAATAAATCATCGTAATAAGCAAAGTGCATAATGTAAGCAATGTAGATAACACGAAGAAATCACACCGCTATTTTCTCCCTAGTGGCAACAGCACATCTCTAGCCTTAACCGTTCCTGTCACCGAACTCAGACAAAGAGAGGCATGAACCCACTATCTAGCATTAATACTCCCTCATACAACACTAACAATTACTCGGCCAAAGCATCCATTAGCATCGGAGAGCATGCAAGATAATAGATAAAACACATAACTGAACAAAAGTAATGACTTCCGCAATTCATCGGATCCATGCAAACACAATCATGTAGCAATTACAAATAAGATGATCTTGTTCATGATAGGCAGCTCACAAGTTCTAATCAATGGAGTACAAGGAGGAGATACAACCATCTAGCTACTGCTATGGATCCGTAGTCCCGTGGTGGACTACTCACGCATCACTCCGGAGGCAGACATGGTGATGTAGATGCCTCCGGCGTCGATTCCCCTCTTCGGCAGGGTGTCGGGAAGAGCTTCTTAACCCTCCTGAACTAGGGTTTGAGATGGCGGCGGCCTCGGACGTATTCTGGAGATTATGATCGCGCCTCCTCCATTTTTAGGTCAGAGGAGAATTTATAAGCGAAGGGGCGATGCGAGGCGATGGACATGGGCCCCAGGTGCTACCGGGGGGCGCGGCCAGGTGGCGTCTGGAGCCCCTGTGCCTCCCCTCCGGCTGTCCTTCGGGTTTCGTCTTCGTTTCATATTGGAAATAATTCCCGTAAATTATGAGCTCAATCCGAGAAACTTCCCAGAACAACTTTTCTGAAATAAAACGACAGCAGATAACAGGACTGGCACTAGGCATCTTGTTAATAGGTTAGTTCCATAAATCATGCCAAAATGATATGAAAACATTATAAAAACATGTGGCACTGATATAAAATCAAGCATGGAACATCAAAAATTATAGATACGTCGGAGACGTATCAATACACCAGCCAATGTCTGGTCGGATGCGTAGAATAAACAGCCTAGATGTCTGCTCGCTCGGGATATAATTTTCGCTTCCGAATGAAAATAAACCCTCAAGATGGATTCGGATGGAAAACGTATAAAATGAAAGTTCTCCATTTTTCTGAGAGGAACAACTTTGTCTTTTGAGGTTGTTTACGGTCTAAAAAACGACCCGCAAGGTGCAGCTAGTTTTTAGACCGAATAGTTTTGGAGGGTTCGGACCAAGCCATCTAAATTTGACCCAAATTAGGGTTTTGGGCGTGAATTCAAACCCTTTGCTTGCACGGGAAGTCCAGCCGCCTCTTATATACATGAGAGGTGACGGCTGATTGAATCAACACCAATCGAACAAACACATCTACTACTTTTTCGTGTTCATCTACTTTTATCCCTTTCCCTTGTATCTTTCTTCTCGTTCTTCTTCGTTCTTCAAGATTGGAGGATACGAATCCACGAGGCTCTAGGGGCGGTCAGGCTGACCTAGGACATTCCATAGCCGCCACGCCGCCCTGACGGGGTCCCTCCCAGGCAAGCGGGTTTTCGGGTCTACAAAAGCGTCCGTCGGATTGTCTTGCGTATCGCGCTTCCGGCGAGCCTCCCTCGGCGCGTGCTGCCACGCATCGCGCTCGGCATCTGTAACAGCCCCACTTTTGGTACCTGAAAATATGAGTAAAATTTTCACTTTTTGCATCTCATCATGCATCATGGCATCCCTATCTTAAATTTTGCTTAAACATAAAATAACAGTGAAGCAACAAATCTTAAACCAAGGGTGGTGATGTGAATGGCTAGACAAAAATTCAATTTGAACTTACATATTTGTCCAGGAAGTTCCAAAGGTAATTCATAAATATTTTGCAAGGGCATTTTTAATGCAAATGGAAATTATAAATTGGGAGCATCCAAATTGAAGCAAATCACTTTGAATTTCCAAATCAACATAAAATGTCCCAAAAATTCAAAATAAAATATGGTCAGTTTCCTCATGTTCTGCTGAACCTCCCTGAATTTTCTCACAATTTTTGGGAGTGTTTTGATGCCTCAATTAAATAGAAAAGGCTGTTGTTTTCAAATAAAAATAAAAACAGAAAAAGGAAAGAAGCCTCCCGAGGAGGTTAAGAAGCCTCCCCGCGACGCCCTGCTCCCTCTCCCCCTCTTTCTTTCCCCGCTGCAGGAAACCCTAACCCTAACGGCGCATGGCCGTGACCTGACCGAGACGCCGCCGCTCGCCGCCGTCGACAGAGACCTCCCGGAGCAAATCGAGCCGGGGCAAAAGCTCCGCCTCGTCTCCCTCTTCCTCCTCCTCCAGGCAATCGTGCTGGGGCGCCTCCAATCGCGCGCTCGGCTTCGTCTTCTTCCCCGCCGTCCGTCGGCCGCCGAGCTTGTTTCCCGTCGACTCCGACCTCCTCTGCCGCCGACGAGCACCCGCACGCGTCTAGGGTGAGCACGCCGTTCTCCTAGACCTCTCCGTCTTCCTCCTCCCTCCCTAGATCGCTCGATGCGCGTAGTCCGCCGTCGGCCGTCCGCCGTCCGTCGTCGCCGTGGTCACTCCGGTGACCTAGGTCTAGCAGCGCCGCACTTTTCTAGTTCGCCGTAGCTAGGCGCGTCGAATGCGCATGATAGGTCGCTCCCGCACGCGCTAGGTCGCCGTCCCCGTCCATGCCGCCGTCGGTGATCACCGCGTGCGCGCCGCGCCGGTCGTGGCACCGTGCCAGGGTCAAACCGACCCGTGGGCCGCCGCGCCAGCGTGGCCGCTGACGTGGGCCTGGACCCAGCCATCAGCCTCTCTGGCTAGCGCGGGCCGGGTGAAAATGGTTCGGCCGTTTTCTCGGAATTTAAATAAAAGACAGAAAATGCTTCCAAACTTTAAAATTCAATAACTTTTGAACCACAAATCCGAAAAATGCAAACAATATGTCAAAATGTTCAGAAAAATCATATCTATCTGTTAGTGTCATTCCTATGGTCAACTAAAATATTTATCTTGCCTTTAATTAATAATTACTAAAATGGCAGAATATAATAAGAAATTGGAAATTGCATAACTTGAGTTTTAATTATCCAAAAATTATGAATGAGCTCTCAAAATGTTCAGTAAACAATGAACTACAAGTTTATGTCATATGAGAGATTTTTTAGAATTAATTTTGGTGCTGTTTATTAAAATTGAATAAAATGGCAGATTTAAATCAATAATTGGAAATATCATAACTTGATAAATATATGTCCAAAAATTGCAAATGACATACCAAAATGATCAGCAAGACAAATGCTATCTATCTATGTTAAGTTCAAAGCATGAAACCAATTTTTCCTTCGTTGTCATTTTCGAATTGATTAAATTAATTTAAATTGTATAATCGTTTAAATCACCATTTCTTCATCGTTAATCGAAAAATTGCAAACGAAGTACCAAAATGATCAGGAGAACAATACCTATCTAATAATGTCATTTTCATGCATATAGGACTCATATTTCAGTACTGGACATTTTGGATAATTAACTAAATCACTAGATTAAAGATGGAGTTTTAACCCGTTAATTGCAATATTTATTTTATGGGTTCCATTTAACTTGTGGGACATGCCCAATACTATTTCAATGCATAACTTGACCATCTCATCATGTTTGTGCATTGCACCTTTTATTTCGTTTCCTGTTATTGTTTGTGTTTCATTAGATTCAGGAGTCGAGGTTCCACCACAATACCTCGACGATCAACGCGACCAGTACTATCAGCAAGGCAAGAGCTAACCTAACCTTCTGTGCATATCTCATCCTATTAGTACAAGTATTTTCCTCCACCATAATATTGCATTCGATTCTAGAAAACAACTTTTGGTCAGTGTATAGAGTATCCTATAACTTGCATGCTCCCTGAACCATTATCTGTTTCCCCTCCTATTAACCATAGGTTGATGTATTGGCCTGAGATAATTCATACCTGTTGTATGTTATGTTTAGCTATGCTTAGCCATGCTTAGTCGAATGCTTAAGTTGTCTGTTGATTATTTCCATAATTGTGAAGTTGATGGAATGTTCGGACAGTGGTGGAATCTTGTGTTAATAAATAATTGATAAAAGGCTTGGATGAGTTGCCAACAAGGTTGTTGGTGTTTTGTCTCATTCTTGCCGCCTAGGTGCGAGTTCTTTACCTCTTGAACCAAGACTAGCGTGCTACCATCGGTGGGGGTATGGGCCCCTTACTAACTAAATAACTTGTGCGGGCGTATCCAAGGGTCCTCTAGTTTGCGCTTTCCATTTGCGAGTGTGTGGCCGGTGATGATGATGACGATGATGATGATGTGATGAGGATGGTGGTGATAGGAGTGGCGATGGGGCAGGGTGTTGAAATAGGCACTGAACTTGCCCTGTCGTCACGATGACCCTTGGATATTCTCATGCGAGGTAAAGGTTTAACCGCGCCCGCCCTGCCGGCTTTCCCAGGAAGAGAGCTAAATGATCAGGCAAGGGGTCGGACGGTACCAATGGATAAAAATAGTACACCCTGCAGGGTTTAATCTTTTCGAAAAGCCGTGTCCACGGTTATGGACGACTTGGGAATAGACGATAAGATCATAGAGAACCTGAACCTAATTAATTAATTTGGCAGCTAAAGGTTGCATTTTTCAACGTGTGATAAAAGGTTCATTTCCTCGAGGGTGATTCGAGGGAGTGCCTTGGTGGATATGAGTGGTGATTTCTGGTTACTGCTGGTTCGAAGTGAACCGAAGAAAGAAAGTTTTACTATCTTATCCCCTTTGAGAAAAACCTTCTGAGTAGTCGGTGCCATGAGTCCTAGTGTTACCCGAAAGGAAAACTAGCTTTCTGCAAAACCAACTACTATACAGCTTTGAAGCCAAACCGCATCGGGCCTATATCGCCCTACTAATTCTTGCGAGTACGTCGTACTCAGCCTTGCTTTGTTGATTATTATTTGTTTCAGAGGAGGACGTCACCGAACTGGAAGGTGGGTTCTTTATTGACATCGACGATTAGTCTGGGGTTCCCAGGTGGCAGCTTGGGACGTCTCGGAACAGGCTGGCTGGGATATGTTCTTCGTAGGCCTCTTAGGCCATAATTTGGATCTTATTGTTAGACAACTATATTTGCTTCCGCATGATGTAATGATGGGTCTGTGACCTCTGATTGTGATATTTGCTATCTTTCTCATATATGAGTTTTTAAAATTTGTTCACGTTTTAAAAAAGTTCAAGTTTTTAAATGTTCAAGTCTGTGACCTCTGAATGTGATATTTGCTATCTTTCTCATATATGATTGAAATTTGTTCAAATTTGAAAAATGTTCAAGTTTTTAAAAATTGTTCACGTTTTAAAAAAGTTCAGATTTAATAAAATATTTTGGACTTGAAATTGTTCAGTTTTTAAAATTGTTCACGTTTTAAAAAAGTTCAGATTTGAAAATTGTTCAGTTTTGAATTTGTTCAGATTTAAAATTATTATTATTCAGATTTGAACCAAAAAAATGGAAAGAAACTGTGTTTTTTCTACTGGGCCGCTCCGAAAGCGGCCCATGAAGCCGCTGGTTCAGGCGACCCATGCGGAAGTCGTCGCCTGAAGGCGACATATAGGAGCGCCCCGCCGCAACGGGCGGCAAATAGGAATTGGCACTCCGTCGGGAGCATGTGCCCGACCCCTGTAACCCACTCCAGCGAGTCCAGAGCCGGGTGAGCGCCGCACAGTTCCCCAACCCTCTTCACCCCCGATTCTCCGTTCCCGCGTACGGACTATCTTCTCATTCGAACCCTAGTAGCTCCGGCGATCGACGCCGTCGTGCCGCCGGACTCACCTGCCCCCTCCACAGGTAAGCCCGACATCTCAACCCGAAACACAACCCACAAATGCTAACGCTTCTTCCGCAGCAGGGGAGTTCTCTCCGTTCCTTCATACGGATTTGTGGCTTCTTCCCCCCTCCGAAACCCTAGGCGCTCCCGTCGATCGACGCCGTCGTGCCGCCGGAATCACCTGCCGCCTCCACAGGTAAGCCCTTCCGCGAAATCTCAACCCGAACCACAACCCACAAATGCTTCTTCTCCTTGCCGCAGCAGCGGATTCTCTCCGCTCCTTCGTACGGACGCTTCTGGCTTCTTCCCCTACGAAACCCTAGCCGCTCCCGGCCGTGGTGGCGCCGGACTCACCTGCCCCCTCCACAGCTGAACCCTAATCGCTTTTTCTCCTTTGCGCAGTCAGCGGAACGATGCGGAAAGTTTTATTCAAGGCCGCTTCGGACGACGATCTCACCCTCTTCAAAGGTACGTGGAGCTCTCCGTCTTTCAGATCTTTAGTTGGGGGCATGAGGTGTGGGTCCATTAATTCCTGTGTGCAGACCTTGTGACCGCACTGGACGAGGGCAAGGACCGACCAAAGGAGGCCATTCAGAGCATCTCTAGCAGATACGCCAAACCGCATACGCGCGGATGCAGGCCGAGAAAAACGCGATTTGCAGGCCGAAAAAAGCCCCGGCGGAGCAGATCCCGCATGCGCAAACCGCATAGAATATGCTGTTATGCGGTTTGCGCATGCGGGATCTGCTCCGCCGGGAGGACACAAAACCTGTATCAAAAACTGCAAAATAGGTGTTCGACGAAATGACACAGGTCGATGCAATGTTTTAAACTCGCGACACAGGTGTTCGACGAAATGAAACAGGTGTTCACGATGACAATGCGACACAAATAAGGTTGAGGCGATGCAAATCAATGAAGATCATGCCGACGGCGTGTTGTCGACACCACCATTCGCCGCCGCAGCTGCCGCCGCAGACGCCGCCTCCTCTGCAGCAGCTCGAGCCGCCGCCGCTGCTCTCCTTCTTGCCAAGATCTCCATCCTTGACAAGTCCCACCATTCCTTGGTGAAGGCATCCATGGTGGATGGATCCATCATCATCACTTTGTTCTCCTCTGCGATGAGCTCGGCCATGGCGCGGTTCTCCTCGGCACTAGCCCTCTTCTCCTCCGCGGATGGACACCTTCTTCGCCGGCGCAGGGACATTGATCAACACATCGACCGCTTCCTCTTGAGTGATCTCCTCCGCGGCTTCCTCCTCGCACTCCTCCTCGTCGGTCTCGGGCCTCATCTCGTAGTCCATCGCGGGCTCATCCTCGTCATCTCCGAGTGGCGCCGTGTCAATGTCGATCGTCGCCGAGGTCATCATGTCGACGAACGACTCGTTCGCCGCGTGCCTGCGATGGAGAGTGTCAGCTGCCGCGTGTTCACCGCTGTCGGCAAGTTGAAAGAGGGAAAAAAAGTACCTTGGCGTGTCGTGGTCATCTGTTGGCGGAGGAATGGGTGTCGCTGGCGCAGTCATCAAGGCCGCCATCGAAGCATTCTTCTTCTGCGCCGGCTTCCTGGAGACGACCTTCTTCACCGCCGGCGTCTTGGCGGTGGTCTTCGTCGCCGCGGTCTTCGGTCCGGCAGCTGGTGGGGGAGCAGCGGACGCGGACGACGACACGCGTGCCCTGCCGCTTGCGCTTGGCCGCTTCAGCCATGGCGCGGGGAGCGAGCTGGGCGGCGGATCTGACGGTAGGGTTCGTGGCGGTCGATTCGACCTGCACGGCGGAGAGGGGCACGCTCCCAGGGGTAGGAGCCGCCATGGCAGCGCTAGAAAGCCGCGGCAAGATGGAATCCGACGGGGGAGCGAGCTGGGCGGCGGCTGCGCGGGGGAAAGAAGGAGGGGGGGGGGGAGGATTTTTCTTCGCGCCAACGCCTTGCACGCGATGCAGATCGACCTGCATACAGCCGCGAAACCTACATATATGTAGGTTTGGCGACCGCGGATGCCGACGCCTGCAAAAATATTTGCAGGTTTGGCCGATATGCCGTATCTGCTCGGGGCGTTTTTTTCAACCAAAACTGCATACGAGCGGTTATTATGCAGTTTCGACAAATATGCCGTATCTGCTAGAGATGCTCTCAGGCTTTGAGGTCGGAGGCTGTCGATGACCTGGAAGCAGGTCTCGGCGTCCTCCATGTTGCTGCCTCCAAAGGGAGTTTGGAAGTCTGCAAGTACCTGGTGGAGCACCTTCATTTCGATGGAAATGAACCAGACAATGAAGGTCTATATCATTATAAACCCATGATTGGAGTATGAGTCTGCTAATTACGCCAAAGTGTTGTTTCTTTTTCCCGGTAGACTGTGGCTGTGCTTAAAGCCTTAAATATAGGAAGAAGTTAATCATTAGTAATCTGGCTTCATTTATTATGTGCTTCGTAGGTAGAACACCCCTTCTTCATGCGGTGCTGGATAAGGCTGTGCATACTGCACACTATCTTCTTGATCATGGGGCTGATCCAAACGAGACAACTAATGATGGGATTTCTCCTCTTCACGCTGCTGCCGGTTCAGGTATGATTTGCATTTGTGCTCTGCATTTTTCTTTCATTCATATGTAGTAATTAGTACATCAGGTTAGTCCAAATTTTAACTAATCTCTTACCGTTAAAACTAAGTTGAATTAATGTTAGAAGAGGGATATGACAGTAGCACCCACTATGTATGTCATACCAGCTTTCAGTTCTGTTATAGGTAAACCATAGAGTTGGGACGGCTCAACTATTATATTGCTGTATAGACAGAACATTACTAGACTCTACAACAAAAATTACAAGTCTATAATATGTTGTACATCTGCTAACTGTTGGGTATAAGACCATATACCAGTTCCTTAATTAATTTAAAAGCTCTAGTACTACAAGTTAGAGATCCTACCTTACTGATGTTAGCTAGTCTTAATGATACATCCTTCTGTCATAATGTTAGTGTCAAAGAAATAATAGTTGTGATGTTTAATTGTATTATAGTCCCGGAAAGCGACATTTTGGTGTTTATGTAGTTCAAAAGCATCACTATTTTGTGTGGTTTATATGTAAGCTATTTGCGCGGCGTTTTTTTTTCCTGCATTATATCTTCGGAGTCTATTATCTAGCTTCAAATATCTACGTGTCCATTCATTTCTCTACTCGAGAGAACTGACATGCTTTTGGTGGCATCTCTCGACCTTTTTTTATCAGTATTACCTTTTGTTATGGGTATCAAGAATTTCCCAACTTCAGTTGAGAGTTTATTTTTGTTCCAGCTACCATATTCGAGAGAACTACTGCATGCCACATCAGAGTGAGAAGTTGATTGATTGCAATTCTGCAATTTCTTCTCATAGCATTTGAATTAATTCTGCTGTAGTCGTTTCTTCTGTCTGGGAATATCAGAATTTGTTGATTTTAATTTCCTGGTATTTCTGTATATGCATAGTAGCAGGGCCGTCGACAAGCACGTGCGAGCTGGGCGACCGCACAGGGCCCCAAAAAATTGGGGCCCCCCAAATCTTACTCAATTACTTCCCCTCATCACAATCAGGGGCGAACGAGCTAGTACTGAAATGTGGATCTGCCACCATTATTCAAATTTCTAATTCTGTCCAAACATATTACGAGATCAGAGAGGAAGTTACAGCGCGGCCATGGAAGTGCTTCGTCTGTTCTCTTGCTCGTGGTGGAGAAGAAGATGGAATAATGAAGCGAAGCGTTATTGGGCCACTGGGCCGAATGTTTGTGGGCAACTGGCATTGGTGCGCCGTGGTGTTCCACTAAAAAAAGTGGTGCCGTGGTGAATAGCTTACGGAAAGTGGGCATGAGGGGTGACTGGTGACTAGCTACAAGATGCGGCGATTGGAAAATACACTTTTTTGTTGTTGTTTCTAAAAACAACACTTATTATTCAGTATAAAGATAAACACACTGGTGGTCACTGAACTTACACGAGATGAGCGGATTGGTCACTCAAGTCACAGAAAGTGCAGACCGGTCACTCAACTCGTCCGAGATGAGTGAATTGGTCACTTGTCTGACAAAAATGAGATCTAAAATTGTCAGTGATTTGTCTTTTTTGTACAGGGCAGCCGAAATGTCATTTCTTTATGAAAATTGACACGTATGTAAAACACATGCTCATGTTTGCCTGTGATTTTTTTCAGAATTTTTCGAAAAGTTTTTATATTTTTTTTAAATTTTTGGAAAATACCCTAATAGTAGGGTTCAAAATTTAAAAAAAATATAAAAACTTTTCAAAAAATTCTGAAAAACATCACAGGCAAACATGAGCATGTGTTTTACATACGTGTCAATTTTCATAAATAAATGACATTACGGCTGCCCTGTAAAAAAAGACAAATCACTGATTAGTTTTCAGAGAAGTGATTTGTCTTTTTTGTACATGCCAGACGAAATGTTATTTCTTTACAAAATTAACAGGTATGTAACAAATATGATCATGTTTGCCTGTGATTTTTTTCAGATTTGTTTGAAAATATTTTATATTTTTCTAAATTTTTGGAACATACCGCAACAGTAGGGTCCGAAAATTTAGAAAAATATAAAAACTTTTCAAAAATTTCTGAAAGAAATCACAAGCAAACATGAGCTCGTGTTTTACATACGTGTCAATTTTCGTAAATAAATGACATTTCGACTGCCCTGTACAAAAACGACAAACCACTGATTAGTTTTCAGAGCAGTGATTTGTCTTTTTGTACAGGGTAGCCGAAATGTCATTTCTTTACGAAAATTGACACGTATGTAAAACACATGCTCATGTTTGCCTGTGATTTTTTTCAGAATTTTTTGAAAAGTTTTTATATTTTTCTAAATTTTTGGAACATACCGCAACAGTAGGGTCCGAAAATTTAAAAAAATATAAAAACTTTTCAAAAAGATCACAGGCAAACATGAGCATGTGTTTTACATACGTGTCAATTTTCGTAAAGAAATGACATTTTTACTGCCCTGTACAAAAAAGACAAATCACTGCTCTGAAAACTAATCAGTGATTTGTCTTTTTTGTACATGGCAGCCGAAATGTCATTTCTTTACGAAAATTTACATGTATGTAAAACACATTCTCATGTTGTTCTGTGATTTTTTTCAGAGTTTTTTGAAAATATTTTATATTTTTAAATTTTTGGAAAATACCGCAACACTAGGGTCCGAAAATTTAAAAAATATATAAATACTTTTCAAAAAATTATGAAAAATATCACAGGCAAACATGAGCATGTGTTTTACATACGTGTCAATTTTCATAAAGAAATGACATTTCGGCTGCCCTGTACAAAAAAGACAAATCACTGACAATTTTAGATCTCATTTTTGTCAGACGAGTGACCAATTCACTCATCTCGGACGAGTTGAGTGACCGGTCTGCACTTTCTGCGACTTGAGTGACCAATCCGCTCATCTCGTGTAAGTTCAGTGACCACCAGTGCGTTTATCTCTTCAGTATATATTGTAAGAATTAACATACATTTTGATTTTTGAAACTATATAATCCAATAAATAAATGTACTAATTGTCTGAGTATTCATGTTTTAGCCTCTGTTTTACATTTCGCACAGGGGCCTCAAATTTCTAGAAACGGCCCTGCATAGTAGCATATATATCAAACCTCTTTGGGGAACCAGACATCTCTCATGGTATTTGGATATTTACCTTTTTGGATGTGTGTGTGTGTGTGTTTACTTTTTCTTAAGATTGCCTGGTGGAATCTTTATTACTAAATAAGATAGTTTGACAAAAAAATGCATCCACTTATAGAGGTAGTGTTATTAGATATGGCCACTGGCTTTAACTTCTTCCTATCCAAAAAAGTCTGTATCAGGAAAAATTATGAGAGATTTTCTTAAAACAAATATATGCCAGCTCCTGCAATTGGTTCATAGATTACTTTTCATTTTAGAAAAAGAATGTCAATACATTTGTCTTATGCAGCAAATTTTTGAATTTTTTTCAGGGAGTGCTGAACTTGTTCAACTATTGCTTCTTAATGGTGCCAATATTGACATGGTATCTTCTTCTGGGACACCGCTTCACTATGCTGCTGCCAAAGACTATTCTAACACTATGAAGATTTTGTTGGATCACGGTGCAGATGTAAGTTTATACGACATCAATACATTAAAAGTGACTTCTTGATGTAGTTTCCCTTTTGCATATTTGCCACAATATAATCTTCTGTATCTCGTGTTGATGCTCAGTTATAAGTGCCCATCTGAACTTTTAAGGCTTGGTGAAATGTTAGTAAGATACGTGATATTTTGTATCTATATGTGCTTATGTATTTTCTAATGCCATAAGAAGTTGTTTATATTTATTAATCTGTACGTATCTTTTTGTACCTTCATCTCTTAATTATCATTTTGACTTTAGGAGCTCATATCTTAAATGTTACTCACCAGTGCAGCAAAATGGTAAACGATAAGACACCTCTCAGAGTTGCTAGAGATGCTGATGCTAAGAACTGTATACTTCTCCTATCAAGGGTATTGTTCCTTAATCTTAGTCTTTTCATGTCCTTTAATTTGACAAGTACATTTGCTATACAATGACAATTTTGCCTCACTGAAGCTGAGAGCGTTTGACTTCCTATGCTAGCATTTTTTTATGAACATTGACCGCTGCCGTAGGACTTTGTTGTTTATTCCAGTTGTAATAGATACTTCCTTCACCATTTTCTCCAAAAAACAAAAAAATCTCTATAACATGTGGCAGCATTGTCCTCCATAATGCAATTGATAAAGTCATTTGAAACTTGAAACAAATTTATATCAAGGTTATGTATAAGATAGTGTTCTAAAATATGCATGAGAAAGTGAAATGGAGAAAATCAGTACCATCTTGCCTCTTATTAATGATCGAGAATGTGACTTCCCAATCGTTTGCAAGGCTGGTGGTTACTGGTGAGGTTGTCTGTTGGTGGATTAATGTTGCATCTTGATATCCGTAGTTAGCATGGTATCATAAATTTGTGTGAATTTAGTTGACAATTTAGGCGGTTAATTCTTTGTTTTCAATATGCACATAGATGCTCAAAGATTCTCACAAGTATGCAATCATCGAATTGTGAGTAAGAATATTTTTATGTTCAGGCAGAGGCATCCCAGGAGGTCATGAAGATTAAGAACCATACCAAGAAGCGCCCTTTCAAGGTGGACAGTCTGGTTCTGGACGAACAGATATTTTCTCAAAGTTATGGTGACTTTCCAGAGGAGATGTTCCAGTGTCAACAGGCCATCAAAAGGCCAAGGGCAGAATTGTCGGAATTTGTCCCGGAAGCTGTGGGCACTACATTTATTGTCCAGGGATTTGCTCAGAGCATAAACAAAAGGGGTAAAAAGCTGGTGCTTGTCGTATTGCGCGATTCTCCACGAATCGTCAAGTGCATTGTGTCCACAGATACCATCGGTGTGAGTGAGGACATGCTAGCATATGTTGCGAAAATTGATAGAGAAAGTTATGTGGAGGTTCATGGTGAGCTTAAATTTGACAGCAAAAATCAGGTTGGTGCATTCTCTCCTCCACCCACATTCTTTTTGTCAGAATATAACTTATATTCTCTGCTCCGTCTAATTTGAGAAATTTGACAGGTGGAGTTGAATGTGACGAAACTGTACTGCATCACAAGAGCCTTACCGCAGCTACCTTTTTTGCTTGCTGATGCTGCTCGTGGGGATCATGTGAAATATGATATGGTGATGTATTGCTATTCTATAAAGCAGTAAATTAGTTTGTTATAACTGAACTTTAAGTACCACTAAACCAATATTTTATGTTCAGAAAATGAAGAAACTTTCACATGTTGCTCTAAGCACTCGGTTGGATGCAAGATTTCTGGATCTTCGAACAGATACAACCCGTTCAATTTTTCAGATTCAGAGTGCAGTGACATTGGTAAGGAATTTACATACAGTGCCAATTTTCTCTCCAGTATGTTCCTACTAAGGACACTCATAGACACTCACAGTACCTTGTTTATGCAGAAATTCACAGAAATATTTCAGAGCAGTGGGTTTTTGAGCATGCACAGTCCCAAATTAACCCCTGAAGCCAGCAGTGAGGGCGGAGCAGAGGTTTTCAAGTTTCTATATCCCAATGGTCAAATTGCAGCACTTGCACAATCCCCTCAATTGTACATGTTAGATGTGTATAGATTACTGTTCATACTGATTACTGTTCATCTCACATGTATATGTACTTGGCCTTTGGCCCCTTTGGAATATAGTTGCTATTCTTCCAACATGGTATCAGAGCTTAGTTTTAGCTCTCCTCCCCGCGCGTTGCAACTTCGCGTGTAGCCCACCGTCGCCGTCGTCGCCGTTGCTCCGGCCGACCTGCTGCCCGGCCGCCGCCGTCCCCACGGCCTGCTGTCCGGTCGCGCCGCTGCTTCTGCGGCCTGCTCCCGGCCGCCGCCGTCCTCACGGCCTGCTGCCCGGTCGTCGTCCGCCGCCGCTGCTCTCTGGCCGCCTGCTGCGCCGCGCCTCGCAGGTTCGTCCGGCTGCCGCTGCTGCTCTCCCTGCTCTCCCCGCACTCGGTCTGTCTCTAGATCGATCCCTCCGGTCGTTGCCGCCGTCCTCTTCTCTCCAGCCGTCCCCGCCCCTGGCTGCTCTGCTCTCTTCTCCGGCCGTTGCTGCTCTCTTCTCTGGCCGTCGCTACTCCTGGCTGCTCTTTTCCGGCCGCCGCCGTTGCTTTCCGGCCGCCATCGTTGATTCCCGGCCGCTGCCGGCCTGTCCCTGCCAGATCCGGCCGATTCCGGCTTGTTTCCTTGTGATTCGAGCTCTGCCCCGATCGATCCTCATCCCGTCATTCTGGATCGAGAGCAAGCTCGCGTGATCTGATCTACTTGAGCAGTTGACTTCTTTTCTTCCAAAAAAAAAACAGAGAGTCAGTAATGTCTTCTTCGGGCTATGTTGCTGTCCCTCGGTGCTCGGTGACCTTCGATGGCACCAATTATGCTGAGTTCGTGGGCTTTATGCGTATCCACATGCGCGGCCTTCTGCTGTGGGGTGTTCTCTCTGGCGAGGTCCCCTGTCTGCCGTGCCCCGTTACTCCTGTAGCTCCTACTCCACCGGTGCCGCCTGTTCTGGCTGCTGATGCTTCTCAGGCTGATCGGGATGCAGCCAAGGCGATTGATGATGCTGCGGTCGAAGCTTATGATCAGCAGGTATCAGCTTATTCAGATACCCTCTCTGCCTACCGGGATGATTTGTCTGTTTATACTCAGTGGTGCAATGATGATGCTCGTGCTGCTACTATCCTTACTGCCAGTGTTCTTCCTCAGTTTGCCTCTGAGTTCATGGGATTGGGCACTGCCGCTGCCATGTGGACTTTTCTTTGTCAGCGCTATCAGCCATCTGGTGATGCTCTCTACCTATCTGTGGTTCGTCAGGAGCATGCTCTTCAGTAGGGCGACTCTACTGTTGATGAGTTCTACACCCAGAGTTCTGCCATCTGGCGCCAGCTTGACTCTCTGAGGACTGTTGTTTGTGGTACTTGTCGCTGCTGCCAGACAGTGAGGTCAGATTTGGAGTTTCAGCGTGTCCATGAGTTCTTGTCTCGCCTTCGTTCTGAGTTTGAACCTCGGCGTGCACACTTACTTGCTCGTGGTCGTGTTCCTATATCAGAGGTGCTTGCAGAGCTTCGTGCTGAGGAGACACGCCTTCGTTCTGCTGGTTTGCTTGCGGTCCCCACTGTACTGGCTGCTCGAGCTCCTGTGTTGTCTACATGAGCCCCTACTCCACCGCTGCTTCCCACTCCTTCAGGAGGGGTGGGCCGACCTCGCTCTCACACCTTTTGTGGCTACTGCAAGAAGCCAGGTCACCCAGAGTCTGATTGTCACAAGAAGCAGCGTGACCTGAGGCGCTCCTCTACAGCGCCTCGTGCCCCTTCGTCGACTCTGTCACTCACTGATCAAGATATTGTGCAGCTCAAGCGTCTACTGGCTTCCTCGGGCTCCTCCTCGACGGGCACCGTTGCTTCGGTCACTACTACCACCACTCCACCACCGCTATCTACACAATCAGGTACATCTCCGTGGGTTCTGGACTCTGGAGCTTCTTTTCACATGTCTTCTGATTCCTCTGCCCTGTCCTCTCTTCGACCTCTTGATTTCCTGTTAGTGTTCTTACTGCCGATGGCACACCTTTTCCTGTTGCTAGTCGTGGCATCCTGTCTACTCCATCTTTTTCTGTTCCTAGTGTTTCTCATGTTCCTCGTCTTACCATGAATCTTTTTTCCGCTGCCCAACTTACTGATTCTGGTTGTCGTATCATCCTTGATGCCGACTCTTGCTCTGTTCAGGATCGTCGGACCAAGGCTCTGGTTGGCGCTGGCCCTCGGCGCCGTGAGACTCAAGGTCTTTGGGAGGTTGACTGGCTTCGTGTTCCTTCCGCTGCCACCACACCCGCCAGTTCACATGCTCTTGCCGCCTCCTCCTCTGCATCCTTTCAGCAGTGGCATCATCGACTTGGTCATCTATGTGGCTCTCGCTTGTCTTCGTTAGTGCGTCAAGGTGTCTTAGGCTCTGTCTCTGGAGATGTCTCTTTACATTGTGTTGGTTGTAAACTTGGAAAACAGACCCAGTTACCTTATCCTTTGAGTGAGTCTGTATCTCAGCGTCCCTTTGACCTTGTTCACTCTGATGTATGGGGTCCTGCACCTTTTGATTCAAAAGGGGGGCATCGCTACTATGTTCTCTTTATTGATGATTACTCTCGTTACACCTGGCTCTATTTTCTGAAATCTCGTGGCGAGGTTCTCTCCATATATAAGCGATTTGCTACCATGGTTCACACCCAGTTTTCCACGCCCATTCGTGTTTTTCGTGCTGACTCGGCTGGTGAGTATATCTCCCAGATGTTGCGTGGTTTCCTTGCCGAGCAGGGTACTCTTGCCCAATTCTCCTGCCCTGGTGCTCATGCTCAGAATGGTGTTGTTGAGTGCAAGCATCGCCATATCCTTGAGACGGCTCGTGCGATGATGATCGCCGCCTCTCTTCCACCTCACTTTTGGGCTGAGGCCATTTCTGCATCCACCTATCTCATCAACATTCAGCCATCGGCTGCTTTGCAGGGTGGCATACCTATGGAGCGTCTCTCTGGTCGTTCTCCTGACTATTCAGCTCTTCGTTCGTTTGGGTGCGTGTGCTATGTTCTTCTTGCCCCGCGCGAACGCACCAAATTGACCGCTCAGTCGGTTGAATGTGTCTTTCTTGGCTATAGTGATGAGCACAAGGGTTATCGGTGTTGGGATCCTGTTGCTCGCCGGCTACGTATTTCGCGTGATGTGACTTTTGACGAGTCTCGTTCATACTACCCGCGTCCTCCCTCCTCGACTGTTTCCGTGGAGGATCTCTCTTTTCTCCTCCTTCCTGATACTTCTCCTTCTGTGCCTATTGTTCCTCCTCCACCTCCACCTCCGCCGAGTCACACGGTTTCTGACCTGACACCACCCTCCCCTCCTTCTTCCTCTTCTCCCTCGTCACCTGCCTCTCCACCTACCGCTCCGGCGTGTCCTCCCCTTTCCCCCTTTCCTCTCCACTACACTCGTCGTCCTCGTGCTGTGGATGATTCCTCTGACATACCCTCTACTTCCGGAGCTCCACCTTCCCCGTCTACACCGGTTCATAACCTTCGTTCTCGTCCTTCCTTACGGTCTCCTAATCGCTATTCTCCTTCCCAGTACGGTCTTTCTGCTGCTGTTGAGCCCACTTCCTATCGGGATGCCATGGCTCAGTCTGAATGGCAGCTTGCGATGGCTGAGGAGATTGCTGCACTTGAGCGCACTGGCACATGGGATCTTGTTTCCCCTCCTCACGGTGTTCGTCCCATCACTTGCAAGTGGGTCTATAAGATCAAGACTCGCTCCGATGGTTCTCTTGAGCGTTACAAAGCTCGTCTTGTGGCTCGTGGTTTTCAGCAGGAGCAGGGACGCGATTATGATGAGACATTCACTCCTATTGCCCACATGACCACTGTTCGCACTCTTCTCGCTGTGGCTTCTGTTCGTCATTGGTCTGTGTCTCAGCTTGACGTCCAGAATGCCTTTCTCAATGGTGAGTTGCGTGAGGAGGTTTATATGCAGCCACCACCGGGGTACTCTGTTCCTGATGGTATGGTTTGCCGTCTTCGGCGCTCTCTCTATGGCCTTAAACAAGCCCCTCGTGCCTGGTTTGAGCGTTTCGCTTCTGTGGTGACTGCCGCTGGTTTCGTGCCTAGCGACCATGACCCTGCGCTGTTTGTCCACACCTCACCTCGTGGTCGGACGCTCCTCCTCTTATATGTTGATGACATGATCATTACTGGCGATGACTCTGAGTATATTGCCTTTGTTAAGGCCCGCCTCCGTGAGCAGTTCCTGATGTCAGATCTTGGTCCTCTTCGCTACTTTCTTGGGATTGAGGTTTCTTCGACTTCTGATGGCTTCTACATCTCCCAAGAAAAATATATTCAGGATCTTCTTGCTCGCGCCGCTCTTGGTGATGAGTGCACTGCTGAGACTCCTATGGAGCTCAATGTTCAGCTTCGTGCTACCGATGGTGATCCCCTCACAGACCCGACACGCTATCGCCATCTTGTTGGGAGTCTTGTCTACCTGGCTGTCACTCGTCCAGACATATCATATCCTGTCCACATTCTGAGTCAGTTCGTATCTGCTCCCAGTTCTGTCCACTATAGTCACCTTCTCCGTGTTCTCCGATATCTTCGTGGCACGATCTCTCGCTGCCTTTTCTTTCCTCGCTCCAGCTCTCTCCAACTCCAGGCCTACTCTGATGCTACGTGGGCCAGTGATCCTTCTGATCGCCGCTCGTTGTCTGCCTATTGTGTTTTTCTTGGAGGATCTCTCATTGCCTGGAAGACGAAGAAACAGAAGGCAGTTTCCCGCTCTAGTGCAGAGGCTGAGTTGTGAGCGATGGCTATGTTGACGGCTGAGGTGACCTGGTTGCGATGGTTGCTAGCAGACTTTGGTGTTTCTGCTGCTGCACCGACTTCTCTATTGTCAGACAGTACAGGTGCCATCAGCATTACGCGTGACCCGGTGAAGCATGAGCTCACCAAGCACATTGGCGTGGATGCCTCCTTTGTGCGGGCTGCTGTGCAGGATCAGATTCTTGCTCTTCACTATGTGCCCTCCGAGTTACAGCTGGCCGATTTCTTCACGAAGGCACAGACTCGAGCGCAGCATGGGTTCTTCCTCTCCAAACTCAGTGTTGTTGACCCACCATGAGTTTGAGGGGGGGTGTGCTATTCTTCCAACAGTACAAACAGATGGCCATAAACGGTGGACTCAAAAAGGTTTTCGAGATTGGGCCTGTTTATCGCGCAGAAAAGTCACGGACTCATCGACATTTGTGTGAATACATTGGCCTCCATATGGAGATGGAGATCAGTGAGCATTATCTTGAGGTCAGTCACTAGTTAATTCCATTGATTTCATGTTTCTCTTATAAACCGGTTTCATGTTTCTTATATAAACTACTACTGGTACGTATGCTTTTGAGTGTGCAAGTATGTCAGTTTGTTGGTTCCATATTTGTTATGGTCTTTGATCATCTGAAAGAAAACCATAAGGAGCAAATAAACATCATAAAGGAGCAATATCCATGTGACGACCTCAAGGTAAACATATCCATGTAGCAGTATGAGTGAAGCGAGTAGTTTGTTTGTTCAATGTTATTACATTGTAGAGCTAACTTCAATATATCTTACATATGCAGTATCATCCAGAGACTGATGTTGAAGTACAGAGAAGGGATAAAAATGCTTAAAGTGGGGCATATTCTATTGAAAGCTTTGTTTTTTGTGCTGAATCACTTTTTCACAACCTTATCTTCATACTTTATGGTGCTACTTTTTTCAGGACTCTGGCTTCAAGATTGAAGAATTTGATGATCTTAATAATGAAGCTGAGAAACTGCTTGGCAAATTGGTCCTTGATAGGTACATCATGCGAGCCACTGTTTTCACTATTTCGTGTTAAGGGTTGCAGTTGGTGATTTTTAGTCCTGGGTAAAACATTGTGCCATATTATTGTAGGTTTGGCACCGATTTTTTCATCTTGTATGAATATCCACTGGAATTGAGGCCATTTTATACTATGCCATGTGTCGAGAAGGAGGACACAGATGCTTCCAACAGATATAGTAATTCTTTTGATGCTTTTATCAGAGGTATACCAACTTATTGATTGAATTGGTTTCATATTACTGGAACTGGTAAATCTTGTTTATATACTAATTGGGAGAGGAAATGAAAAGGAATTTGGTCATTTGATTATATTAATGTGTGTTTGTTCTAGGTGAGGAGATACTTTCTGGCTCCCAAAGGACGATACACAATCATATGTTGTTGTTACAAAGGATCATCGAATGTGGGCTTGACCGGGAGAAATTTGAGTGGTTCATAGAAACGTTCCGGTACGTGTCTTTCCCTGGTATGCAATATAGTAGTATTAGTCTTAATTTCACAATTGGCAACAACTGAATGGAGTATATATATGCTCCGTGCTTTTCTTGCAGGTATGGTGCACCGCCTCGTGGTGGTTTTGGGGCTGGCCTGGAGCGCTTCGTGATGCTCTATTTGGGCTTGCCCGATATTAAAATGGCATCCATGTTTCCACGTGATCTTCAGCGGTTGAAGCCCTAAGTTTCTCTAGAAACATTGTAACCTTTTGAACTGGAATGCTCAGTACTAGTCATATACCTTACTGTTAACTACAGTTGTGCTCCTCTGCCACTGCTATAGCGCTATGTTTGTAACTATGGTTAAGACGAGATTCCATGTTTTTGAACCACGAAAGGCTTTGATGCTTCTCATTTTCTAATTGTATCATTTGCTGTGGAAGAATTTTATAATTAAAGGTTTAAATGCAGCGCACTAGTTTGTGAAGAATAAATTGCAGTGCTAATGTCCTAATGTATAAAGAGGAGTATAAATACAGTGCAGTGCACATTGGTCCTGTAGGCTCGACCATTCTGTGTCTGCCGTTGCTAATCTTCTGTTTTCTCATTTTGAGAACAGATTTTGATAGTCTTAAGGAGGCCGCCTTTTAGTGTTGGGGGGATCTTAGTCCCTGCATAGCAAGGCGTAGTTCCACGAATCTCCCCGAATCAGGTAGGGATGGGAGGCTTCTACAGCTAAAACGATGGTGCAGTCTCAGGGCGGTCGGTCTGGTCAGCTTGGGCAGGTGCTCGACAGCGAGCCGCTTGTGCTAGGAGACAGAGCTGATGAGGCTGGTCCACCTGCCAGCGAGAGAAGGGAGCCAAGAAGAAGGCGCGTGCTAGCTGGACTGCAGTCCGGTAGGTTGCTACTGGGCCCAAGAGAAACGAGAGAGAAAGGGAGTGGGCCGGAATCCGCCCAGAGGTTAAAAAGGAGGTTTTATTTCTCTTTCTTGTTTAAAAACAGGGGTAGCCCATATCTCGCTTGTAGGCTCGGGAGCGCCTATTTTCCTCGTTCAGAGCACCTCCACGGCTCGGGAGCTATGGATCTAGCTCGCGTCGCCTGAAGGATTCTATTATTGGGCGGCCCGTTTGACAGATCTTTTATTTTTCCTCTTTATTTTCTTTTCTGTTTCTTTTTTAGTTGTTTTTTGTTTCTTTTTGTATTCGTTTTTTCTGAATTATTTTTCAAACTTTCGAAATTGTTCAAATTTATAATTTTTTATATTGAAAATTATTCATATTTGAAATTTTGTTCATATTCAAAAAATGTTCAAATTTTAAATTTGTTCACATTAAAAAATCTTTCAAATTTTAAATTTGTTCATATTCGAAAAAAATCAAATTTAAAATTTGTCCTTAATCAAAAATTGCTCAAATGTAAAATTTGTTCATATTAGAATATTTGTTCAAATTTAAATTTTGTTCACATTCAAAAAAATTCAAATCTAAAATTTGTTCATATTCGAAATTTGTTCAAATTTTTTCATATTCTAAAATTGTTAAATTTAAATTTTTGTTCATATTCAAAAAATGTTAATTTGCTCATATTCGAATATTGTTCAATTTTAAATTTTGTTTATATTTGAATTTTGTTCAAATTAAAAAAATCAGATTCAAAAAGTTTTCGTATAAAAATGCTAACTTCTTATTGGGCCGTGGCGAATAGCGCCACCTCCGGGCGCTACATAGGAGCTCCTATATAGCGCCCCGCGGCGACACAGCCCGGGCGGGCCATCTGAAACAGTTGCTTTTTGGCCACTCAAAAGCGACCCAACAGAGATAGGTCCTGCTTTTTATTTTTTAAGAAAGCTGAATATTTTCTATAAGTCTTAACATTCATAGAATATGAAAAAAATCAAATTTGAAAATTTTCCAATTTGCATAATTTTTTAATTTAAACATCTTTTGAAAATTGATTTTTTACCATATGATTTTTTTTCGAATTTGATTAAATTTGAAACACAAACAAATTTTTTATTCGAACAATTTTTGAATTCAAACATTTCAAAAAGAAAAGCGATGAGTAACTTTTAAATTTGAACACAAAAAATATTAGAACAATTTTGAATTTGAACATTTACAGAAAAGAAAAATGATGAACAATTCTTAAATCTGAATTTTTTTTGAAAGAAAAATGAAAAGATAGAAAAAAAAGGAAAGAAAAAGTGGAAAAAGAAACGGAAACAAAAAAAAGATGAAAAGAAAAAAAAAGGCCTGACGAACTGAAAAATCGCCTGCGGGCGATATATAGGATTTGCGGTCCTAAAGGAGCCCCTAAAGGCCCTTTGTGGTGCCGGACCGAAAAATCGGCCTCACCACGTGGTCCTAAAGGCTTTGTCCGGCCCAAATACCATCCGACTCCACTAACCGGGCATCCAACTCTAGGGGGTGGCTTGGCGGTGTCTGACAGTGTCCGGCTCGCGCCTCCGACAGGTATGGCCCGCCTGTCATCGACACAAAACGAATGACACGAAATTTCCCCCCTATATTGTCGTGCTGACCGTCCAAACTCAAATTTGTTCCCTCCATTTTTAGAAACCCCTCTCCATCTTCTTCCTCGCCGCTGTCGACCCCTTGTACCTCTCCTGCCTTGTTGCCGCCATCGCCTTCAACCTCTCGTCGGCTCCGTGGAGTCGGGGGGACTGAAGAAACCCAAACACAACAAATCCACCAAGACACCAGGGGGTGGTGAGGACCCAGCTGATGAAGGCGCCGGTGATGAAGGCGGAAGAAGTGGATCTGTCGATCGACGCGGATACCTCTTGCGGTCGGCTCTGTCCATATCACAAGCTGATAGACGACGACGCGCAAAGGAGAAACAAGCGGAGCTAGGCCTTCTCTCTCCGCCGCCCAATCTCTAGGCGACCTTTTTTTCGATTTGTTTTTGAAGAAAGTCTACCTTTTGTCCCTGAAGTCTTGAGTTAGTTTACTTTTCATTCTAAAACTCTGTTTGGTCCAAAACGAACCTTGACTCTTGAAAAAGTTCATAACCTGTCCGGCCCAAGAAAAATGGTGGTGTGCCCTGCGCTATCGCGCTTCACCCTCTTAATACTAACTGACTAGATGTGCCTCCCAGCTTGAAGGAACGAGCATTGTAACATGAATCGACGATGAGATTCCTTCGATGAGCGCGTCGATGAGTGCGATGACAACACTGAACTTCGTTGAACTTTACACTAGTTTGAGCGAGTAGGGAGGTCCGTAGGTGTAGGACTATAGATAGGTTAGGGTGAATTGGGTCGTGGACGGGTCAAGCAAGCTTGAGGGTCGTGGACAAGTACGGCCACACAGAATAGCTACACTACATTGGAGTAGGTCACCGCGGATGCTCTGGAGATTTTGGGGATTTAGAATCCAAGTGTGGATTTTGGGGATTTAGAAGAGGCAATCAAGATTTTGTTCTTAAGTTTACCATTTCTTATGCTACATGTTGCCCACACAAGCGTATTTCTTGAGTTAAATGCGATATGGAGTTTTCCAAGTGTTCAAGATTTGTTTCAGACTAAAAAAATGTTTTAGGACAAAAAAATGAACTTTCTAGAGAGTTTAGAGATGAGAAGTGAATTTTTTTGGGGTTACCTTTTCTGAATGGCCCTAGGCGATGGACTTGGGATCAGCGATGGCTCTACTGTACAACGCACTTCCGTACTGCGCCGTATGTGACGCGTCAGCATACTGCCAGTACCACTGTTGCGCGCCGCCATGTAAGCTAAGACGTGGGGGCTGGCAGAATCGTCCCGAAACGGCCTCGCGCGCGGCCGGCCGCCGGCCGGCCCGGCGATAACATTATTCTTGTCACCGGTGAGGCGGACAATAGGTTGTTACAGATTTTTTTTTTTAACGAAATAGACTTTTGCTCCGCTTTATAAATAAAGCCAAACGGCCAGACTGATACAAAGGGTTGAGGGGAACGTCATACAGAGCAAGATCACAGATAGAAAATAGAAAAACAAGGAGGACCACACTTGCCACCGGAGACACCGGGAAGAGATCGAGAGGCGAGGCTCCACGACGACGCCCCCCAGAGGGTAACGACGTATCACGTCGCCGACGTCGAGACCGGAATGGTCAAGAGTTTTCACCCGGAGCCCTAACGCGACGAAGGTAGTCGCAACAACGCCCCCAAGAGGGTAACGATACCCGCAGGCATCGCCGCTGTTGGCGCCGAAGCGCTGAGATTTCGCTCGGAAAAACCTTCGCACAACCGTCCGCACAAACGTCCCGCCCACTAACCCCGAGCATGATCTCCACGACACGATCTGAGAGTTGCCGCCACCAACACCAGGACCCCCGTCGCCCGCTCCTCGCCATCCACACAGCCAAAGAACGAAGCCATCACCACCGCCACGATGCTCGCCGTAGAGCTGCTCGTGCGGTCCACCTTCCAGGGCCGCCGCCCCGGCGTCCGCGACCGCAACCCGAGGGGCCAACAAGTCGCATGGTCAACGTGGCGGAAGAGTGAGGCCGGTGACAAGGCTAGGTCTGCAAAGGTAACATCAGCAACCGCTAGAAGGAGACCACCGTCCTCCACCGCCCGCGGCGGCCGCCGACCGGACGCAGCAGCAGGGCCGGTCAGGCCCAGATCAGCCCAGCAGGCCCAGATTAGAGCTGACCAGCCCCGCCGCCGCGCTGCAGCGTCGCGGTCGCCGTTGTCACCCTACAGAGAGCATCCGGGTCCGAAGAAACCAGATCGGGCCCAACGGGCCCAGATCTAGATCGGGAAACCCTAGTCATGGCCGCCACCGGAGCTACACCCACCACTGTCCCCGTGCTATCCTCACCACCGTCAACGTGAAGCCACCGCCGCCACTGCCGCCTTCCAGGGGACCCGCCGCCGTGGCCCTCCTTGGCCGGCCATCGAGAAGAAGCCGCTACCCCGCCACCAGAAGACGCCGCCAGAGGAGGCCGCCGTCGTGGGGCGCGCAGGAGGCACCACCGAGCCGCCACGCCGCCGCCAGCCGCGTCGGCGCGCCCCCGGTCGAGCACGCCGCCCCACGAGACCACCCCGGCCCGAGCCGCGGCCGCCGCGAGGGGGGAAGAAGGCCCCGCCGCCGCCAGCACCCGGGCCTAGCCCGATCAGCCGGCGGCGGCGAGGCGGGCGAGGGAGAGGAGAGGGTGTCCGGTGGCGCGGGATTTGGGGGCTCCCTCCCGCCGCCCACGGGAGCGGCGCGGGGGAGAGGAGGGGGGAGGCAAGCTCACTAGGTTGTTACAGATATTGGGTGTATTTGATATTTTTGCGATATTAATATATTTTTTTATCTAAAAAGAAAATTAATTTGAATTGAGGATAGTGTTCTCTCCCGACAATTAACGTGGACCGAAGGAAGTAGTATTATTTTGAAAGCACACAATTAGACCCTATTTGTTTCTAGAGTTTTATTTTTATTTTTGAGGATTGAAGGGGATAATCCCCACAGGGATACGGATGAAACCCCAAGCTTCACTCAATCCCATCAAATTCCCACTAATCCCCAATCCATTAGGGAGGGGTAGTGTTTTGGATATTGAGAAAAATATACTAGAGTTTAGGAAATTCTGGGAAAAAGTGGGGATAAAACTCATCAAATATACGAGTAACAAATGGATTTTTGAAGTATGTAGGGATTTGGGAATTTGACCGGAATAATCCCCACCAATCCCCACAAAAATAGTAGAAACAAATAAGGGGCCTTAAGGGGTGTCGATTCATGAGTGGCTTGGATTTTTTTTTACAATAATGCTAGACTTATGGGAGAATTCTTATTGCTGGTTTATCCGATCACGTTGTCGAGTCTTTGAAGCAACATTCAGCAAGTTTCGCCTTCAAGCTAGCTACACCGGCCGTATGTTAAATATGGGTAATTTTTCTTGGGTATAGCTAAAATATTGAGGAAAATCCGCGTCGTAAGACGTAGGCTGGCAGAAGCGTCCCTGAACGCCAAACGGCAGAGCGCGCGGCCGGCCGCCGCCGGCCGGCCCGGCGATAACATTATTCACTTCACCGGCCTGGCGGCCGCACCCCGGACAGCTGCCGCGGATACAAAAATTAAGAGTTTATATGTTTTGGCGCCACATCGGGCGGCCGCCTCTTTCCCCTCAGGTTGATGTCTCCGTCCTCGTCGCACTCTTTCCTCCACCTTCACCTCTTCGGCAGCAGCAGCTGCAGACGCCGTCGTCGCCGCCGCCATGGGCTGCGCGCACGCCAAGCCTTCCCAGGGCTCCCCCGCCCGCAGCGACGGCCGCGGCATCGACCACCTCATGCGCAGCAACGGTTACGTCCCCTCCGCCGCCCGCCGCCTCACCGACCCCCTCCCAACCACCATCGCCGTGAAGGAGCCTAACACCGTCGCGATCGCGGACCGCCGTCCGACGGAGACCGAACCCTCGGAGACGTCGACTCCCACAACGGCGCCGACCCTCTCGCCGCCGCTGTCGCTGCCGCCGCCGCCCGCGCAACGAGAGACCGACGACCGGGAGCATCTGGTGGACGGGTGGCCGACGTGGCTTCTGGACAACGTGCCCACGGAGGCGCTGCAGGGGATCGTGCCCCGGAGCGCCGACGCGTTCGACAAGATCGAGAAGGTTGGGCAGGGCACGTACAGCAACGTGTACAAGGCCCGCGAGCGCGGCGGGGGGCGCGTGGTGGCGCTGAAGAAGGTCCGGTTCGACACGGCGGAGCCGGAGAGCGTCCAGTTCATGGCCCGCGAGATGCGCATCCTCCGGCGGCTCGACCACCCCAACATCATCCGCCTCGACGGCATCGCCACCTCTCGCATGCACCGCAGCATCTACCTCGTGTTCGAGTTCATGTACTCCGACCTCTCCCGTCTCATCTCCTACCCCGACCTCCCCCTCACCCTCCCCCAGGTAAACATATAACCTCCACCCTACCGCCGGCCGCCGGCCACCGGAGACGATGACCGACGACGTGATGACGTAAGCGTTACAGTGTCTTGGTTTTCGGCGTCCAGGTCAAGTGCTACATGCAGCAGCTGTTGGCAGGGTTGCAGCACTGCCACGAGCGCGGGATCCTGCACAGGGACATCAAGGGCTCGAACCTGCTGATCGACCGGCGCGGCGTGCTCAAGATCGGCGACCTGGGCCTTGCCAACTACTACGGGCCGGGGCGGCGCCGCCCGCTGACCAGCCGCGTGGTGACGCTCTGGTACCGTGCGCCCGAGCTGCTTCTCGGCGCCACCGACTATGGCGTGGGGATCGACCTCTGGAGCGCCGGCTGCCTCCTGGCCGAGATGTTCTCCGGCAAGCCGCTCATGCCCGGCAGGACCGAGGTGGAGCAGCTCTTCAAGATCTTCAGCCTCTGCGGCTCCCCGCCCGACGATTACTGGAGGAAGATGAAGCTCCCCGCCAGCATCCGCCCGCCCAAGACGTACAAGTCGACCATGATGGAGAGGTTCGCCGGCTTCCCGCCGTCGGCGCTGCCACTCCTTGCCACGCTCCTCGCACTCGACCCAGATTCCCGCGGCACCGCCGCCCAGGCTCTCCAGAGCGACGTACGTACGCACAAACCGAAATTGCAGAGTGATAAACAGAACCTCTGAATCTGAGGCTAAGATTGAACACTATTGTCTGACGCAACAAATCCCCACGAGTTTGCATTGCAGTTCTTCAGTACGCCGCCGTTGCCGTGCGACGTCTTGGAACTCCCCGTGGTGTACAAGGAGGAGGCTCCGGATCCGACCACCTCTCACGATGGAAGGAAGTGAGGATCGATTGATCTTGCAAAGCTGTATTGGAATTTTCTTCTCTGAATGTCTTGGCATCATGGTTTTCTGCTCTGCTGCATACAGGCCTAAGCTGAGACAGCGTTCTCACAAGCGAAGGGAAAGCAAGCAGAAATCTGATCAGGACAAACCCAAGATCTCCAATGCCAAATATCCCAACGAAGAGGTAAATCACAATTCCCAAGTTCACAATACGAATGTTCAGCTGTCCTTGTCCATCCTTGTGGAGAACAATTTCTTCCTCAGGATCGTCGTCCTGAACCAGAATTCAGCAAGCACAGACTCTCATTTCTTCTTATGTGGATGTAGAACGAGATAGCCGTGGACGACACCGCAAAATCAGGACAAGAACCGGCGGCCACAATCGCCTCCTCCAGCGTCCAAGAACCAGCCGAGAACGCCATCGTCAACGCCTTCTCCAGCACGACCTCAAGACGGTTTTCAGGTAGCCCAATTCAGGGGATGCTACCTGATGCTGTTTCACCAGACCAGCCGCAGTTGCGGAGGGCGCACACGTACCACTCAAGCGGCCCCGACGATCACAAGAGCGGAGGCGGCGCCGTCGCACACCGTGGCGTGGCGATCAGATCGGCGACGTGATCGATACAGTCGCCGCGGCAAAGACATAGTTTGTTGTGTATCTTTCTTTCTGGGTTTTAGCTGTTGAACTGTGGCAAAACTGTCCATGGTTACTACTGTTGCTGCTGATTTGCTGTAACTGAACTAGCTGCTGTTTCAATCGAGAAACCCCTGATTTGTAGACTGCCACGCAGTCATATATCAATAAATCACCATTTCAGAAAATGGGAGCATGTGTTCAGGTCATGACTGCTCTATTATCATGTTTGCAACACTATTACTAGTATGTGAAGACACGTTCCAACCACCAAAATTCTCCGCTCAAGGTGGAAATATACAGGAAGAGGAACAGGAGAAACAGAGAACAGGAAACAGCGCTTTATGCAACTTAAATTTGCACAGTAACAGGATACACACAGTTCTTGAAGAGCCTTAATTTTGATTACTAACCACTGCACTTAAAAACACACAACAGTAGCTCACACATACAGGCAGCAGGCACGAGCCTAAATAAGGCATGTAAACAGTACAGAGAACAAAACATGCAGTGAACAGAGAACAAATTTGTGGAGAGAAAACAGAGAACATGGCTTGATACAGCTTGATCTGCAATTTAAGCAGGACGTAGTACAACCACCGTTCTCAATTTAAGCAGGGCATAGTACAGAGGCAACCAAAAACACATCCACCCATGGATCTAACAGTTAACCATGCAGCAGCTTAAGATCACACACACACACACACACACATGCATAAATATGGCATGTAAACAACAAGTACACACATATATGCAGCAACTTGGCAAGCACGTATAGCAGTAGTACACACGCACACACTTCTTCATGCATATGCATACACCTCATGTATTATGTATGTAGGGAGAGATTCATGGAGGGTTGTTGGAGGTTGGGAGCAGAGTTCAGAGGCCACCGTAGCGGACGTCGGAGAGCTTGGACTTGAGCCACTTGAAGCTGCCGCGGACGGAGGACTTGAGCCTGGCCTGCGACGCGAACACGTTGTACGACGCCACCCGCCGCCGCCGCTTCACCTCCGGGTCGTCGCCGGCGCTGGGCCCGTTGAAGCTGTACGACTTGACCGTCGAGCTACCGCCGCCGCCGCCGCGCCCCACGTCCTCGTAGTCGTACCCGCCGCCGCACCCGTAGTACGCCGACGAGTGCTCGTGCGGCACCGATCTGCACTTCTCCATCGGCGATCGAGGTTGTTGTTGATGAGGGAGGGTGTAGAGTGTGAGAGGAAAGCTGGATGTTGAAACTGGTAGTGGTGTTATAATTGAGCTAGCTGATCGGAGTGGCTCGCTCAAGCTTGCTTTATTAATTAGCTAGGTGATTGTGCACGAAGCACCTTGCGTTTTGTGGCTATCCAAAAGCAGGTCCTCTGGGCCATCTTTCCTGACCACTAAAGCAGAAATGCATGATGGACTCCTGCTTTTTAATCACGAATGATTTGTCTGGTCCTTTTTACCTCTCTTTTGATTTCGGAGACCAGAAAGGATAGACTGATGTTTTCTATTCCGAAACGATGTGTCATATACTTCCTCCGTTCCAAATTAGTTGTCTTCTATTTGTCAAAAAGTGGATGTATATAGACATGTTATAAGTATAGATACATCCACTTTTTGGCAAATGGAAGACAACTAATTTGGAACGGAGGGAGTAGATCTTAGTACTATCCTTTTTATTTTTCTTATGAGATATAATAATAGATTGTTGTGTTCTATTCGAAAATGATACGGCATATACGACATGTCCTCAAATTACCGTGGTTTGTCACTCTCATGTGTTTGCCAACAATACTAAGTTTCATTATCTTAATTTGATTATGTATTTGTTGTTATGTGCCTTCTTTGATTGGTAGTACTCCTATGTAAAATTTTGAGGATCAAAATTCTTAAAACTTTTTCAGTTGATCATTGTTTGATTTGCAGGATTGTGTCGCGTAGGACTTTTTCGTAATCTTCAATTGCAATTTACTTAATAGGAAGAATTGTTGGGAATATGCCCTAGAGGCAATAATAAAATGGTTTATTAGCATATTCATGTTTATGATAATAGTTTATTATCCATGCTATAATTGTATTAATTGGAAACATAATACATGTCTGGAATATAAACACCAGGTGTCCCTAGTAAGCCTCTACCGGACTAGTTCGTTAGTCAAGAGATGGTTAGAGTTTCCTAACCATGGACTTGTTATAGTCACTTGATAACGGAGTCATATCATTAGGAGTAATGATGTGATGGACAAGACCCAAATAATAAAGAGTTGCAATTGATCGTGTCACAACAGTTTTATTGCCAACACTTTTAGTATGCCAAGTATAGTTTCCTTAGACCATGAGATTATGTCACTCCCGTTACCGGAGGAGTACTTTGTGGACATCAAACGTCACTTCGTAACTGGGTGATTATAAAGGTGGCTTTCAGGTATCTCCGATGGTATTTGTTGGGTGACATGAATCAAGACTGGGATTTGTCCTTCATTGTGACGGAAAAGATATCTCTGGGCCCTCTCGGTAATATAGCATCAAGAAAGGTTGCAACCATGTGATTAAGTGTTAATCACGGAGATCCTATATTATGGACGAGTAAAGAGAATTTGCCAGGGTACCGAGATGAAACTAGATATGGGGATATCGACGATCGAATCTCGGCAAATTAAATATCGGTGAGACAAAGGGAATCGTATATGAGATTAAGAATCTCCGGCATCGTGGTTCAATCGATAAAGAACTTCGTTGAATATGTAGGAGTCAATATGGGCATCCCGGTCCCGCTATTGATTATTGATATGATCATGTCTGCATGTTCTCGAACCCGTAGGGTCACACACTTAACGCTCCGATGTAGCTAGGGTTAGCGATGAGATATTTTGATGGAATGATCGAATGGTGATTCGGAGTCTCGGATAGGATCCCGGACATCACGAGGAGTTCCGGAGTGGTCCGGAGAATAAGATTCATATAAGGAAAGTGGTTTCCGGAGGTATCGGAAAAGTTCCGGGATTTTCTGGAAGAGTTCCGGAATATTCTAGAAGGTTTTAGAGGAGTCTAGAAGTGGGGCCCATAGGAGTATGGGGTCCATGTGGGATAAAGTGGTGGTGGACTGGCCCAGGGCCAGCCGCACCACCCAGCCCCAAGGGGCCCATGCGGCAAGGGCTTTAGGCCCATGTGGGGAGGGGGCAGCCAAAACCCTAAGGGGTGACTTGGGGGCTACTCCTCCCCAGCCGCCGGCCCTAGGAAGGGATGGGGCGCACCCCCCTGGCCTCCTATATAAGGAGGGGCAAGGGGAGGGGTGCGCTACCCCTTTGTGCTCCCCCCCGGTGCCCTAGCCGCCACCCCCTTCCTCCATCTCCACCTCTCCTGCGCCACCCCTCTCCCGGAGGGCTGCCGCCACCACCACCTCCATGGCCTAGCCGCATCACCTAGTGNCACCTCCACCACTTGCGCCACCCCTCCCGGAGGGCTGCCGCGAGACACACCTCCTCTCTTGCTGCACCACCCCTAGCCGTAGGGCTGCTGCACCATGCCCTCCTCTCCCTCTCCTCTTGCTTGGCTTGGCGAAGCCCTGCTCGTGGAGACTACACCATCAACGCCACCACAACCGTCGTGGTGCCGAGATCCATCTAGCCATCTCCACCTTGCTTGCGGGATCAAGAAGGCGGAGATCTACATCGAGCCGTACGTGTGGATACCGCGGAGGTGCTACCCCTTGTGGCACTTCGTCGGATTGGACTTCGAGGAAATACATCTCCTCGCGACTAGATGAGTCTAGTTGCGGGGATCGACTAGCCAACCCCTGCACCGACAAAACGCGTTTGTTGATCTTCAAGGGTAAGAGATTGGATCTCATCTTCGCTACCTCCATCTAGTAGGTCTAGATCCTTGGGTTTATTCCGCTTGCTGCGTAGGAAAATTTTTGTTTTCTATGCTGCGACCCCTTCAGTGGTATCAGAGCCTAGATCTATTCGTAGATGTTGGTGCGATTAGAACACAAGTGTTGTGGGCGTTGATATTTTATGTTGCTACCTTCTCGCGTGCACTTTGCGTCTTTGCGGTATTGTGAGATGAAGCGGCCCGGACCAACCTTACTCGTCCACGCACGAGAGACCGGTTCCACGACTGACATGCAACTTGTTTTGCATAAGTGGCTGGCGGGTGTCTGTTTCTCTTGCCTTAGTGAAGATGCAATTTTCAATGGAAGGCCTTTCAAAAGGATGAGTAAATAAGCAACTACTATATCACCGTTGTGGTTTTGCGTAGATTAGAACGGTTCTATCTCGTTGACCCAAGCCACGTAAAAATTGCATAAACAAAGTAGAGGACGTCTAACTTGTTTTTGCAGGGGGGGGTCATGTGATGTGGTATGGCCAATATGTGATTTGTGATAATGTATGCAATGATCATGTTTGTAATCTTTCACGACTTGCATGTCGTTGAGTACGGCAACCGGCAGGAGCCTTATGGTTGTCTTTTATTTTATGTGACCTGCGTGTCAATGAATCACCATGTAATTGCTTTACTTTATTGCTAAGAGTAGCATTAGTTGTAGTTGCAATAGTTGGTGGACAACCATGCTGATGGCGCCACAATGATGGAGATCATGCCGGTGATGGAGATCATGCCGGTGCTTTGGAGATGGAGATCAAAAGCACAAGAAGAAAGGCCATATCATATCACAATTATGAATTGCATGTGATGTTAATCCTTTTTATGCACCTTATTGTTATGCTTAGATGTGATCGCGACGGTAGCATGATAAGGTGATCTCTCATGTTAATATCAAGATGTGTTCTCCCCTAGTATGCACCGTTGCCAAAGATCTTCGTTTCGAAGCACCACGTGATGATCGGGTGTGATAGATTCTACGTTCACATACAACGGGTGTAAGCCAGATTTACACACGCGAAAATACTACGGTTTCCTTGACGAGCCTAGCATGTACAGACATGGCCTCGGAACACAAGAACCGAAAGGTTAAACACGAGTCATATGGATGATATGATCAACATGGTGATGTTCACCATTGAAGCTACATCATCTCACGTGATGATCGGTTGTGGTGTAGTGGATTTGGATCGTGTGTCACTAAACAACCAGAGAGATGTTGAGTTTAGTGGGAGTTCATTAAGATGAACTAAAATTATCATAAACAAAAGTCCAGATGTCTTTGCAAAAATCCTTGTAGATCATGGTTGACTACGGTAGTTCGTTGCTGAAAAACTGCGTCTCGATGGGTCAAATTTGTTGAGTAGTACCTGCGTCCTGAAAGAAGTCCTACACACCAATGATGAGCTCTACATGTTAGAAGAACCTATAGGAGATAAACCCAAATATTTCTGCAAGCGATGAAGAGTACATGGAGTGGTTTTGAACCACCTACTTGAAAGTCAAGTGGATGATGTGCACCTTCATGAATTCTGACCTAGGTAGACAATTCAAGAACTTGACTGCAATGGAGATTGTTGGTGAGTTGAAAAATAGTTTTTCAGCGCAAGTTAGAATTGTAAGGTTTGAATGTCTGAACGGTTTTCTTTCACTCAAGATGGAAGAGAACACTTGCTTGGAACAACACCTGAGGATAATGCATGAGATACATCATCGTCTAGTGCTTGTTTGGAACCACGAGATGAATGACGGTTTCGCGATAGATGGGGTGATACGCTAGCTTCTCCCCAGCTTCAAGAATTGTGTCGGAGACTAGGTCATGGGAAGGGATTTGATCACTTTCTATGAGTTTGTGTCTCGGCTGCGTCATGTCAAAGTGGAACCCATAGCAAGAGAAGTTGGCAATGCAGAAAGTATATATTGATATACATGTTATAAGTGTTTAAGTCCAAATTGCAATTGTGGCGGTTCCGATAAGTATTTGATACTCATTCTGTTTTATGAAAACAGAACCTGCTGCTTGAGATTTGCATAAAGGATATGGGAAGACGTTGCGGAATGGCGGCAATCAAGGAGTTGATGCTGGCAACGATCTGTCTCTACATTTATCATTTGGATTAGAGGATTTGAATAAGTTTTGTAATCGAATTAAGTGTGATTTTAATTAGTGTGTCTTGCTCATGTGAGACGGTTATTCATGTCAAAGACAATGGTTGTTCTATTTTCATGAGTGATCCTTTTTGGAAATCACAAGTTTCGATTATAAGTGTGTTATTCTTATTATAATCTAGATGATAAATTGGTTGAACATTTATAAAATATGTGACATACTAAAATATCCAAAACTTAATAATGACAATTGTTTTAGTCGTGCTAAATATTGAATAAACATTTTGATGTTTTATCAATGCGCCTTATTGTAAGGAGTGTGACTAAAATGCCACCCTTTGGAAGAGTGCCATGAATTGCCGAAAATAAACACAAGTGTTGGTTGTATTTTCAGCAAATGTTAGATGTCATTATTTTGTGTACTCCATCATAAATGATTAAATAGGTGTATTTATTCGAGTTATGATATTTGATGAGATCAAATAAAATTTCTGGAGTTTAGGATATTAAGTTAACAAGAAAATTGAGTCTTTATGATTTGATCAAAAGAGACAAAATATTTGAGTTATATGTTAGTATGCGGACTTGTGAGAAGTGTTATCACAAATTACAATGTTTAGAATATTTCAAAGGAGTTTGATATGTCCTAAGATATTGTAATCACACACTATTTGATATTGTGTGGTCTCAAAGAAGGGTTTTATTTCGGGGGTTTGATAATAGCATTTAGATTTATTTTGATAAACACTCTGTTTAGAAATAAGGATCTATTTAATGATTCGCATAAACATTTTTCATATGAGTTATGAGAAAAGGTGGTTTCATTAATTATGAGATAATTAGAGACTATTGCGAATAATGTTGTAGTATATTCATAAGTATGACTATGAATGTGATTCCACAATATGAGACTAAAAGGGGCAAACCAATTTGTTGGTTGTGCTAAGTGTTTTAGTGGATTTATCGTGAAAAGGTTTCATTGATAAAAGAATTGATGGAATGGAAAAGCTAAAACCTTGCTTGTTTATGTATCAAGTGGCACATATGTAAAGTGCTATGTTGGTTAAAACTTGACACATAAAGGAATTGATGATGGTGATCATTGAATTTCGGTTTAGCTTGTCTAAAGAAAAGTAGGATTCAAGAATATAAAGTTTTGTCAGGTTACAAAATAATATTCATGATTTACTTGTCATGTTTCAGAAACAAGACATACCTACGAAACTACAAAGAAGAAATAGAAACTTTAAATACGAAAATGACTAAGAGTCATCCTGTGTTAAGTTTAAATCACAAAGTAATTGTTGCTTGATTTTGTGAAAGTGATGTTTCACATATTTATTCCTCAAAAGGTGTTTTGTAGCAAATAAATAAAACTTAAAGCTAGTAGAGTACTGGCGTTTCGTATAAAGAGTTCTCGATATTAATAGTTAATTAAGAATTTTGGAGGTGTCCAAAATATCGAGAAAATACACGAGTGTGATCTAATTAAAATATGTGGTGACATATATTAAGTTAGAGCAGAAACTATTTTCCAAGATCAAAATATGTGATGACATATGTTTGAGTGGGAGCTAGTTAAAAACATGGTCAAATATAATGATAACATATTTCTGAGTGGGAGCCAAAGTGGTTTCACAATTTAATATGTGTATGGTGTATATTTGAGTGGGAGTTTACAACATCTTGTTTGAGTGAAATGGAGATTTCATAAATGTTGTAAATGAGTCAGGAACCAACGTATAACTTGTGAAGTTAGTTTGAAACGTCAAATATCCATGGAGATGGATGTATCTATGGAGGATAGATATGTTTGATAAGCATTATGTCAGGATGTTTAACCTAAGTAAGATTTTGAAGGAGTTCAAAATAAAACAAGAGAAGAAAGGTTCATCTGCTTGTGAAAAATAGGTGAAACATTGAGTTGATAACTCAGTACAAAATGATGGTTGGAGGATATGTTAGAATTCGCTATGAATTGTTCATAGGTCTAAAACATATAAGAACCATGTGTTTGTATTTGACGATATGTGACCCAAGTTCTTGGTTAGAAGAACATGTTAAATGAGGAGTCATTTTTCATGGAGTTGAGATAATAGAATCTAGAGATTGGTAGACTTGGTTGAAGTCATAAAACCAAACTAGATTGGGGATCTCATGATAGCAGAAGCGCAGCGAAAGCATGACCGAAAATATCGAAGTGACATGATTGCACTGTCGATTTGTGAGTCTACAACATATAGGAGTATATGATTAATTCAAGGATTAAAAGATATAATATTTTGGTTTGAGAAATTTTGTTTCAAGACTGAGTGAGTTCCGGGTGCACATGCTATGTGAAAGTCCTCTTGACTGATCATACGTCATGTAGGCATAAAAGGGAAATGAAAATCTCACTCTCTAACCAAATATATTATATTCATCATGTGATGATGTGAATTATCATGTGATGATAATGGGTTTATCATGAGATGATAAAGTAATGTCAAATTAGGTGACATTGACGTTTTGCAAAGAACATAAAGAACTGTATAGTACAGAACACGGACATAACCTCTTCCACGAGCAAACATGATCAGCACTGAGACTCCATGAGTGTTAGACACCATGAGTGTTGGATCGAGAAAATGTAAACTAGATTATTGACTCTAGTGCAAGTGGGAGACTGTTGGGAATATGCCCTAGAGGCAATAATAAAATGGTTTATTAGCATATTCATGTTTATGATAATAGTTTATTCTCCATGCTATAATTGTATTAATTGGAAACATAATACATGTGTGGAATATAAACAAACAGGTGTCCCTAGTAAGCCTCTACCGGACTAGTTCGTTAGTCAAGAGATGGTTAGAGTTTCTTAACCATGGACTTGTTATAGTCACTTGATAACGGAGTCATATCATTAGGAGTAATGATGTGATGGACAAGACCCAAATAATAAAGAGTTGCAATTGATCGTGTCACAACAGTTTTATTGCCAACACTTTTAGCATGCCAAGTATAGTTTCCTTAGACCATGAGATTGTGTCACTCCCGTTTACCGGAGGAGTACTTTGTGGACATCAAACGTCACTTCGTAACTGGGTGATTATAAAGGTGGCTTTCAGGTATCTCCGATGGTATTTGTTGGGTGACATGAATCAAGACTGGGATTTGTCCTTCCTTGTGACGGAAAAGATATCTCTGGGCCCTCTCGGTAATATAGCATCAGAAAGGTTGCAACCATGTGATTAAGTGTTAATCACGGAGATCCTATATTATGGACGAGTAAAGAGAATTTGCCAGGTAACGAGATAGAACTAGATATGGAGATATCGACGATCAAATCTCGGGCAAATTAAATATCGGTGAGACAAAGGGAATCGTATATGAGATTAAGAATCTCCGGCATCGTGGTTCAATCGATAAAGAACTTCGTTGAATATGTAGGAGTCAATATGGGCATCCCGGTCCCGCTGTTGATTATTGATATGATCATGTCTGCATGTTCTCGAACTCGTAGGGTCACACACTTAACGCTCCGATGTAGCTAGGGTTAGCGATGAGATATTTTGATGGAATGAACGAATGGTGATTCGGAGTCTCGGATAGGATCCCGGACATCACGAGGAGTTCCGGAGTGGTCCGGAGAATAAGATTCATATAAGGAAAGTGGTTTCCGGAGGTATCGGAAAAGTTCCGGGATTTTCTGGAAGGGTTCCGGAATATTCTAGAAGGTTCTAGAGGAGTCTAGAAGTGGGGCCCATAGGAGTATGGGGCCCACATGGGATAAAAGGGTGATGGGCTGGCCTAGGGCCAGCCGCACCACCCAGCCCCAAGGGGCCCATGCGTGAGGCCCAAGAGGGAAAGGGGCCGGCCACCAAAACCCTAACCCTAGGGCGGCTGGCTTGGGGGCCAAGCCACCCCAGCCGCCGGCCCTAGGAAGGGATGGGGCGCACCCCCCTGGCCTCCTATATAAGGAGGGCAAGGGGAGGGGTGCGGCAGACTTGTGCCTCTCCCTTGCTGCCCTAGCCGCCCCCCTCTTCTCCCTCCACCTCCACCACTTGCGCCACCCCTCCCGGAGGGCTGCCGCGAGACACACCTCCTCTCTTGCTGCACCACCCCTAGCCGTAGGGCTGCTGCACCATGCCCTCCTCTCCCTCTCCTCTTGCTTGGCTTGGCGAAGCCCTGCTCATGGAGACTACACCATCAACGCCACCACAACCGTCGTGGTGCCGAGATCCATCTAGCCATCTCCACCTTGCTTGCGGGATCAAGAAGGCGGAGATCTACATCGAGCCGTACGTGTGGATACCGCGGAGGTGCTACCCCTTGTGGCACTTCGTCGGATTGGACTTCGAGGAAATACATCTCCTCGCGACTAGATGAGTCTAGTTGCGGGGATCGACTAGCCAACCCCTGCACCGACAAAACGCGTTTGTTGATCTTCAAGGGTAAGAGATTGGATCTCATCTTCGCTACCTCCATCTAGTAGGTCTAGATCCTTGGGGTTTATTCCGCTTGCTGCGTAGGAAAATTTTTGTTTTCTATGCTGCGACCCCTTCNTATCAGAGCCTAGATCTATTCGTAGATGTTGGTGCGATTAGAACACAAGTGTTGTGGGCGTTGATATTTTATGTTGCTACCTTCTCGCGTGCACTTTGCGTCTTTGCGGTATTGTGAGATGAAGCGGCCCGGACCAACCTTACTCGTCCACGCACGAGAGACCGGTTCCACGACTGACATGCAACTTGTTTTGCATAAGTGGCTGGCGGGTGTCTGTTTCTCTTGCTTTAGTGAAGATGCAATTTTCAATGGAAGGCCTTTCAAAAGGATGAGTAAATAAGCAACTACTATATCACCGTTGTGGTTTTGCGTAGATTAGAACGGTTCTATCTCGTTGACCCAAGCCACGTAAAAATTGCATAAACAAAGTAGAGGACGTCTAACTTGTTTTTGCAGAGGGGGTCATGTGATGTGGTATGGCCAATATGTGATTTGTGATAATGTATGCAATGATCATGTTTGTAATCTTTCGCGACTTGCATGTCGTCGAGTACGGCAACCGGCAGGAGCCATATGGTTGTCTTTTATTTTATGTGACCTGCGTGTCATTGAATCACCATGTAATTGCTTTACTTTATTGCTAAGAGTAGCATTAGTTGTAGTTGCAATAGTTGGTGGACAACCATGGTGATGGCGCCACGATGATGGAGATCATGCCGGTGATGGAGATCATGCCGGTGCTTTGGAGATGGAGATCAAAAGCACAAGAAGAAAGGCCATATCATATCACAATTATGAATTGCATGTGATGTTAATCCTTTTATGCACCTTATTGTTATGCTTAGATGTGATCGCGACGGTAGCATGATAAGGTGATCTCTCATGTTAATATCAAGATGTGTTCTCCCTAGTATGCACCGTTGCCAAAGTCTTCGTTTCGAAGCACCACGTGATGATCGGGTGTGATAGATTCAACGTTCACATACAACGGGTGTAAGCCAGATTTACACACGCGGAAATACTACGGTTTCCTTGACGAGCCTAGCATGTACAGACATGGCCTCGGAACACAAGAACCGAAAGGTAAACACGAGTCATATGGATGATATGATCAACATGGTGATGTTCACCATTGAAGCTACATCATCTCACGTGATGATCGGTTGTGGTGTAGTGGATTTGGATCGTGTGTCACTAAACAACCAGAGAGATGTTGAGTTTAGTGGGAGTTCATTAAGATGAACTAAAATTATCATAAACAAAAGTCCAGATGTCTTTGCAAAAATCCTTGTAGATCATGGTCGACTACGGTAGTCTGTTCGTTGCTGAAAACTGCGTCTCGATGGGTNAAGGCCATATCATATCACAATTATGAATTGCATGTGATGTTAATCCTTTTATGCACCTTATTGTTAGGCTTAGATGTGATCGCGACGGTAGTATGATAAGGTGATCTCTCATGTTAATATCAAATGTGTTCTTCCCTAGGTTTGCACCGTTGCCAAAGTTCTTCGTTTCGAGCACCACGTGATGATCGGGTTTGATAGATTCAAACGTTCACATACAACGGGTTAGCCAGATTGTATCACACGCGGAAATACACGGTTTCCTTGACGAGCTAGCAGGTACAGACATGGCCTCGGAACACAAGAGCCGAAAGGTCTAAAACACCGAGTACATATGGATGATATGATCTACATGGTGATTGTCACCATTGAAGCTACATCATCTCACGGGATGATCGGTGTGGTGTAGTGGATTTGGATCGTGTGTCACTAAACAACCCGCGAGATTTGAGTTTAGTGGGAGTTTCATTAAGATGAACTGAAATATCATAAACAAAAGTCCAGATGTCTTTGCAAAAATCCTTGTAGATCATGGCCGACTACGGTAGTCAGTTCGTTGCTGAAAAACTGCGTCTCGATGGGTCAATTTTGTTAAGTGGTACCTGCGTTTGAAAGAAGTCCTACACACCAATGCTCAGCTCTACGTGCTAGAAGAACCAATAGGAGATAAACCTAAATATTTCTGCAAGCGATGAAGAGTACATGGAGTGGTTTTGAACCACCTACTTGAAAGTCAAGTGGATGATGTGCACCTTCATGAATTCTGACCTAAGTAGACAATTCAAGAACTTGACTTGCAATGGAGATTGTTGATGAGCTGAAAAATAGTTTTTCAGCACAAGTTAGAATTGTAAGGTTCGAATGTCTGAAACGGTTTTCTTTCACTCAAGATGGAAGAGAACACTTGCTTGGAACAACACCTGAGGATAATGCATGAGATACATCATCGTCTAGTGCTTGTTTGGAACCACGAGATGAATGACGGTTTCGCGATAGATGGGGGTGATACGCTAGCTTCTCCCCAGCTTCAAGAATTATGTCGGAGACTAGGTCATGGGAAGGGATTTGATCACTTTCTGTGAGTTTGTGTCTCGGCTGCGTCATGTCAAAGTGGAACCCATAGCAAGAGAAGTTGACAATGCAGAAAGTATATATTGATATACAAGTTATAAGTGTTTAAGTCCAAATTGCAATTGTGGCGGTTCCGATAAGTATTTGATACTCATTCTGTTTTATGAAAACAGAACCTGCTGCTTGAGATTTGCATAAAGGATATGGGAAGACGTTGCAGAATAGTGGCAATCAAGGAGTTGATGCTGGCAACGATCTGTCTCTACATTTATCGTTTTGATTAAAGGATTTGAATAAGTTTTGTAATCGAATTAAGTGTGATTTTGATTAGTGTGTCTTGCTTATGTGAGACGGTTATTCATGTTAAAGACAATGGTTGTTCTTTTTTCATGAGTGATCCTTTTTGGAAATCACAAGTTTCGATTATAAGTGTATTATTCTTATTATAATCTAAATGATAAATTGGTTGAACATTTATAAAATAAGAGACATACTAAAATATCCAAAAGTTAATAATGACAATTGTTTTAGTCGTGCTGAATATTGAATAAACATTTTGATGTTTTATCAATGCGCCTTATTGTAAGGAGTATGACTAAAATGCCACCTTTTGGAAGAGTGCCATGAATTGCCGAAAATAAACACAAGTGTTGGTTGTATTTTCAGCAAATGTTAAATGTCATTATTTTGTGTACTCCATCATAATGAAATGATTAAATAGGTGTATTTATTCGAGTTATGATATTTGATGAGATCAAATAAATTTCTGGAGTTTAGGATATTAAGTTAACAAGAAAATTGAGTCTTTATGATTTGATCAAAAGAGACAAAATATTTGAGTTATATGTTAGTATGTGGACTTGTGACAAGTGTTATCACAAATTACAATGTTTAGAATATTTCAAAGGAGTTTGATATGTCCTAAGATATTGTAATCACACACTATTTGATATTGTGTGGTCTCAAAGAAGGGTTTTATTTCGGGGGTTTCATAATAGCATTTAGATTTATTTGATAAACACTCTGTTTAGAAATAAGGATCTATTTAATGATTTGCATTTCGCATATGAGTTATGTGAAACAGTGGTTTCATTAATTATGAGATAATTAGAAACTATTGCAAATAAAGTTTGTAGTATATTCATATGTGACTATGAATAGAGATTCCACAATGAGAGACTAAAAGGGACAAATCAATTGTTGATTGTGTTAAATGTTTTAGTGGATTTATCGTGAAAAGGTTTCATTGATAAAAGAATTGCTGGAATAAATGAAAAGCTAAAACCTTGCTTGTTTATGTATCAAGTGGCACATATGTAAAGTGCTATGTTGGTTAAAACTTGACACATAAAGGAATTAATGATGGTGATCATTGAATTTCGGTTTAGCTTGTCTAAAGAAAAGTAGGATTCAAGAATATGGTATTTTGTCAGGTTACAAAATAATATTCATGATTTACTTGTCATGTTTCAGAAACAAGACATACCTACGAAACTACAAAGAAGAAATAGAAGCCTTAAATACGAAAGTGACTAAGAGTCATTCGATGTTAAGTTTAAATCACAAAGTAATTGTTGCTTGATTTGTGAAAGTGATGTTTCACATATTTATTCCTCAAAAGGTGTTTTGTAGAGAATAAATAAAACTTAAAGCTAGTAGAGTACTAGCGTTTCGTATAAAGAGTTCTCGATATTAATAGTTAATTAAGAATTTTGGAGGTGTCCAAAATATCGAGAAATTACACGAGTGTGATCTAATTAAGATATGTGGCGACATATATTAAGTCAGAGCAGAAACTATTTTCCAAGATCAAAATATGTGGAGACATATGTTTGAGTGGGAGCTAGCTAATCATGGTCAAATATAATATAACATATTTCTGAGTGGGAGCCAAAGTGGTTTCACAATTTAATATGTGTATGGTGTATATTTGAGTGGGAGTTTACAACATCTTGTTTGTGTGAAATGGAGATTTCATAAATGTTGTAAATAAGTCAGGAACCAACGTATAACTTATGAAGTTAGTTTGAACGTCAAATATCCATGGAGATGGATGTATCTATGGAGGATAGATATGTTTGATAAAGCATTATGTCAGGATGTTTAACCTAAGTAAGATTTTGAAGGAGTTCAAATAAAACAAGAGAAGAAAGGTTCATCTGCTTGTGAGAAATAGGTGAAACATTGAGTTGATAACTCAGTACAAAATGATGGTTGGAGGATATGTTAGAATTCGCTATGAATCGTTCATAGGACTAAACATATAAGAACCATGTGTTTGTATTTGACAATATGTGACCCAAGTTCTTGGTTAGAAGAACATGTTAAATGAGGAGTCATTTTTCTATGGAGTTGAGATAATAGAATCTAGAGATTGGTAGACTTGGTTGAAGTCATAAAACCAAACTAGATTGGGGATCTCATGATAGCAGAAGCGCAGCGAAAGCATGATCGGAAATATCGAAGTGACATGATTGCACTGTCGATTTGTGAGTCTACAACATATAGGAGTATATGATTAATTCAAGGATTAAAAGATATAATATTATGGTTTGAGAAATTTTGTTTCAAGACTGAGTGAGTTCCGGGTGCACATGCTATGTGAAAGTTCTCTTGACTGATCATACGTCATGTAGGCATAAAAGGGAAACGAAAATCTCACTCTCTAACCAAATATATTATATTCATCATGTGATGATGTGAATTATCATGTGATGATAATAGGTTTATCATGAGATGATAAAGTAATGTCAAATTAGGTGACATTGACGTTTTGCAAAGAACATAAAGAACTGTATAGTACAGAGCACGGACAGAACCTCTTCCACGAGCAAACATGATCAGCACTGAGACTCCATGAGTGTTAGACACCATGAGTGTTGGATCGAGAAAATGTAAACTAGATTATTGACTCTAGTGCAAGTGGGAGACTGTTGGGAATATGCCCTAGAGGCAATAATAAAATGGTTTATTAGCATATTCATGTTTATGATAATAGTTTATTATCCATGCTATAATTGTATTAACCGGAAACATAATACATGTGTGGAATATAAACAACAGGTGTCCCTAGTAAGCCTCTACCGGACTAGTTCGTTAGTCAAGAGATGGTTAGAGTTTCCTAACCATGGACTTGTTACAGTCACTTGATAACGGAGTCATATCATTAGGAGTAATGATGTGATGGACAAGACCCAAATAATAAAGAGTTGCAATTGATCGTGTCACAACAGTTTCATTGCCAACACTTTTAGTATGCCAAGTATAGTTTCCTTAGACCATGAGATTATGTCACTCCCGTTTACCGGAGGAATGCTTTGTGGACATCAAACGTCACTTCGTAACTGGGTGATTATAAAGGTGGCTTTCAGGTATCTCCGATGGTATTTGTTGGGTGACATGAATCAAGACTGGGATTTGTCCTTCCTTGTGACGGAAAAGATATCTCTGGGCCCTCTCGGTAATATAGCATCAGAAAGGTTGCAACCATGTGATTAAGTGGTAATCACGGTGATCCTATATTATGGACGAGTAAAGAGAATTTGCCAGGTAACGAGATAGAACTAGATATGGAGATATCGACGATCAAATCTCGGGCAAATTAAATATCGGTGAGACAAAGGGAATCGTATATGAGATTAAGAATCTCCGGCATCGTGGTTCAATCGATAAAGAACTTCGTTGAATATGTGGGAGTCAATATGGGCATCCCGGTCCCGCTATTGATTATTGATATGATCATGTCTGCATGTTCTCGAACCCGTAGGGTCACACACTTAAAGCTTCGATGTAGCTAGGGCTTGAGATTTTTGATGGTATGAACGAATGGTGATTCGGAGTCTCGGATGGGATCCTAGACATCACGAGGAGATCCGGAAGAGTCCGGAGAATAAGATTCATATAAGGAAAGTGGTTTCCGGAGGTATCGGAAAAGTTCCGAAATATTCCGGTAGGGTACCGGAAAGTTCTAGAAGGTTCCGGAAAGGTTCCGGAGGGCCCCACCTTGGGGGCCACGAACCTAAGAGGGCTCACATGGACCAAGGGGGCGTGGTGCAGCCCACATGGGCTGGCCGCACCAGCCCTCCAAGGCCCATGCGGCAAAGGCAAAGGTGGGGGCAGCCCTAACCCTAATTTAGGCGCCTTGGGGGGCAAGTTCCCTCCCTTGGCCGGCCCTAGATGGGATTGGGGCGCCCCCCACAGCCCCCTCACGCCTATATAAGGAGGAGGGGAGGGCTGGGGCGCAGCCCCTTGAACCCTAGAGGTTTCCTCCTCCCTGGCCGCCGCCTCCTCCTTAGATCCACCTCTTGCCGTGCCACCTCTCCCCGGAGGGCTGCCGCGCCATGCTCCTCCACCTCCACCTTGGCGCACCACCTCACCTTGCTAGGGTTGCTGCGCCATGGTCCTCTCCTCCTCGTGCTTGGCTAGGCGTAGCCATGCTCGTGGAGATCTACATCATCAACGCCACCACAACCGTCGTGGTGCCGAGATCCATCTTGCCATCTCCACCTTGCTTGCGGGATCAAGAAGGCGGAGATCTACATCGAGCCGTACGTGTGGATACCGCGGAGGTGCTGCCCCTTGTGGCACTTCATCGAATTGGACTTCGAGGAAATACATCTCCTCGCGACTAGATGAGTCTAGTTGCGGGGATCGACTAGCCAACCCCTGCACCGACAAAACGCGTTTGTTGACCTTCAAGGGTAAGAGATTGGATCTCATCTTCGCTACCTCCATCTAGTAGATCTAGATCCTTGGGGTTTATTCCGCTTGTTGCGTAGGAAAATTTTTGTTTTCTATGCTGCGACCCCTTCAGTTGCTCTCTACGCAGCAGTCCACGCGTTCTCCCTCGGCGCGGAAGATCTTCAAGGAGAGCGTCGCGTCCCCGTCATACTCGAACGCCAAGTACTGCCCCCGGGTTAGGTGGCGGGAGCGCGTGAATGCCTTCCATCCCCGACCTAGGAGCATCAAGTCATCGACGGTGTACTCCACTTCGACCCAGGAGGGGCCATTGGGGCAGCCGTCCACCTGCAACCAGAAGCCGGTGGGCCGGCCGTCGTCCGAGTCCACCGCCGCCGCGAAGGAGTCCGGCAGATGGAGCCGGCTGCGCAGCCTGCTGTCCAGATCTATGACGAACTCGAATGGAGGGAAGCCGGAGTGGGTCGTACTCCGAGGGGGAGGGTCTGGAAAACCTCCAGCCCCACGGCCTCCACGACCACGGCTTCTGTGACCACGACCGCAGCCGCTGCCGCGACCGCGCCCCGCTCGACCTCGGAGGGCAGCTCTCCCACGGCTGCTGGTGGCCACCTCTGCCACCGCTGAGGAAGAACGGGGGCGTCCAGCTCCTCTCCCGTCTCTCACCATCGATGCACTCAGCTCTCCTGAGGTGTGGAGCTGGAAGAGGAACGAAGATGATTGAAGATTCGGGAAGGGCACCCCCGCCTTTAAAAAGGCTCAGCTGCGCCTTCAACGGCCGTCGCCTCGCCTTCTCTGTTTCCGCGAATCGAGGAGACAGGCGTAGTTACTCCCCCAAAGCGGATAATCCCAAGCTTCCGCTCCCTGACAAATGGGACAAGAGAGTCAAGGCAGGACGCCGGGGACCCACTTTGACTTTTTTGGTCATAGCCCCGGCGACAGAAGGACGTGCCCGCCGGGACAATGCCCGGGGGCTACTGTCGCAAGAGTGGAACACAGGGTTCCCCTGATGCGGTCAAAGTGGGTCCAATGCCAGTGGGCCCACCAGGAAGGCGAACCAAGCAAGGATCCAAAACTGGCAGATGGGCCCCCCATCTGTCCCATGGCATCCAGGCAAGGATGGCATTGACAACCACGACTAAGGGCTAGGGTACCTTCCGGGGTCACCCTCAACCCGGCAGATGACACGGAGGTCCCGGGGACCCGGACGCCCGGCAGGAGGCCAGGCTCATCCCCGGGATCCAGCCTCCGAGCGAGCGAAGAAGATAAGCTTGCCAGCTCCTGCTGAAAGCTCCTAGAAGACTTGGGCGCCAAGAAGATGGAGGCGTCGCGCGGGGGACACGGTCGGAAAATGTGTCAGCCTTTGTCCGCCCGCCCTGCAAAAGGTGGGCGACCGCACCTAACCCCCCTCAGAAGAATACTTGGACGAGAAGAGGCCACGTCGCCCCCTAAGAAGAACCCTGTCGGGGATATGGGACACGGGTACCCGCAAGGAGGATCAACGAGGCCCATCAGGAGGAAGCCCAGCAGGCCGACTCTAGTCAGATTAGGAAAAGGACTCAACTTTCCCACTTGTAATAGATTAGCCGAGTCCCAAGAGGACTCTACTTGTAAGCCGGCCTCCTCCACCTTTATAAGGAGGGGCAAGGCGCCCCAAGAGGGCACGACCTACACAACTTAGACAGACCCGACAGACCCAACACAACCAATAGAGGAGCCGCCTCATCGGCGACTTCCACCATGAGAGGAATAAGACCTAGCCACAAACAGCACGTAGGGGTATTACCGGATGATGTTTCCCGGGCCCCGAAGCTGTATAAATCTTGTCTCCCGTGTCGTTCGTCTACTAACCCACATCGACGATGCCCGCGCGTACATAGTCCCGTATCTTCACCGTCGGTTCACACCACGACATTTGGCGCCCACCGTGGGGCTAAGTGCGCGTGGATTCACAACTCGATGGGTCCAATCTTCATCAACTACGACGACGAGTTCATCACCGCATCGGTCAGCCAAGTCGGACGCATCAAATTCTTCATCAACAACGGCGACGAGCCGCCGCACCGAATCAGCACCCAGGAGCTCGACATCAAAATTGTCATCGTGTGTGCTGATCAAATTGAACGGATCAAGTACGCGAGCCGGCAGCAGTCTACACGCGGATGAACAATCGAAAGAGTTGCCAACATCGCCTATCGCAAGCTGTTCGACTTTGGATCGGACGCGCTGCTGAGTTTGAATCGGATAAGGCCTTAGCTGGGTATCACATGAGAAGGAAAGAAAGGAAGAAAAATCGTATACGACTTAGAAAAGGAAATACTTAATGCTATGGACTGGTTCATCTAAACTCGGAGTTCCAAGTCCTCATGGCGTCGTATCAAGTCAACTGGATCGAAGCCTCCTCCAACGGCAAGTGCAAGGAAGCAAAGAGCAAAGCCGGATCGTACTACGTCTCAATACAAAAGAAAAAAAAAGAAGGCAATTCAAAGTTTGCTTTGCTGCTACTCACGTGAGTCATTAAAAAAAAAAAAACAAGGCTGCACACGTAGCAACGCGTCAGAAGAAGGGACCGGGTATTGCAAGGACTCGGACGAGTTAAGAAAAAGAAGCCGGCCAGCTCCATCCAAGCTGATGATCGCCGACTCATCAATACAGAGCTAAGTTATCTTTATATTTTAGTTTATATTTTTATTTTGCAGTCAATTAAATTATATAAAGTCGGCCCCTTTAAGTTAATTCCGGGTTAATTCCGAGAGCTATATATCTGGCTTATGAAGAAATTGCAGAGATAATCCAGAAGATTACAAAGTAAGTTTTAAATAATGCAAGGGGGCTAATATAAGTTGAGTATCGTTGTTATCTCAGAAAATTTTAGGTGGCATATCAAATCAATTCTTGGAGGCTTAATATAGCCAAGTCTTAAAGTTGGGGTTTTTAAACCCGTCATGGATTTCTAAAAAGTCGAGCTCTCAAATAGCTCGCACCAAATTTATTTAAAGTCGGGCTATCCTTTGCTCGCAACGGATTTCTCAAAAGTCGAGCTATTGCTTGCACCGGATTTCTCAAAGTCGAGCTATCTATTGCTCGCAACAGATTTTTCAAAGTCGAGCTATCTATTGCTCGCAACGGATTTATCAAAGTCGAGATATCTAATGCTCGCAATATTGTAAGAAACAGCCCAGAGAGCTGAAAGTCCCACCAAGTCAGAATGAGCCCAGAGAGCTCCGAAATACCAATGAGCCCAGAGAGCTCCGAAATACCAACGAGCCCAGAGAGCTCCGAAATACCAACGAGCCCAGAGAGCTCCGCAATACCAACGAGCCCAGAGAGCTCCGCAATACCAAACGAGCCCAGAGAGCTCTGATTATTATGATCAAGGGGATAAAGCCGGCTTCTCTACAGTAAGAGTTTTGCCGAGACACCCAGTAAGTGCGTCTTTATTAACTTTGATCATTAGGTCCTTGGGGCTTGTCTTTCAGGAAAAAGCCAAGCTTTAGACTCATTGACCTGGCAAAGAGGCCAACTTATTTTTTAGTTTTATCTGGTAAGTCAGATGCATCCTGTACAACAAACTGGCTGCTAATTAGCAAAGACCGGGCAGGGCCTACTTATTCATCAGCATAAGACTAAAAAGGGTTATAAGAACCAAATCAATTTAAGCATCAATCAAGTTCACAAAGTTTTAGCTCCGAGTCGTCGCAGGCAAACGACCCGACACTTGGGGGCTACATGTTATCAGGCTTTCAGTTTAAGTCAAAAGGAATTCGGAGTTGGAAGCTCCAAGTTGTCGCAGGCCAACAACTCGGCGCTTGGGGGCTACTCACGGATCAGGTTTTTCTACAAGTTAAGCAGTAATCAAATTCCAAAAGTTTTTATCTCCAAGTTGTTGCAGGTTTACAACCCCGGCATTCGGAGACTAAATCATTTGAAAGTCATGAGTTATACATCAAGTAGTCCCGAGTCGTCGCAGGCAAACGACCCGGCACTCGGAGGCTACATCATCTGAAGTTATGAGTCATCAATACAAGCTCCAAGCTGTCACAAGTTAACAACTCGGCGCTTGGGGGCTATACATATACCGGTGTAAACAAGTTCGAGCAAAGTCATACAACTCGTGAAAAGGACTCGGAGAAAATTCCGACTCGCCATCAACAAGTCGCTCGGAGAAGTCGGCATCAACAAGTCGACAAGAGGAGTCGGCATCAACAAGTCGACAAGAGGAGTCGGCATCAACAAGTCGACAGGAGGAGTCGGCATTAACAAGTCGGCAGGAGAAGCCAGCATTAACAAGTCGACAGAAGAAGTCGTCAATGACAAGTCGGCAGGAGAAGCCGGCATCGACAAGTCGTCCGGAGAAGCCGGCATCGACAACTCGACCGGAGAAATCGACATCGATGACTCGACCGGAGAAGTCGACATCGACAACTCAGCAACGTCTACATCGACAACCCGGCAAATGCAGCGTCGGGTGCCGCGACATCATCGACATCTACAAGCCGGCAAAGAACCCGGCACAAACTCCGTGTCCCATTTCTTCAACAATTCAAGACCTTCCGCATGACTCTGCGAGTCATCCAAAAGCTCGGGGGCTACTGTCGGGGATATGGGACACGGGTACCCGCAAGGAGGATCAACGAGGCCCATCAGGAGGAAGCCCAGCAGGCCGACTCTAGTTAGATTAGGAAAAGGACTCAACTTTCCCACTTGTAATAGATTAGCCGAGTCCCAAGAGGACTCTACTTGTAAGCCGGCCTCCTCCACCTTTATAAGGAGGGGCAAGGCGCCCCAAGAGGGCACGACCTACACAACTTAGACAGACCCGACAGACCCAACACAACCAATAGAGGAGCCGCCTCATCGGCGACTTCCACCATGAGAGGAATAAGACCTAGCCACAAACAGCACGTAGGGGTATTACCGGATGATGTTTCCCGGGCCCCGAAGCTGTATAAATCTTGTCTCCCGTGTCGTTCGTCTACTAACCCACATCGACGATGCCCGCGCGTACATAGTCCCGTATCTTCACCGTCGGTTCACACCACGACAATCACCCTGTCTGACTCCCCTCTTACAATGAAATTTATTTCCAGGTACTCCATTGAGCAGAACAGAAGAAGACCCAGAACTAAGCACCTCTTTGACCCAGGACACCACAAGAGGAGGGAACCCCTTGCACTCCATAATTTGCAAAATGGCCTTATGCTCAATTGTATCAAAGGCCGCCTCAAAATCAATTTTCACAACCACCACCTTTCTCTTCGATTGTTTACAATGGAATATACTCAAAACACCATGCTAAGCAGTCCTGGATTGTCCTTGATTTAATGAAGCCATACTGGTTATCATGGATGCATTTGGAGATGATAGATTGAAACCTGTTTGCCACCAGTTTGGTGAGAAATTTTAGGGAAGTATTGGTCAAAGAAATAGGTCTGAAATCATTAACAGTTTCAGGAGACTGCTTCTTAGGAACCAGAGTGATAAAGGACCCATTAATATTCTCCAGAGAAATCTTCCCATCATGAAAGTCAGCACATAACTGCTTAAAATCACTCTGTATGACAGACCAGCATCTTTTGATAAACAGTCCAGTAAACCCATCAGGTCCAGGAGCTTTGTCAGGTTTGAGATGCTTTACTATTCCATCAATCTCCTCATCCGAAAAAACATCAGCAAGATTATCTAGACCAGGAACTACTGATAAGTACCTTGTAAGATCAACTTGATCATTAGTACTAAAAGAGACCCCCATCCTCCCTTTGAAACAATGCCAGAAAGCAGCAGCTTTATCTTGATGATCCTCCAAGATATTGCCATTGTTATCTATAATGGCGGGAATAACATGGTGCCTGTGCCTTTCAGTTGCTTTAGCATGGAAGAATTTAGTGTTCTCCCCTCCCAGCTTAACCCACCTTATTGTACATCTCTGTTTCCAATAATCAGATTGAATCTGCAACAGCTTCTTGATGTGTTCCTTTACAATATTCCTGAAGTTGAATTCTGGAGTACTCAATACTCTCAAATCCTCTAACAGATCAAAGAAGAAAATTACCATGTTACACTTATAAATAAGGATTTTGATATGAGACAAACTCTTTCCCCATCTCTTCAGCTCATATCTCAAGGATTTTAATTTTTCCGAAATAGTCCCCACTGAAGAGGCACATTTAGTAGGTCTATTCCACACTTCCTGAACCAGCTCAATAAATCCTGGCTGCTGCACCCAGTGATTTTCAAATCTGAAAATTTTGGCCTTTGGAATAGAGGTTGAAATTTTAACAACACAAGGCAGGTGATCAGAAGTAATTTTGGCCAGGGGAGAAACCATAGAATTTGGATAAGACAGAGTCCATTGGCAAGAGGTGAAAAACCAGTCCAACTGCACCAAAAGTGGGTCCTGCTGCATATTAGACCATGTGAAGGACCTGCCCTTAAGTGGAAGCTCAATTAATCCCAGATGGCTGATGACATCATTAAATAAAGGAATATCATTCAAGTCTGCTCCAGGTCTATTCCTGTTATCCTCTGACCTAATGAAATTGAAATCCCCCACAATTAGCCAGTTCTCTTGAATAGGAATATGTTGGCTATATAACCAGGAAACAAAGTTGTCCCTCTCAAATCGTTTACAAGGCCCATACACATTAATCAGTGTCCAGGTTTCAGAGTTATGCACTAAAGTGACATTAATTTAATGGCAGATCTGTGAACTTCAACCAGACTTCCATGGAACACAGAACTATTCCATAAAACAATTAAACCCCCAGAGGCACCCTCAGAAGGGGGGAAAAGCAAATTGATCAAATCTCTTAGGGCAAAAAGATCTAACAAAAGAATGATCAAAATTCTGGCACTTTGTCTCCTGAAGACAAATCACAGCAGCATGGCATTCCTCAATCTTATTGTACACAGCAAGTCTCTTATTTTTATCATTGAGACCTCTCACATTCCAGTCAAAAACCATCCAATCCAGCAGATTTTGACGATTATTATCCATTAAAACCAGATATATAATAGTAAAGAGATTTGTCCATCACAGATAGACAAAATAGCATAACAGAGACATCCAAAAGCACCCATAAAGTTGATAGTATCATAAAACAACCAGCATGACAAGTTTTAGCAAAATAATAACATCCACCCAGTTCAAAGAGGCCAACAAGGCCCACCCAACAATTGTCCTTAAATATCATTGGAAGAAGATGGGCTCCTGGGCTTGCTAGAAGAGGCCTCAAGCTTCTCCTTCGAAATCTCCTTCTCCTCAATTTCTAATTCCCTTCCCGCCAACTGAAGCACACGTAAGGGAGTGAAAGGAGGCACCAGATCATCATTACTGTTTGGCTTCGCCGACCTTGGATTTTTCCTTGGCTCTGGAGATTGTTGCATGGGCACCAGTCTGAAACCACCACTTTGAACTGGGCTTCTAGTGGAACGACGAGCTACTGGTGGCAACACCACAACCTGCTTGCGTCCCCTTTTCTTGGGAGTCTTGGGTGGCACAGCTGGGCTGACAGAATCCACTGGAGAAGCTGCAGCATGATCATCATCCACGGGTGGATCATCAATATGTATAAAATCTGGAATAGGTGGCAGCAGCAAAGGTTTGTTAACAAAGTGAGCCGACAGACCGAAAATGCTTTTCTCAAACATGAAGCTGAACAAATTCCTTCTGAGAAAGTGAATCCATGCATCCATAGGATCAGGTAGCAAAACCCTGAAGAGTTGAAAGTTTTGTTGTTCCCCTGGCACAGCATGTCCAGCAGGGACAATTGCCATCTGTGGACCCTCAACTCCAGGAAGATGCACATCCATAATCTACTCAGGTCCCTCTGCTTTAATATAATTCTCAGAGTCAATTGAATCTCCAGTGAACTGAACTGTCGAAGATGACTGTTGCTATGCTTGCTGTGGGTCTTGGTCATGCTGCATCTCGTCACCCCATCCATGTTGCACTACATTATTTTCTCCTGCTGCACCATCATCCCAAAGCCTCCATCCCTGACCTCCATCATTGTTATTTGGTGGAACCCAAGCATCATCCAGAGGGATAACAGGAGGACCATGAAAGGGATGTGGATTGCCATCCTGCGGCTCAGGGGATTCATCTCCAGGCATGACATCAGCTTGTTCACTCTGCAGTATAAAAACTGGCACTGTCCAGGAAACCACCACTCCACCATGTCTCTGTGTCTCATGCACAACAATGGACTTGGGGATATCACTAACCCCTCCATAAGAAAGCTTAATCAAAGTCCTAGTGGGGGAGGGGTCCTCCCTGTGCCAAGAGTGCATCTTGCCAAACTTGCTAACCATGTTTCTCAGAAAATCCTCATTGCAGTAGTCCATGGGAAAATTTAGCAACATGATCCAACCAAGCCTAGTATAGACTGTTGATCTAAAATTATCCCCTGCATCATGTCTAGCGAAAGAGAGTATGCGTCCATTGCCAAAAGGAACTGCATGTTGTGCCACAAGCAAATCTCTCGCTACTGAGCTTGAGAGGCGGTAAAGGCCAAGACCAACAGCACTCTCAGCAAAACTCATTACCTCAAGATTGTACTCGTTGAAGATATGATTTGCTATCTGCTCAAGGAAACCATCAATCTCCTCTGCCGGTGGCCTTGGTTCAAATTGCGCAATCGCCCATTGCTCATGCCTTCTCTGCGGCGCAGCAGTTGCAGTTACATAGATCCTTGCTGGACGCTCATCATCTCCCCAGGGCTGCATGACATCCATGCCCGCCGGCGTGAACCGAGTTGGATCGACCGGAAAATTCTCCATTGGTGGTAGATTGGAGATTTGCGGAGGAACAGAGGAGGTAGGGTTTTCGCAGGGGATTGAGGAAACTGCCACGACGCTTGGGTAAACATCATTGTTTATTCCTTTTGCCGTGGACAGAGTAGTAGTCTGCTTGGCAACCCACTGCAAAGACCCTTTTACCCCTGGGCAATCCTTTTTAATGTGTCCAGATTTAAAACAAGCCCAACATCGAACTTTTCCCTTGCAATTAACAGTTTGGTGTTTAAAACTTAAACATCTGTTGCACGACCAAACTTGCATCGCCATACTGTCAATTAAATCATCAAAATCCTGATCATGAGCCGAATTACTAGTGTTGCTAGGTGCAATATCAGAGGAGGCCGGCCCATTTGCATTCTTAGTAACTAGCCCATCAGAAGCAACATTTGAGCCTAAAAATCCCGCCAAAACTACAGCAGGCAGAGAGACAAACTGTATAACATCAGGTTGATCCTTCGTCACATTCTTGGCCATAGAAGAGAGTTGAATTTTGGGACGGAAAACCTGTTTCCCATTAGGTCTCCAAACCAAAGAATTTCTCTGCACAGATGATCTCCGATCAACAACAGAAAGAGGCTTGAGGTTTTCCTTGATGGATCGGAAGGCTTGTTTAACTGGGACATATCTTGCAAAGTGGCGACCAGAACTGAACTTCTTTCTATTGACCTCAGTCCATTCAGCATCTAATTCAGCATAATAGAGCTTTTCCTCCCTCAACCAGTTTGGACCTCCAAAACCCCATAGATGAAAAAAAGCACTCGAACTGTTTGCAAGAATAAGATCTCAAATTGGAAATGAAGAAGCCTACAGCTTTTGAACTGACTGAGAATTTGAACACTCTACCAGAGAGAATTGTGATCCCAATTTCATCATAGGATACTCCCAAACAAGCAGAAAGTGCCAGACTAGCATTGAGCTCTGTCAATCCGAAAGAAGTGCGACTAAAAGAGACCACAAGGAAAAAACGGTGTGATCTAGAAACAGGGTTTACTGCAGAAGAGAAAAGATGTCGCACTTTTGCCCTGATCGCATGACCCGGGGTGAAATCCAGTAGATGTGCAATAGAATCCGGATCCGAGAAAGGATCCAAAGGCTCACAAGCAGATGATGACGCCGTGAAGGACAGAGAACCCGTAGGTGACAGCAGACACGAAATAACCGACACAACATATCCAGAGAAAGAGATGGTGGATCTAGGGCTTACCACCTCTAAAGGATCCGGATGTTTGCCAATGATTGGGGCATTCTTGGCATTCTTGAGAACCAACCATTCATTATCACCAGAAATCCAGAGATCCAAAAAACCATCTTGATCTATGAAAGAGCCACGATCCAGATCCTTGGTGGACGCGAAAGACACCTTCCAACGCCAAGGGGGGGAAGATGCCATGAAAAACCGGTGGGAGGGGGTTTTGGTGGGTGGGGAAGAAGGTGATCGGAAGGGTTTTGGGGTTTGGTGGCCGGAGATGAGAGATCACCGGCGTTAGGTCACGGGGTGGGAGGTGGGGGTTGAGTCTCCATCCTCGTGGGTTCCCCACAGTGTTGAATTTTGATAGACATGCTTAACGAACATAATCCTTTGGTCCAAACATACAGGATGGCATAAGAACGCATAGAGGGTAACGAAGATGAGATTGTGGCTATCCGTGTCATTGCTCCATCTCCAGGTGATAGTCCTCAGTTTAGTCTGCCCACCACTTCTGAATTAGCTGCTTTGGTGGTTGGTGAATTTACTGCTGACACACCATCACGTGATATAGTTGTCGATAATAAAATTGACGGCTTGCAGCAAGTATCTTTTTTGCACCCTGCCTTCATGCCACTCCAGTACCCTTTGTTATTTCCGTATGCTGAGAGAGGATTCCAACTCAATGTTCCACACATTGGTTCTCCATCTATGGCCCATAACAAAATGACCATGCAAGAATACTACTATAATGTCTGTCATTATCGACCTGATCAGCCAAATCCATATCTTTGTTATGGGTTACTTTCTTCACAGGCTGTTGTTGATTCAAGGGCCTGCATTGATGAGAATCGATTGTGGTACAAGAATCAAGGCGATCTTAGATCCGAACACCTTCAGGGTATCACTGATGCTATAGGAGAGGGTTTTGTAGATGGTAGTGACATTGGAAAAAGAACTATCTTGCCTTCAAGCCATACCAGTGGTCGTCGTTATTTCGTGGAGAACTTTCAGGACGGTCTTGCTATTTGTCGGGTCCATGGCGCTCCTGATCTTTTCTCAACTTTTACGTGTAATCCAAAGTGGCCTGAGATTACTGAGGCGCTACTGCTAGAGCCTGGTCGACGTCCATGTGATAGGGCAGATATTGTTGTTAGGGTGTATGGGCTCAAACTTATCGAGTATATAGATGACATTAGAGCTGGTCGTATCTTTGGCCCTATAAAGGCTGGTACTATTTCTTTACTTTGCTTTGCATTTCACCGTGTTCTCGTGTTCTTTATGCTCACTTATATGCTATTAAAAGGTTCTGTATTGTCTGCTGCAGTTCTGTATACTGTCGAGTTCCAGAAGCGAGGTCTGCCGCATGCTCATATCCTTATTTGGCAAGACGCAGACAAGGATCGTCAGGTTAGTGCAGCCTTGATCGATTCTTATGTTTCTGCTGAAATTTCAGACCCTATTGAAGATCCTTTAGGCTATGCTTTGGTTTATGAATTTATGATGCATGGACTCTTTGGTGAATTGAATGACAAGTGTGTTTGCATGAAAGACAACGAATGTTCAAAACATTATCCAAAGTTGTTCCAGGTTGAAACAATTATTGATGAGAATGGATTCGCCCTCTATAAACTTCCTAAAAATGGTCGCTTTATTACAAAAATGGAAAAAAACTTGACAATAGATGGGTTGTTCCATACAATATGACTCTGCTTAAGAAATATCAGGCTCACCTTAATGTAGAATGGTGTAATAAGACACAAGTCATGAAATATCTTTTTAAATATGTGACTAAAGGACCAGATTACTCTAAGATTCTGCTTGAGATGATCAGGGGTAAAGGGGTTGCTGGGGAAGGTTCTAGCAGTGCTGTAGTAGACGAGATTGATGAGTACATACAGTGTAGATACATACGCGAGCATGATGCACTTTGGTGTGTCTTCGGATACAGTATTCACACCAAATATCCTGTTGTTGAGAGACTAACAGTTCATTTGCCTGATAAGAACACTATTAGGTTTCGTGCTGGTACCATACTGACAACTCTTATTGACACTGATTTCTTGAAAAAAACTATGCTGACAGAATGGTTTGTAGCAAATCAGACATTCCCAAATGCTCGGACCCTAACATACTGTGACTTCCCCACAAAATGGACATGGGATGCCCAGAGTAGATCTTGGCATGAGAGAGGAGGCGGTGAATAGATAGGTCGTGTTTATTATGTGCAGCCTACGAGCGGTGAGCTTTACTACCTTCGCTCACTGCTGATGGTTGTTAAGGGTGCGATGTGCTATGCTGATCTAAGATCATTTGAAGGCCGTACTTACCTTACCTTCAAAGAGGCGTGTGCTGCTCGGGGTCTGTTGGGTGACGATTCCGAGTGGTACCGAGCTTTTGATGAAGCCTTGATTTGGGGTTTTGCCCCACGTTTACGTCAATTGTTTGTCATTATGCTTATGAACTGTCGGGTGAAAAGTGAAAGACAATTCTTTGATCGCTATTGGCTACAGCTTGCTGATGATATCCAATACGGAATTAGGAAGGCTCGCCGTGACAGAAACTATGTTGTCCCCGTAGATCAACTTGAAGATATGCTTTTGGATGCACTTACTGAAGTTTTCCTTCTAAATGGTTCCAAAATTAGTGACTTTGACTTGCCTCCTAAAGCAACATATGAAAATTCATCTTATGACAATAGACTCCTTCAGGAAGAGACATCATATGATTCTTCATAGCTTGCGGAGGAAGCTATTCTCTTATTTGCCAAACTTAATGATGGTAAAATCTTGGCCTACAAACAAATTGTTGCTGCTGTTGTAGACAATAAACCTGGTTTTTTCTTTGTTTCTGGATCTGGTGGGACTGGCAAAACCTTTTTATGGAATGCAATAGTTTCTCTTCTTCGAGGTGAATGGAAAATTGTTCTTACTGTGGCCTCTTCGGGTGTTGCATCCCTCCTGCTTCCTGGTGGAAGAACCGCTCATTCGCGTTTCAAAATACCTATCCCGATCGATGAGACATCATTTTGTGAAATCAAAAGAGGTACCAATTTGAGTAGTCTCCTTCAGCAAACTTCTCTTATAATCCGGGATGAAGCACTCATGGCAGACAGAAAGTGTCTCGACTCTTTGGATAGAACCTTGCATGATATTATGTCTGTTGATGATCATTTACTCGCTGATATCCCATTTGGTGGCATAGTTGTGGTTTTGGGTGGGGACCTTAGACAGATTCTGCCTGTCATTGAGGGTGGTACCCGTCAACAAATAGTAGCCGCAACTATCACCAACTCGCCGCTGTGGCAGCAGGTCACATTTCTAGAACTGACAGAAAATATGAGATTATCCATGCCAGGTGCTTGTGCTTTGATACAACAAGAAGTTGCATTATTTAGCAGTTGGGTGCTGGCACTTGGCGAAGGAAAACTTCCAATGACTGTGAGAGACGGTGAGGTAACCCCGACTTGGGTTGACATTCCAAGTGAATTGCTGATACGAACTGACGGAAATAAGGTCGAAGCCATTGTTCTGTCCACATATGTTGACTTTGTTAATAACAAGAGCGAGCCATTCTAGCCCCTACAAATGAAATAGCCGACCTTATGAATGACTTTGTGCTTTCCATGGTACCTACTCGGGCTAGAGAGTATTTCAGTTCGGATACGATAGCTGATTCGCCTGACACTGTTCAGGAGGCATATACTTTCTACCCTACTGAATTTCTCAATGTGCAGTCTGTTTTTAATTTTCCTGAGCATAAGTTGGTTTTGAAAAAGGGTGCCCCGATCATGCTTCTTAGGAACCTAAGTCAGTCCACTGGCATGTGCAATGGCACACGCTTGATTATCACGGAACTTGCGGATTGTGTTATCCAAGCTGTTATTATTACTGGTTCTCATGTAGGCCACACTGTCTATATCCCTAGAATTAACCTGTCAGCCAAGAAAACCAGATGGCCGTTTGTTCTTCAGCGGCGCCAGTTTCCTATTCGTCTCTGTTATGCTATGACCATAAATAAAAGCCAAGGGCAAACTTTGACGTATGTTGGCTTATATTTAAAGCAACCTGTTTTCTCGCATGGACAATTATATGTTACTGTTTCCCGTGTAAAATCTAGGAAATCTCTGAAAATACTGATTGAGAATGCTGATGGTACTTGTGGTTCGGAGACTCAGAATATTGTCTATCCTGAGGTCATTCGATCTGTGGAGTCCATTTGACACTATGTTAGTGTCACATTTTGTTTAATGTATTTGGCTGTCTTTTGTATTACAAGTTTTTGTCATAGCTGGTCGGTTAAGCTTTTGTCTTACAAGTTTGATTTGTACAGTTTATCATGCCAATCACATCGACCTTTTGGAATGCTTATGTTTGCCTGGAATTAATTTCACTTCTTTTATCTAGACTTTTGTTGAATCATCCATATATCCCTCTCTCTGTTGGTTGATGATTTACTGTTTTACCGCATTTTGGACAAGTCTGCCTCCTTAGTGGATCCTTCAAGTTTTGCTTACTCAATCATGTAACCGTTCTTTTCATCTATCCCGATGCCGATCAGTACTCTTGCTGAGGTCAACAGGAGCTCCAAGTACTGGACTGTTTGTGTGTATGTATTGCGCCTGTGGCACCACCGCGGAGGCACTGACAATGGGCCTATCCAGCATACTGATATGGTGCTGACTGATGCACATGTCTTTATTACCTTATCATGTCTATTTCATACTTTTCTGCCATGCTTTTCCCTTGCTGTTCTGTACTCACCCATTTTGCTGCCCTTTGCCATGTGTAGGGGAATCACATGTATGGAGAGATCCCGACTGACTGTGTTCAGAAGTTTATGAACCTGATTGAAGAAGGAAAGATCTATGAACTCAGTAGGTTCATGGTTTATCCAAATAAGACCCACTTTAGGGCAGTCGAGGCTGCTTGGATGATCAAGTTTGGTCGGTACACAACTGTCCAAGAAAAGTTTAATGTTCAGGAGGAGTTCCCATTTTGCACCTTTTCTTTGACTCCCATTACTGATCTCACAAGCCCTACTAATCGTCATATTCGGTTCACGGGTAATTTCTAACCTTTGTTTCATGGTCTTTCGTTCACTATCTTTAAGTTTGTTGTAATTTCAAACAGTTGCTTAATGCTACCGTAACAGTTCCAATTGTTACCTTCTGTCTCCTTTTTGTTTCCGATATTTGTTACTTGCTTTTTCTTATAGTCAATACTTAATATAAGCCATTGCAGTATCTTCAAATAGAAGTTTCCTTACAGATTCTTTGTCTGGTACTCCATGCCCCTCCTTTTTTTATCATGTTCTTGCTTTTAATTTTTATTGTGCAGATATCGCTGGTATTATCACAGGTGTGTCGCAGGCTACTCAATACCATTCCGCTAACCGTTCTCTACCCTCTACTAAAAGAATCATATACCTGTCTGATGTTTCGTACGTATTCACTCTCACGTTTTTTTTACTGGTACATTCATCATGTCTGTGAGGTGCTTCTGTTATTTTCTTTTTACTAATTTCTGTCTTCATTGCTACCAGTGGGCATCAGATTAGCATTGTTTTATGGGGTGAAAGGGCAATAGCCTTCGAGGGTGAGTGGGTTCTTGAAACTAGCAAGGAGAGCCCTATGACAGCCATATTGGTTGGTACTCTGGTAAAAAATTATGATGGTACGTACATTGATTCATGTTCTCTCAAATTACCACTCATCGCTTTACTGCTTCAAACCTAATGTTATGTCACTGCTCCTTCATAGGTCGTAGGGGGGTAAGTGGTAGTGCTGCTTGCCGTTGGTACATCAACGAAGACCTACCAGAAATAAATGAAATACATGCAAGGTTAGTTTGCACTGCTTTACATACCGCAATATGCTTACTGACGCAGTGACGCTTGTTTGGTCTACACACAATATTTATGCACTGACCCTATTCTTTTTTTAGGTTGAAAGACAAGATACCACAGGTGGACTCTATATTACTTCCAAACCAAACTGCTGCTGAAATAAGTGCCCTGGTTGATCTCGAAACAAAAACTGTGGCTGAACTCATAGATCTCGATATATGGCGTCATGAGGCATGCTCTGTCAAACCTTTGTATTACATTAGCTGGTGTGGTTCATTCCATATAAGTTCTAAACTCTCGATACTAACTCTTCTGAGTTACCTCTCTTTTTAGCATACAAAAGTTCTTCTGCACTGCCACAATCTTGAAGCTTAGTCCTTCACAGAGGTCGGGGTTCTTCTCTTCGAACACATGTCATAAATCATCCATTCCGTATGGGGCTGTATATAGGTGCTCTGATCCAGGGTGTGCTGCTGTTGAGGCATCACCAAGGTAAAATGGGTGTTACAATTAACTTCTCTATCCCCCCTGTAATTCGACATGTATTGCAAGCTGAGATCTTTCTTTTTCCACATGAATTGTTTTTCTAGAGGTATTGCCTTTTTTTCACATGTTATTTGTGTTTGACTTAAGAGAAAATATTGTCAAGATATGAAGTTCTCATACATTTACCTTACTGTTTTGCATATTAGATTACTGAATAACCATTGACATTGAACTCCGTTTATTGTTTACTATTCTAATATATTTGTATTTGTTATATAAAAAACAAATTCGTTCCTATTGTTCCCTGCCAAGTTAGTTATAAATCAAGGCTCTGTTTATAATAGCTTACTGGACATCATGCATATTTACAAAATCTGAGGAAACACGTACCCATAGCTAAAATAAAAAATAATTTCGGTGGGGCTAATAATGCATTCTCTGTGCTTAAACAGGTATCGACTTTGCTACATTGGTGGTGATGGTCAAGATGAGATTGAGTTTGTCTTCTTTGATCGAGTGGGCAAAGAGCTCCTTGGCAAACCCCTCATTACCATTCTACGTGTTGGCCACTCAAGTAGTACCCCTCTCGAGGATATTGTGAACTCCACAAGGGGAGATGCATCGATTCAAAGGGAACTAGCTGCTATTGTTTCCACCAAATACAGATTTATTGTGCAAGTGACTTCTAAGAGCTTTGAATCTGAATCTACCAGACTGTCGGGGATATAACCCCGGGTACCTCAGAGTTGGTATTATATTGGTACAGTAAAAAGGAAGAGACAACAAACAAATACATATAAGATAAAGGAAAAGCAGAAGAAGGCAGCCTGAGCTGACATTGGCATGGCCCAGGCCGACATTCCAGTCGTTGATCCGACATAGGGTTATGTCGGATCCTTTGACCCGGTTGGGCCGATTCTCCTCTTCCGACATACCCCGCGGGCCACATCCTCTGCACCAGCTCCTCATGACGGCATCTCGCCATGCTGACATAGGTTTATGTCGGCAGCACCACTCTCGGGTCAACCCACCTTGGCCACTCGTCCGGTCGGACCGGTGCCCAAGTCACCATGCCGGGTAATCGCTGCTACCTCGACGCGCCCCGGATCTCCTTCGACCGACATAGACGCCCATCAATGGCACAGACTATGTCGATTCTCCTCATCAACTACTCTCCATCCATGCCGGGTCCTGGGACGCTCCTAGGTCGCACCGGCATCGTCCGCTGACCCGACAGACAGATATTTCTAGGAGCAAGACAAGGAAAGGACGGGCAACATGGCTACAGTGCCTATGATGTGACGACAGTACGCCTCCATGACTCGTGCATAGTGCAGCACATTTGGGAACAGTATGACGAGACCCCAGTAGTCATTTCATGTATAGTGTTTGTGGGCTCCACATGTCCCCTGGGCTCCCCTTTATAAGGAGCACCAGGGGGAAGCACACAGGGGGAGCCCGATCCGGGATTCACTTTCCCCAGCTCATATACGAGCTCTTCTTCCTCCTCTAGATAAACAGCCCTAGGAGCAACCTTGTAGCTCTGGTACACATCATCATATATAGATCAGACAAGCAGGAGTAGGGGTCTTCCACCTCACGAGGGCCCCGAACCTAGGTAAACCGCGTGTGTGCTTCACCTTGTGTGCGTATTCCTGTGCATAATCCCTCCCCGAATCCTCTAGCGTCCACCGGCCCCAAACTTAAGCCTACCCCTAGGCATCTGTCAGTTCACCACCACGACAGTTGACGCCCACCGTGGGGCTGGTAGTGGCGCTTACTGGATCAAATTCGGACGGGACATTCTTCATCAACTCCGGTGAGCTCTGCGGGATGGTTCCGCAGTTCGGCTCTCGGGGCAGCTCCACCAACCTCTTCATCATCGATGCCTGTGCGGCACTTTCGCCGTTCCCCGTAAGGCCCGGAGGCTTGACATCGACATGGCCTCCGCGCACTCACTCCTCGTCAATAGCACCGTGCCTGCACCCGGGGACTGCAGCGTCCGTGCCGTTTCTCCTGCTCAGACCGCGAATCAGAGGTATGATGGCCACCGATGGATGTGGTGTCGTGGCCAAGTAAAGTAGAGAAGCTATAGAGAAAAGCTTGTGTCGGCTTTGAGACACAGGCCGAGTTAGTGAATAAGGGAAAAGAAGAGAGTTGGATCCCGGCTGGCTAGAGTATGTCGTTGGGAAAAAGTCAGTTGCCGAGATAAAAAAGGTCAGTAGTGGTATGTCGGTCGAGTGTGTATGCCGAGTAAAAGGACTCGGTTTGAGTCGTGTGCCGATAAAGAGCCTTGCCGAGTAAGATGATAACTCGGCTGGGTCTTGTGGTAACCGACATAAATATCATGTCGGCTGGGAATAGGCCAGCTGAGATAGCTTGGCCGAGATAAAGCTGCATATTGCTTCCGAGATAAAGTTGTCGACATAGGCAGTATATCGGCCAAAGGGAAATTTGGCATGCTGTTGCCAGCAAAGGTCTACTGAGTCTGGTGTATGTCGGCTCTGTTTGGTTGACCCATGCAGGTCTCGCTCGTCTTCGAAACCGTTTGGATGCCCGGGCCTAACCTGTGCTTCTCCGTTCAAGCCCGCATCAACAATGCAACGTAAGTAGTTACCGTGTAAGCTTTTTCACCAAGCATAAGAGGCTAAACCTTGAAAGTTTACTCGGGGACTGCCCCTTCGTATTTTGCTTAGATGTTTTCCCCCGGGAACGAGATGTTTTGACCCGGGGACTGGCCGGCCAGTCAGTTTTACGTTTTCTCGTAGATAAGAAAAGTAACTCGGGACTCGGTTGAGACCGAGTCTGCATCTTTATGCATAGTTTTGATGCTAGAGTTAATTTCATCGGGTAATAGAGTTGCTGTTAAGGTTAAATATTCATTATAAATATGCTTGGACTAACACTGTTTGAAGGTATCGGTATTACTGAATGAGAATTCATCACCTAGATTATGGTTATATCGAATATCTCGGACCGCCCAAAATATCACGGCATCCTAGGATCTATCTCAAATCACCATTTATGTCGGTCAGCCAAAGTATCATGGCATCGCCAGCTATCTCCGATCGCCGCTTGTGTCGGCTTGCCAAATATCACGGCACCATCCGTTATTTCATATCGCCAAATATCACGGCATCGACATGCACGTCAAGTCACCGCATATCTCGGTTCGCACGTATGACCGGCAAAGCTGGTGGACTTCATGTCCGAGATGCCAGCAGAAATCTGGTGGACTCCGCGTCCATAAACCGACATAGCCCATGTTGGCAACATGTCGATTCAGCCCATGCAGGCTATATGTCGGTCCAGATCATGCTGCCGACATACGACTTTGGTAATGCCCAGAAGGCTTAAAAACCGGTATATGATAATGTCCATGCAGGCTATATGTCGGTCCAGCTCATGCTGCCGACATAAGACTTCAGTAATGCCCAAGAAGGCTAAAAACCGGTATATGATAATGCCCATGCAGGCTATATGTCGGTCAGCTCATGCTGCCAACATACGACTTCGGTAATGCCCAAGAAGGCTAAAAACCGGTATATGATAATGCCCAAGCAGGCTATATGTCGGTCCAGCTCATGCTGCCGACATACGACTTCGGTAATGCCCAAGAAGGCTAAAAACCGGTATATGATGATGCCCAAGCAGGCTATATGTCGGTCCAGCTAATGCTGCAGACATATGACTACGGTAATGCCCGAGATGGCTAGAAACTGACATATGATGATTCACAAGCAGGATGTATGACGATCCAGCTCACGCTGTTGACATACGATTTCGATAACTCCCGAGTTGGCTATAAATCATCATACGGCGGTGTTCATAAAGGCTATATGCCGATTCAGCCCACGCAGGCAATATATAAACCGACATAGCCCATGAAGGCTAGAGGTTGATGAGACTTTGCCCAAATTAGTTATGTAGTGGTTCAGCCCGTGCAGGCTATGTTTCGATACCAACTCCGTGATACCTTAATTGGATAGCATATGCGCGAATCTACGATTCCCACATAGCCTCGGGGACTACTGTCGGGGATATAACCCCGGGTACCTCAGAGTTGGTATTCTATTGGTACGGTAAAAGGAAGAGACAACAAACAAATACGTATAAAATAAAGGAAAAGCAAAAGAAGGCAGCCTGAGCCAACATTGGCATGGCCCAGGCCGACATTCCAGTCGTTGATCCGACATAGGGTTATGTCGGATCCTTTGACCTGGTTGGGCCGATTCTCCACTTCCGACATACCCCGCGAGCCACATCCTCTGCACCAGCCTCCTCATGACGGCATCTCGCCGTGCCGACATAGGTTTATGTCGGCAGCACCACTCTCGGGTCAACCCACCTTGGCCACTCATCCGGCCGGACCGGTGCCCAAGTCACCATGCCGGGTAATCGCTGCTACCTCGACGCACCCGGATCTCCTACGACCGACATAGACGCCTATCAATGGCACAGACTATGTCGATTCTCCTCATCAACTACTCTCCATCCATGCCGGGTCCTGGGACGCTCCTAGGTCGCACCGGCATCGTCCGCTGACCCGACAGACAGATATTTCTAGGAGCAAGACAAGGAAAGGACGGGCAACATGGCTACAGTGCCTATGATGTGACGACAGTACGCCTCCATGACTCGTGCATAGTGCAGCACATTTGGGAACAGTATGACGAGACCCCAGTAGTCATTTCATGTATAGTGTTTGTGGGCTCCACATGTCCCCTGGGCTCCCCTTTATAAGGAGCACCAGGGGGAAGCACACAGGGGGAGCCCGATCCGGGATTCACTTTCCCAGCTCACATACGAGCTCTTCTTCCTCCTCTAGATAAACAGCCCTAGGAGCAACCTTGTAGCTCTGGTACACATCATCATATACAGATCAGACAAGCAGGAGTAGGGGTCTTACCTCCTCACGAGGGCCCCGAACCTGGGTAAACCGCGTGTGTGCTTCACCTTGTGTGCGTATTCCTGCGCATAATCCCTCCCCGAATAGCACTAACCCCTAGGCATCTGTCAGTTCACCACCACGACACAGACCATCCTACCAAGTCCAAATGATTGATACAAACTTTGGCAAACAGCCACATTCTTCTGCTCTCAGGCATAAACCAGCATTAGGAGCTGCATCCTCAAGCCAATCACCTTCTGG